>JAABNX020000045.1:16704820-16735459 GCA_015163995.2 Mormyrus lacerda
CTTCACATAGACCAAAACCATGTGCTTACCACAGCCTCACATAGACCGAAACCACATTATTGACATAGCCTCATATAGACCGAAATCACGTTCTTACCACAGCCTCATATAGACCGAAACCATGTGCTTAACACAGCCTCACATAGACTGAAACCACATTCTTCCCACAGCCTCACATAGACCGAAACCATGTGCTTACCACAGCCTCACATAGACTGAAACCACATTGTTTCTAAGCATCATGTAGGCCACATTTTTACCACAACCTCACATAGACCAAGACCACATTCTTACTACAATCTTCATTGACTGAATCAACATTCTTACTATAACCTCACATCGCATACAACTGCATCCAAAATTGCATTCTTACCGCAACCACACGAACAACGGCAGTGAAAAAGCAGATATCACACTGACATGCCAAATTGTTTCCCATATGAAATATTAACATTGTTTTTATATCCTTTTAGACATTCTTTATATGGCAGAAAAAGTGCAAGAAAAATATGACAAAACAATCTTACATGTCCTATAACACCTTTCCTGTTACGTGGAAAGTATTAAGCAGTGTGTCGATTCAGAATTTAATAAACACTGTGTCTGTTGAAAGCTCTATTAGATTAGAGACTGAAACGTGCTTAACAACAGAAATGTCTCCCTGTCTACAAGGTGCCTCAGTTACATATTGATTGATTCATTGATAGGCAGCTGATATAACAAACGCCTTTTACTCATCAGCATCTTCCTGACCCTGGATGTACACAAGCCCCCCTTCTTTGCTGCCTGCCACGCCACTTCAGTGACAGCGACTCCCAAACGTGGGAACAAAGGATCCCACCCCCCAGCCCTCGTCCCCTGGCATTTCTGCTCTTTCTGGGAGAGCTGAATTTGTTCAGTTTATTTCGAGTGACACCCACAAGCAGCACTGCGCCCTAACTGGATGTGAGCACTGTCAGAGCGATTTGGGGGGGCGTTGGTGCAGTGCTGTGCTCATATCGAAGTTGGTGTGGGTTTTTCTCGCGCCGCACGGCGTGCCGGCTGCTGGGGAGACCCCACTGCAGATGGTACCAGCACATGCCGCGGCACCAGAGCTGTCACAACCCATCACCTCGGGCTGGGTCAGAGCGCCGGTCCCCGTCGCCTCACATCCCCGTCGCCTCACATCCCCGACGCCTCACATCCCCGTGGAGGGGGCACAGAGGTCATGTTAACCTGATCGATGGTCACACGCGTCGGACATTTGCGATTCTCTTTTTACGTTTTGCCCAGCGTACCAACATACCATGGTTTGGCTCCAAGGTCACTGCAATAGCATGACGCACTTCTGCTTGGGTTTAAGGGAACTATATTTCAGTTCAGAAATGTACATACTTCATTGCTTTAATTTATGTATTTCTATTCTTAACGTTGTACTACTGCCCACTGAATTGTCTTATTAGGTTCTTGCTTGGTTTGGAAGATGTTTTATAGCCGTTAGTCCTATACAACTTACCTTTATACCTGGACATTCACTGGAAGCTTAACCTAGCGCACTTATGCAGAGGCGACTCCTTAACAGCCGTATGTCTGTAATGTGCTTTTTGCCTCACTTGTATGTCGCTTTGAACAAAAGCATCTGCTATATAAAAATTATCGCAAGTGATGTAACAATAATCCGTGAATGTATAGTAACGCCTGTGCTATGAAATATTTGAGATTTTGTTGTTTATAACCGACACAGATAGACTGCGGTATTCCGGGTTCTTACTATTACGGGTAATAATTAACAACCGCTGGTTAAGTTAACATGCAACCAGAGGAAACCTTTCAGGGCACACATTCTGCGAAGCGGGGCTGTAATTAGAGGAACGGGGGCATAAATCCTCCGGGCCACATCTCGCGGGGCCGGATTCGGGATGCTAACAAGGGGCTGCATGTCGATCGGACTCTCGGACACACGAGTGCCTGAGAGATGGTTGGCTTTCGTCCTGCAGTCACACTGAGCA
Organism: Mormyrus lacerda; assembly: GCA_015163995.2. Lineage (NCBI taxonomy): Eukaryota > Metazoa > Chordata > Actinopteri > Osteoglossiformes > Mormyridae > Mormyrus > Mormyrus lacerda. The sequence continues at coordinate 16,706,809 of JAABNX020000045.1, forward strand.
GTCTGGAAAGGAACCTCCTGCTAGTAAAGTCTTTGGAAGTGGTCAGGCAGCAGGAAATGCTTGATAATTGGCAGGATGCCTCTCTTTCAGGCAATTTCCCCGCCCCCCCCCCCTCCATTGAGTTTATTGATTCATTACAGGATCCCAAATGATGGCTTATTGTAAAACAGTTCTTACACAAGGTTATTGTCATATAAACTGTTTTTTCTGTGCAATGAATCTACCATTGTTACCTGTGTCCTTCACCCACATTGTTCATTCAGACACAAGCATATTTTATAAATGTGCATAAAATCACATCCAAATGCAAAGTAATATAAACGACTACAGTTACATCATTCATACGAAAGATTTATACATGCAATGGAACGCAATCCAAGTAACTAAACATTTCCAAACACACACACAGATGATACAGTCATACAAGGAAGAATCACAATTTATTTATTTAGCAGGCACTTCTGCCCAAAACGGGTAGGCGACCCCCCGAGAGGAATTAAAAATTAAAGGCGTTACTCATTAATACAACGGTGAAATCATTCTGTCAGCACCGGGGTTTGAACTGGCAACCTTCCGATTACTGCATCTGAACCCTCTGAGAAACACACCATCTCCACTCATTCCGTGTGTAACCCAGCCAGAGACAAGTGGGATAAGGTGACATACAGATAGCAGCTTTTAACCTGGATATCAGGTATAGCAAAATCTCACTGAAACCTTTCACATAATTCAACAAAAGTTGGATAGGATTTACATTCTACCTTGAATACAATGCATGCAGTACTTGTACTGCTTTTTTTTAGGGTCTGTCCTAATATTCGATGAACCCGCCGACATGATTCCATGCTGCATGGAATCCATGCGCTGCGTAAACACGCCGCATCTGGTGAAGACTGGTGACCCACTGCCTTCATTGTTATTCGAGCCTCTGTGAAAAAACTCGCAGCACCATGCTGCTGGCCCCGGGCTGCCCAGATATTTTTGAAAGAAAATTTATAGCTGATAATCCTGACTACCCACTCACTCAAATTAAAGACCAGCTTGCACAAGGACAATATTCCAGCTCCATTTTGCAGCTTTGGGATTGTACTCATCTGATAACATGCGCTGAAACAGAGGTCAGGCACTGTCAAGGATGGCAGTTTCTGCTCCAGCGCAGTTTTGTTTGTCTGGTGGAACTGACCGTCTTAAACAAAAACACAGAAAAGCAGACGAAAGCTTGAGAAAGTGGAGTAAAGCTGGGCATTAAAACTCGTTTCTTTAATGATTCTTTCCATCCCAAGGATAAAAGAAACAGGTTTTAACGCCCAGCTTTGCATTTCCTTCCTGAGCTTTCGTTTGAAAGATTCACTCTGAGAGGCTTGTTTGAGAGCTTCTGTCTGCTAATCCAGGCTTTCGCCTAAGACGGTTAATGTTGCTCCTACCACCAAATTAACTCACTCAGAATCAATTACACATCATTCAGAGTTATAACTTTATTGCGATTTTTACGTATGATGTACTTTTATTAAATAGAAATGCATGGAGTTGAACAGTTGAACAAGGCAAAGAATACTTTCGGTGAATAATAGACAAGTGTTTGTACTTTTAGGAATGTCTTAAATGTTTACCTATAATTATTAATCTAACTCGGTGTTTCCCGATCAGTCCTCAGGCATCAACAGCCAGGCCACATTTTTGCTCCCTCCAAGGTCCCTGTCAGACAGTTCACATTTTTGCTCCCTCCCAATTCCCAGGGAAATGGGAGGGAGCAAAAACATGGACTATCTGTGGGTCCCCGAGGACCGGATTGGGAGACACTGATCTAACTGAAACTAAAGACTAATCACCACAGATTTCCTGTCGTCTGAGAAGACAGTCTGTAAGCCTTCAGCCTAGGGCCTGCTAGCATATGAACAGGAGCAAAAATTAAGCTGACAGTGCTGACCTACAGTATGTGGAAAAAACAGTATTTTGTGAGAACTGGATCATTTAAATATGACATTTAAATTTCTCTCCGTGGTTGCGGTGGTCCTCCTGGCTCTCTTAAGGCTGCTGTATGCACGTTTCTGTGAAGCAACTCAAATTTTCAACTGGATTGCCCATATAATTCTGAACCCAGACCAGTTACTATGACACAGAGAACCATACTCTCCTTATAACAGAAGCCAAAAAGATCTCAGTGTGTTAGAAGTCCTCTCTGATAAGAACAATGTTTTGGATCTGATGGATTCATTGAGCATAGATGATTGACTGGTTTATTGAATGATGGAGAATATTACACCATCTCAATGGGTCACAGAGAGGAAAACTGAGGTTGGATCACTGAAACAACATCTAGACTGACGTGTGTACCTCCTCACTTCCTCTGGATCCTATCAATCTACTTGACTGACTGAAGTGTGAAACAGCTATTGAGGCAGGCGGAGGAAATCCGTGAGCGCCACATGTGCCTGAACACGAGCCTGAACAAGGGCCTGAACACGGGCCTGAACACGTGCCTTGAACTGCGCATAAATCTATGGCTGTTCCAACTGACATGGAAGAGCTCTCGCTTTCAGTGGACCCTGCCAGTAGGCACCTCAAAGTCGCCCTCAATCCGAAAATGTTCACACTGGGATCCACTGATCCCTTCCACACACAGGAGATGGTCCTGCTGATAAACTGACCACAGATCAGACCTCCGACCCAGATTTCCTCTTCCTGAAGTGTCACTTTCTTGTAAGTCCTCAAATCTGTGGATCCAATGGGGAAGGATATAGGCTAACAGATGGAAAAAGGCAGAATGAGTTCAGATACTGCATCGGTACTTTTTAATCATGACTTACTGTGACCCATGTGTTGTGTCCAGACAGACTCTTTAACCCATTTACACAGCTGAATTTCTACAGGCGCGGTTCCAGATCAGTACCTTCTCAAGGGCGGAACAGCCCGTCTCGGCTATCTGAACCTGTGGGCCTCCCGTCCAGTTCATTAACCGGTGGACCAGCTGTGGCTGCAAGCTTAAATCAAAAACACACTCGTCCCTAATGCTTTCTGCTCCCATCCTGTTTGTTTTCGATTTTGGGGAGAAGTGACGGGCATTCTGGTCGCTAAGATAATAGTTACTTTTGGAAGTAGGGATCGCTTTCACCAGACTTGTAAGCCTGAATTCCTTTAAAGGGTAGTAATTGGACATGACATTAATAAATTACTTATGAAAGCCTAATCCGAGCCCCTTTACCTAGAGTCTTAAAGGTAATCCACTCACTAGTAATGTAAATATGTGGGAAACGTTCAGCCTAAACACACAGGATCCCTGCTGATGAAAGGCACATTTAATCTTGCGTCCGTGATCAGGTCACACATGTAAAGTTAAGTTAAAAGCAGCACATTCTTCAACAGTGATAACAGATAAATCAGCTTCCCCTATTGATATGTGGTCTAAAAACAGCACAAACTTTGATCCATTTACATTTGATTTTCCATATATTTTTATTTAGCGGATGCTTTTATGTAATGCGCCGCACATATGAGTCAAAGAGCACATTGCACACATGTTGAGGAGTAGAATATCGCTGTAAGTGCGGCTAGGCTGAGCGACCAGTGAACGGCCGGGTAGCAGTATAAGCAGTATTGGAGAGGAGCTGCAGAAAACAAAGCAAGACCCTAATATGTGAATATATAGGTTAAATATTATATATAGGTTATTTTTTAATATGGGTAGCTAAATGACTTGCTAAATGACATGCTTGTCTCTGAGGAATACTGTATTTGCACCCTAGTCTTGTTGACGATCACCTGGCTCCGGTCTGGGCTGTCCCAGCCCAAAATGTCTCCAACTTTTGCAGAAGATGCATATCTGAGGCTCTTTGAAACTCGAACAAGAAGCCAGCTACATGCTTTCACTTTAAAACACACTTACATGCAGACACACACGCACACACATTTTCTGATGCCACTTGCTGTTACTTGAAGAGCATCTCCTTCCAGTACCTTCAGACCCCCCTTCCAGGAACCTTTAATAAACAGGCTGTATCCACCCCAAGCGTACACAGCTAATGGAAGGGCACTGCCGCCTGTCCACATGGCCCCGGGCGACGCGGCGCTCCAATCCCCCAACGGTCAGCGGCCTGTGCTCCTCCCCCACCTGAGTCCCTCCCCTCCTCTGCTCCATCTGGAGGCCCCAACATCTCCTGCGTTTATTTCTCCATTTGCATGGACCCTTCTGAAGATAAAGACCCAAGCAAAGCCCCTCCCCTTTTCCATACCTACATGGCTGACATGGGGATGCAGCGGACAGGACATGGGATATAAAAGGTTTTAATAAAAATTATGAGCAATAAATAATTATAAATACTTGGAGGGGAAGGTATGAAATTGGCCAGAACATGGTACATCCCTTGTGTCTTGAGGCAGTGGGACATACTAAGGCTGCCTTTATGTTTAGTTTTACTTTACCAGGAAGTAAACTCTTTCCAACCCATATCCCAGCCGGGAAACGGGACACGATTCACCTTCAGGTCATTTGAATTTCCATGGTGTCTCCTGGGAGCAATCGCCATTGTCATGGCTTAAATAGCCCATAACTGCTTCTGCTTTGTTAACTAGCATGTTAATGAGTAACAATACAACTCGCTTACATATCCCCATAAATAAAAAAACACATCGCAACTTGTGATTTAAAAAAAAAACTCTTTGCACGTGAAGTTCTGGAACGCTTTGGAAGTTTTGCTGAAAATAATCTCCGGCATTAACAGGGAATCCGGGATTCATGTTTGGTGCTGAATGTCAGGCGTGTGCGGAATTACAGAGCACATGCACTCAGCTCATGCCACAGATCACAACAGAGATGCCTTCTCATGATACCAGAGGGTGAAACACCCAAAAAGGGTGTGACATACCCACACTTTACCAGGGCTGGGGTCACACCTACTATATTATAGTACAGAGCATTTCATTCATGTTTGTACCCCACCCTTATTTATATATCTACATGTTTATTCATTCATTGATAGCACATTTAATTTCTCAGCCTTTATATTTATTCTATTTGTTCTTTCGTGTATTTTTGTCGATAGTAATACTTCATGCCCCCGCCTGGCACAAAACAAATTCCTTGTATTTTTTGCATGTGACATATAAAAGAATTCTGATTCAAATTCCAGTTTGAATTCTGATTCAGATTCTGGTTTGAATTCTGATTCAGATTCGGATCTGCATGCTGATTTGCATTCTGATTCAGGAAGTTGCTGTTTTGGCGGCTGGCTCTGCAGGGTATTGTTAACAGGCCAGATCCATGGCGGGGGGGGGGGTTGGCTTTTACCACGGTGATTAATCTGTGCCATGATCCCTCCTGCTTCTCCCTTAGTTGTAGGGCACCAAACCCTTACATAACCTGCATGTCGTGCTTGTTTTGCCAACCAGGTGTCCTGCTGAGCATCTAAACACGACACATTTACCCAGGAGACTCCATCAGCCTCTGGGAAGGAAATTGACGAAGATCGTTTGCAGCAGTGCCCCACCCAGACTCAGATTCAGAATTACGATTAGCATTTGTACAGCATAAAAAATGAGTGACATTCTTATGTCAGGAGCCCCAAACAGAGAAGCGCCATCAGAGTACTCAGTACTCAGTAGTACCCAGATACAGGTATACAGTACATATGAGTAAGAGTCTGAAATGAGTAGATGCTATAGGAAGATCCCATGCCTGACAACAGCCTTTTGGTTTGGTGAAAGATACCAAGACAGAGTGATCGTGATGAAGCCTCACGCTCACGTCACACTTACGGTCCAGATCATGCGTCACCAGGTCACCAGACCACAGTGCCGTCTTTAGTCTCAGCTCTATGAATCAGTGTGATGGGAATAAACCTTGTCACACCCTTCCCGACTGGCACGCCTTTTCCCCGAGAGTGTTACAGACATGGGAGGCATCAGTCACTGGCTATCGGGCTCCGGGGGGGTTATGTCGATGCCCGTGCCACGTTTCTGTGAGATTACCTTGCTGTACAGGGCCCCCCCTCACCCCCCCCCCATCTCTAGGGTTCCCCTGCTGTATTTTCATATGCTCGTTAACGGGGCCCCTTGCTCCGATATTTCAAGCGCTGCGCTTTTGCATCTCACTGGGTAAACACAGCGGCAGGAAGCTCGCCATTCCTGCCCTCCCGTCTGGCCAGCGGTTCTGTGCCGCGTCCTCTCGGCGCGTTGCCCACAAACCACCGGGTGCCCGGGTGCGCTCGGCGCTTGGGGCGAGGGGGGGAGTGGCGTTGCTGCACTTTCCGTGAATAACCTTGGCCTGCTTTCCCAAGCTTGCTGGCCTCAGCGGCGTCACAACGCCTTAGCATCTGTTTATCAATCTATACGGATGAGTCCCCCCCCCCTCCCCCCCGCCTGCTGCTGACTCAGTAACCCTAACTGGTCCGGAGCGGATGCCAGTAGAGATCGCGTGATGCGTTGTCCCAGCTACTCCAATGTGTTTTTGTCCTGAGATAATGCAGCACAGCCAAACTGCACCACCATTCATAGCTATAATAAGCAGAGGCTTAATTCACACTTCCCAGTCAGCATGCGTCGTGTGCGAGCTCGTCACCGGGGTGGTTCAGGCCGGGCGCCGAGCCACCCGCCTTCAAAATCACCAAAACAAGAGCCCCGAATGCCTTCACATTTCTGCCCAGTTTTTTTTTTTTTCACGGCACTTTGCTAATTTATTTCTCATGGACACTTCTGGGCGTTGACTGGTGGGTCTCTGCTCTGGGCCCGACCCATAACTTATCTTGGCAAAAAACGTGGTTCCAGAAAACTCTCGGAAATGTCCCGACAGCTGCTTCGCTGCCACACCGGAACGCTCACGGCAAACTCGTTCCTGCAAATGAATGGCTCTGTTTTGTACCACTTTTAAACGGGGCCATCGGCCTTTCTCCACTCCAGCCTGATAATAACCATGTAACGTCGATGAATAATAAAAAGATCGACCTTATTTGTTATCATGTCGCTCACATAACTAATGTATATTTTATTCGGAAATAAAGGACAGGGAAGCAAACTGAGAATAGGCACCATGTTAAGTTATAATAATAAAAGTATATTGCGAATGCTATCAAGCTATGGGGGAAATGTTGCTTTCCTACTTGACCATTGCAGAACTGCAAGGGTAAAATGCATGCTGTCACTGGAAATGCACAAAAGGTCTTGATTTTCATTCGCCCAAGTGAAAGTAAACGGCCACATCTTTGAAATGCTGCCTTTCATTGAGAAATACCAGAACCTCCGGTTCAGGCACCTTGTTGAGGCCGTCTAGATCTGCCTCTTCAGGGGAACATCTCACTTGACCTTTGCTGCTGCAATCCGCAGGAGAGGTGCAGAATTTCTGGGGAATAACTCGAGGGGGTATTCCATGAGGCAGATTTTTTTGCTTAGGCGGATGATTTACTGAATTTAAGGTAGTCTGGTTAAATATACTTTATCTTCATTTACTAACATTAGGCTCAGACTACCTTAAATCTGACAAGTTAGGGTTAGGGTTAGGGTTAGGGTTAGGCTAAGCATCCATATGCTTCATGGAACACCCCCCTTATCATTCCTATGGGATAATCTGGAAACTCCTTAGACGTAACCTGGTCACTCCTCCTCCACTACTCTGGCATAATCTAACTATTCTAGGGATTACCTAGTCAATCCTCTGGAATAACCTGGTAACTCTTCTGAGATAACCTGGGACACACACACAGACTAATGCACAGACATACACAGTCACATTCACAGACTAATGCACAGACATACACAGTCACATGCACATACACACACATACAGTCACATGCACAAAGTCATGCACAGTCACATTCACAGACACGCTATTCTACTGTCGTATGAATAGATGTGTATGACACAAACACCCTGTCTGATTACCCCCCCCCCCCCCCCACTCCAGAACCGGGCTACCAGCAAATGGAAGTATCACTCACAGGCTGGCTGTGAGCAGGCACGCAGGCCCCAGTCTGTAATTTAGGAGTTAAGCCTCACTGCAACACTGTCATTATGCAGGAATATAGCTGCAATTAAAGTTGAAAGGAAGAATTTCCAGAACACTTGAGTCATTAGGAACAAAAGAGTTGCTTGTAAACATCTTATTTGTTATCAGCATTAATCTTCCTGGATTAAGAGAATGAGTGTGATTCTGATACATAATGACGATGAGTGTGTGTCTTGGTGAACTGTGGGTGAAGTGTCTTTCCAAGCAGAGCTGGGAGCCTACGTGCTGCCCGGGGCAGGGGGGCGGGGCTAGGAATCCGCCAGCAATGGGAAGCTGTCAGGCTGTCAGGACGTTTTGTACTCATGCACCCCAAATTGTCAGCACATGCATGTGCAGAGCAAAGGACAAACAGGAGTGAAAAATCCCAGGCAAGTTCAAAAAAAGAGATCAGAGCACATAACCAATCAGGCAGCTCGCCCGAAACCAAGACCAAGCCTATACTACTGCATCCGCTCAGAACTGCACCGAGACCTGATGGGGCAAAACGGCAGCAGCCACCGTGCGACACCACGGCCTTAACGGTTAATCTGAACCGCGCACAGAGCAAAGAGCAGCTGCCCTGGTCCTATTCTACCTGCCGTGGGCCCTAATCTAAAAAAGTAGGGATCTTGCGGAAGAAAAAGCATAAGAGAGCTAATGATTAGCAAGTCCAAAAAGAGGTGGGAAACACCGCAGACAAGGAGAGGGGAAGCAGTGTCAGAAGCACTTTGTAAGCATCAGGAAGTCAGTCGCAGCGTCGTGTGAGCAGGCTGAACCTAACCTCCAATGATTATATACTCTCCAGCCAACTTCTGCCAAACATACGTGCTTTTTTGTTACTAGATGGACAAGAAAGAACATCTCTATGTGTTTAATTACTAAAGCAAATTATCTGGTTTACCAGTAAATTAACCAAAGTGTGAAATCATCACAAAAAACAAGTAGATGCATGTTAAACTATAAAATATACAGTATATAGAATACATCAAATATACAATAAATTCTACCCACTATTTTAACATAAATACCTTGAATGGCGCTCATTTATTGTCATTATATTCAGCAGTTACAATAAATGCAATAAACTCTAAATGCAGTTTAAAATTATAATTCAGTAACAAAAACACAGATACAATTATAATATCACTACAGTTTTTCCTCGTGAGAGCAGTGACTGAAACTTTAGATTGAATCTCAAGAGCCAACAGGAATGATAGCGGTGTACTATTCGTGCACGGCCTTTTTCAGAAAGACAACACTGTTGCATCATTGGTGTATAAAGTACTGCTCTTTGCTGCTGTGACCCTATTTCTTTTCCGCAAAACATTAATTTGCTGGCTTTTTAAAGAGCTGGGAAAATGCAGATTTAAGATCATTTGTGTCAAAGGGAAAAAAAAACTCGTTTTTTGGTGCTGGCATGAAACCAACACTCACAGTGAGACTTCACCGTAGCTCCGGAGATCGGAAACGTTATTCTGTAGCTTGTTTGTTGCTGGTTGGCAGTTTCTTGTTGCATTTGTGTGCTTCCTGCATGTCAAGACTGCCTTCATATCTCGCTCAGACTTGTTTGTTAAGCTGGGAGTCTTTAATTCCACAGAAAACCTGGGATTCATTAAAACAATTCAGATTGCTTGGCAAAATCATCATTTTGTTTAGTTTAAGCTCATTGTCATAAGTAAGAGGGAAACGCCCCCCAAATCGCATCGCGTTAATTTTCGTCGCTGCCAGGCGATGAAAGGAGGCCCCGTTTACCTGCACTCTGTCGGAAACCAACTCCTTTGTTTGATGCAGTTTTCACACACAGACATCAAAAGCGAATATTTCACATCTGATCCATGTTAAAGTGAAAGGAGAGTCAAAAATATTTCACAAAATACATTTTCTTTTAAAACATTTCACCTATTAAAATGAAGGCATCCTCCTGTTCTGTCTTCTAACGTTTGGCACTCTGGAAATTGATAGAGTATTAGAATCGCTCTGCATAATATCCTAAGTCTAGACTGAGTTGTTTACAGGGATCTGAATCATACTAATTGTGGATTAAGATACCTAACATTATGCACCAAGCCAGGAAAATACTAAATTTATTACAAAAAGCCTAGCATGTGTCAGCTAGATACTTTTCGCAGTCAACACCGAGATCATCCCGTAAATAGATTAGGTTTTGATGACATTTGCCCTGAAGCCATTAGCGATGTATGCCCGGGGCCAGAGTCCTGCAGCAGTTATGCTTAAGCCCTAGATTGGCAGCGCTCACTTCTGTAGAGATGAACAAAGCTTTTCGGTAAATACCCACCCATGTGAGTAAGTTAAGGGTTACACTGTGCACCTAGAATGTTCCAAAAAGAAAGAAAAAAAAAACAGAACAGAAGAATCACCGGCTCCCGGATCCTCCTATCTCCTGCATTTCCTACTACAGGTATAACCAGCTTTAGAATTGTTTCTTCTAAGAAAGTATTTGGTAAAGAGAAAACATAAAAAATGCAAATATGCCGTATCTACATGCGCTTGTGTGGGTTACACCAGATATAACCGTAAACTATTAAAGCTCCTTGCATCGGGCTGCATGTTTTACGGCCACGGCAGTAAAACCGGAGCTGTTGACATGTTGTGGAGCGTAACGCAAGCTGAGCCGCGCGATCGGGCGCACGTGTCCCGTCCTTCTTCCTGCTTAGTGACTCCGCAGGTCTGAACACAAAGGCCGTTCTCACTGCAGCGTCTCTCAGTTTTACTTATGTAAAAAAGCGGGGTGAGAACATCTGATTTGTTTCGATATACAGAAGCTCCCGGTGCCCTACTTCCCATATCAAATTCACTGCCGCCTTACCTTACTTTAAATACCCGCGTGTCACCTGATCTCAGTCTTAACCCCGTCATTGTGTGTCTCTTTTCGACAGCACACTCTCGCAACCCGAAAACATTGGATCTAATCACAAGGCTTTTCTACCCCAATCCGCCTTACTATTTAATTAACGACCAATTAATGTCCATTGTAAAATGCAGTGAATTTGAATTTAGGTCAGTTGGGCACTAGGACCCTGAGTTTCTTAAAGGAGACAGTAAAGGTTAGTGCAGCATCCCAATCGGGTCCTACAGGCAGCAAATAAAAATTAAAATGTTCAATATGAGATTATCCTTAACGACCCCAACATACACACACGCGCACACAATTAAAGGAGGCATATGTAATTTATTGTTAATTTTTAGAATGGAAAGCAAAATGCTGTGTATCGTTTGTGATTTCCCGCCTTGTTATTACCATGCGACGGGAGAGTGAATGATGCACGTTTGACCAGAGCTGTCTGCAGAACTAATTCCTATTAAAGTGATGGGAAGAAGCATATGTTGCGCCTCGGGCGCTGAGAGTCCAATCACCCTGCCTGCACGAAGCTCCATTTGAATACAGGACAGCCGGGATTCATCCTAAACCAGCCCAGCGGGGGTGGGGGAGGCAGCCCCGGGAGCAGCGGATAAGCGCACCTCCTCCAGCAGGACTGACCGGCGCCGGGCGGGGTGCGGCCGGCGGATCGCGGCGAACTGCGCTGATCAGCCGCTTTTATTCCCGACGCGGACCTAGCGGGGTTTTTTTTATGGTTTCCTTGCTGGTTCCTTTTTTGATCGCTTTAGCCACGTCATTTGTGAATGTTGCACTTTCTCTTTTCCGGAATTTCACACTTTTCGTATGTTATCATTATTATTATTACTATTATTATTATTTCACTTGATAAATTTCTGTATTCATGTAGGTCATATTCTTTTATCTATTTGCCTAAAATTACAGACCCCCCCCCTCCACCCCGTCCCCGCGGCAAAAAGGTGTGTCATTCAGAGAGTAAATCTTTCTTTTCATAACGTGTTTCTTAACTTTCTTGGCTGACACCACCGCACTGAGGTCTGCTATAACGGTTTTACAACGACTTTTTACTATTGGATATTTTACTGTAGTAATTTAGGTTAAGTACCCGCTTAAGGGTACAATAGCAGACCCCCCTACACACACACTGGGACCCGAACCAACAACCTTTTGGGTTCCGAGTCTACGTCCTTAACCTCTAGGCTACCTGCAGAAAAATAACAGCGAATATACAGCTTGTTTACATTCATCCGAATCAAACTATAGATGGACCAAATACATGGTAAAATAAATATTCTGCGTTAATTATGCTATTAAAATGAAGTAAACCTTTTACCGATCCAAAAATACGGCGTTTCCAAAACCAACACTGCCCCTCAGATTGTAGGAAAGTTGGCTCAGGTGGCCTTTTTGTCCCGAAAAGTCATTTTAGATTCAGGCTTGGGTGGAGGGGGGGATTTATTCTCTCCCCAAATACTAGACAGTATCCTGTAAGCTACCTTCAAACCTCACGCATACGCTTGTTCTTTACCTGAATGAAGTTTATAGCCAGTGTTATTGGTACGAACAGGTAGGATACTGAATAAAGGTGTTTTTCTGTCATCAGGTTGTCGAGTTTCTTTACGTTAATTGTATCTTTCATTACCGACAGCCGGAAAGCATACGCTGGGATCACAAAGGAGGATTGTGGGTAAGCAGCGGGGCCACCAACTTACTGCAGACATTTTCTAAACCCAGAAGGGAACCTCTGGATGGACCTGGCTGACTCCGCTGTTTCTGTTAGAAGCTTGTGGGATCGGGTTCTGTGGCCTTCACAGAACTGCAAAGCCTGACCCTGGGCCCGGCCCTCGTACATTTCCACAGATCTTCTACAATAATAAACAGACATTTGTGTGTATTTCTTCAGGATGGTTAATTAGAATTATTACATAATCATTCAACGTCAATAGCTGTTTTCCCTGAGGGTATATTTTACCATTTTATTAATTTATGATAGACAAAATTAGAAATAATTTTATAAACAATGATTTATCTGTTTTAATTAAATTATGCGTGTTAGTGAAACTCTGGGCACTTCCTCAAACGGGCCAGTTTCCCACTTAACTGACATTTCCCTGTTTCAGCTCTGCCTAGTTCGGTTCGGTAAACAATGCAACATTAAAAACTAAGCGTTAAAGCGGCCGCCAGATCGGCCAATAACCCCCCCCAATAAGCGAAATGTTTTTGTTAGGACGCTGTCACGGTTTTCACCTCAGACACGGCTTCCCTCTTCATTATTCATGGGCTCTTTCTCAGTTTGTGATGCTGAATAAAAGCAGCCCGGGATCAAACAGCACAATTCGCCACGCCTGACACCAACTGCTACTGTTTGTTGGGCTCTGCCAAGCGTTACCTCTGATAATGAGTGGGATTTGTTAAACAGTAAATTAATGAATAATGAAATATCCAGGTTGATCAGTTAGGGAGCACGCTTGCCTAGCCCCCGGGCCGGTGCCGCGAGCTGGAATTACTCTCGAACGGCACTTGGCTGCGTGCTGGGATGGATAACGCCTTTTACAGCCCACTGCTCGACAGAATACTAAGGGAGTTTGTTCTTAAACTAGGAGCCTTGAAGGACACGTCTTTAACAAGAGACACAAAGCTCATTCTTTACCGCTAAAAGGATTCCACCTAAAACCTCAATTCCACAATCTATACGGCTGAACCGACCGGAATTAGCTTGGTACGCTTTTTAAAATAAGTCTGCGCCTCTTGGACTCAGCCCGTACTGAACCTGACATATTCTGTAGATTAACATTGCAGTTTAGCATTGCAGTTTAACGTGCAGTATAGCATACCGCAAAACAGTGCAATACAGAATAATGTGGAATAATATCAATGGATTAGGGTAATAAATATAAAAACAAATACATAATGTATTACTTTTAATGGTTTTCCGGACTGAAGTATGGGAATCCTTCTATTAGTTTGGGTCATATGAAATGGCTGTTGATTTATTCGTTATTTGTTGTAGGTGTATGTCAAGACACGTGAAGTTTTTGTTCAAATTTCACCGCTAAGATCCATAAACGTCACGGGGGGGTATTGTCATTAAACACATTCAAATGCTACGAGAGCAAACAAATATTTTACATTAAATATGATTATCTGATTATCTAAATATGAATATTAATACTTTTTTGCAGCTTAATTAATTTTCTAGAACAAGTTAATCAAGTTATTATTATTATTATTATTATTATTATTATTATTATTAACAATAATAATAACAGTTAATATTGTCGTTGTCATTGTTGTTGTTGTTACTTGCTCTAGAAAATATCCATTATAAAAATACTGTTAATCGTTGTACCGTGTTGTTTTACTTGTGTGAACTACTCAATTCAGGTTTATCAAACAAACGGTTCACTAAATTCACCAGCCCTCAATGTGATTTGTGTAGATATTGTCAACTGAGGTCCACAATATGACACCAGATGCAATTCCTTGCTACTCAAATCATTGTAAAAATATCTCTCCCCTTGCGGACATGTGGCTGCTGAACTCAGCACCTGGGTTACAATACTTTCCGCTTGATGAGTCGCATGGTGGAAGCCGCAGGCCAGCCGCTTTTTCTATTGAATTTGCCCGTTAAGTCGCTCATTCAAGGCGGGGGGAAAGGTACAAGTCATCGCGACAGTTTTCATTATAAGATGAGTTCTCAAAATCCCAAAGACCCACATTCAGTTCATACATGCCCAGCAAACACACACGTTGGCTAATTACACGGCACTAATACCTATTATTTAACATACTGTTCTCTCTAATTAATAGTTACATTGTTTACTGCATTTGTATAGATATAGCTTAAAATTCTCACCTCAAATATCATTTGACGGAAAACAAACAAACGCTGATAAATAGCCTATACTTGGCAAATTCTTTGTTCTTTTTAAATAGGGATCAGTTTTGTGTCAGAAATTCGGTTTTAGTTTTTTGTTCACACGCGCTGTCACAGGAGTGCAATACACGACATTTCTGACAGACAGTGCAGAGCGTTTGTATATTGCTGTGCAGTCTTTGTTTGTAACCACGTTTGAATGACTGTTTTTGATGATTTTATCACAATATATGCCATATGCTTGCGTTGGCATTTTATAAGATAAATATCTTTGTTTCACGTGGCTCACAGTCTATCCCATAACACGCCGGAGATAAATGCCAGAATGAGATGTGTCCTAACTGAAGCAAAGTATTTCTGCTATTTTACTTTCTGAAGCCTACAGGCAAAAGATCATTTAAATATGTTATGCATAATGAATTTCGTAATACTAATCACATTGTTCGTGGCCTTTTCATTTTCCACGTTATTCTTCCATTGCATTTATATTATGAGTTATCCTACCTTCTTAGTGATGTGCGCAGAAATTTCAAGTCCAGCGATACGTGGCTCTTTATATTCTTGCATAAGCCTTTCCGTGCAATATAACAATATTTGGCCTTTTTAAATAAGCAGATCGATTATTTATTTGGTGCGAAACAAGTTTGGACTGCGTTCTGATATGCTATATATAGTTAATATGTCGCGAGGGAAGTGCGCGATGATAGATTCTTCTCTTCAAATAAATAAATCTATATATAAGCATAGTTATGTCCGTTTTAGGCACGTAAACATATTATTCATTTAAATTTTTATTTTGAAATTGATAACACCGTATTTCTGCACCATTCGTATGAATCTTAGAAAACTATATAATACTTTATAAAAGAATCGAAAAACAAACCTTTATATTCTATTTTCAAGACTAAGTAAATTCACCCACTAGTTGATAAACACGTTCATATATTTAAAATGTGTTACTAAAACACGCAAATATAAACGGAAACAGATA
Organism: Mormyrus lacerda; assembly: GCA_015163995.2. Classification (NCBI taxonomy): domain Eukaryota; kingdom Metazoa; phylum Chordata; class Actinopteri; order Osteoglossiformes; family Mormyridae; genus Mormyrus; species Mormyrus lacerda. The sequence continues at coordinate 16,722,506 of JAABNX020000045.1, forward strand.
GGTCTAATGAAACAGTGTCCTTCTGTTACACGCTTTCGTCGTTATCCTTAAAAAACTGTTGTGTTTAATTTAATTTGGCAGTAGTGCGGTTGCAGAGTTCTTGCCCAATATTACAATGCGGAAATTCAACATTTTAAACAGAAACATGTACGGTAAAACACGAAGTTTATTATAATTATTTTAATATAAATGAAATCACTGGACAAGAACCAAATTCTACCCACCACCATAACAACTTGTCTAAGGAACAGAAAAATTACAGGATACTATCTAAAGTCAAGCGTTTTCACCCACTCACAGAGGTATAGTCACAGATAAATAATCCAAACTGCTTGCTCACCATATTTACAAACTTCCATTAAATTAAGCATAAATAAATATGTACAAACATAAATATCAGTCGCTTCCTCCCATAACCTGTACCAAAAGGAGGTTCCGTTCGACAGATATTGGATTTCAGTAAAGGTCAATAAAATGACGACATTTAGCAATATATTCTGGCATAAGTGTGAAGGGTTCGCATTGTACTTAAATGTACGTCATTGTATTTTCTCGCTTATGCGTTTCTCCTATTCTCTCTGATAACAAATGGCAAAAGATCAGTGTCCTTCACGTCATCGTGAGCTACAATGAAATCATTCGGACATAATCATCGCATTTTTAAAGACAGACGAAATCCGGTTTCGGTTGTAGGTGCATGATTATCTAATTTAAAGGAAGAAACTCGAAAGCAAGATATGGACAGTTGTAACAGCATTACTCATTAAAAATTCAGAAATAACAAACTCACCACACCGTCAGTTATACACTTAATCGAATTATAGAGGTCACTGTAATGTCAAACACTGAAATAATGGAGAAACCCGAATGAGAGATAAAGTCGCCTTTTAAATTGCAAGGTATACTCTCTCCATTAGCAGGTAATGGTCTGGGTGACGTGATTTATGACGAATAAGGAGCCCACGCTGTGAAAACTAGGAGATTAAAGATTTTCTCCAGCTAAAAATAAATAAAGATATATTAGTCTTTTGCATAAAATCTTCTAAAAGTTACACAAATTACTGGACACTCTGAATTGTTTGCGTGGGGAAATCGTCTGCTGCTACTGAGTCACTTAGCATTTTATTTAAATGAACCCCCTCACCATCATTCCACCCAGGAATATTTAATAAATACATAGGCTATAGAAGAAATTCATGTTCTGCATCTGAAACTGTAAATTAGAAACCATGTCGGTGTGTTGCCTGTGTGTTAACACCGCTTGGCAGTTTGTTCCGAATGTAATTATGCTAAATATTTAATTGAATAACTACACTCGGCAAGCTGCGTGTTTTTAAAATGTAACAGCCATTTAAAAAAAAAAAAAAAAAAACTTTTATAACACAATCGGCACCCTTTTAAATCGAAACTAAATTTAATTTATTTCATTTATGCGTCAGAATAAAACGTTGCAACGAAGGTATCGAAAGTTTAAAAATGCAGTTTCAGTTTGAGTCAAAACAAGAAAATAACTGTTAATCCTGGGAATTTTTATTTTAACTGTGTAGATATTTCAGAAAACCAGGGTCTGTTTTTTCCCTCTTTTTTCGTATTTCAAGATTTTAATCGGCGCGAAGCAATTTGGCCTGTTCGTATCTATTCTCCGGCCTTCTTTCCTGAAATTGCCTTCCTTATCGTGGTTATGGTGGTTAATGTAACAACGTGGGCCGGACGCATTTAAACGTCCATATATACTCATGCAGTTTATAATAATAAGTACCGCGTTAAAGCAGTTTCTTGGGTTTTATAGTGTATGTCGTGCCATACATAAGTTTGTGTCTTTCCCTTCTAGGCGATTAATTAGATCCTCCAAGGAACTTAAATGATAAATCTTTAAAGGCTGTTGCAGTGGAAAGATTAATGGAAATTGACACTAGCAAATAAAACGTAGTTGCTATAGGAGTAAGTATTTAATTGTGTGTAAGTGCACAAATATGCCAAGACATAGCCTTATCTGTCATGGGTTGTCAATTCAGACGATTAAAGATTGGTTTCAGGATGTCAACAAATAGTTTCATATGAAGTTCACACACCATGGGTATTACTTGACCTAAACCCTCTTTGGAAATGTCCTGCGGGATATTTATACAGTTTGTATACTGCTCAATGACCTAACTTCATAGACCATTGGTAATGTGGGGCACTATATTTGGAACAAGGCCAATACGTTTGCTGAACAGTGCAAATGTGTGGCATTCCCCGAAAAGTGACACAGACGACTGCCCAGATCTGGCTCAGGCTCAGCGTGAACCGACACAGAACAGCCGTACAGTGGCGCGGTCCCGACCAGGAGCTCGGCCCAGTTACGTTAGGGCAGCGGAAACCTGCGTTCCTACTGGAGTCTTGAGCGGCTGACAAATCCACGCACTATTCAACAGGGAGCTGGACAAAGACTGGAGATTTGGCCAGTCTGCAGCTGCAGATCTTCGTCTGGGAATGTTTTTAGGCAGACCTGTATGAAGATCCTTAACAGAAATGCTTAAATCATAATCTAAACGTACTTAACGGGATACAAAACCTGCTTAACCGTGACCAGTATGCAACTTCTATTTTTTTCTTCTCTTCCATCTTCTTATTTAAATTCTGATTCTTCTTCAAGCACGCTATTTTCTCCCAAAGTAACTGTAATGTTTTAAAGCTAGAATATAAAGGATTTGGGCGATTCTCTTGCTCGCATGATCTATTTCCGATGTTTCTCCTCTTTATCTCCACCCTTGGAGCCTGGTCCCTCTCCCGACGTGTGTCGACTCGTGCTGTTGTTGTTGTTGTTTAAGAACATCTTGTCCAGGCCTTTGAGGGCCTCAGTCAGGTAGTTCTGCAAGGCGGTGAGGGCAGCGCAGATGGCAGGAGAGCCGAAGCCATGGGTGATGAAGCTGAAGTGGGAGAGGCAACTCTGGATGCCCGGTTCCAAGATGGGTGTGGGTCTGCTGTTACCCAGCGGTGTCCTGTCTTGGGCCAACAGATCTGTGAACTCCTTACAGAGCTGCCTAGGAGGTCAAGATACAGGACAGGATGACTTGTCTGAAGGCCCGACAGGACACACACCACCGAAAAAACGGAGCACATGTCACATGTCAAAACAATACAAAAAAATATACAAATAACCGTCCCTTACACATGCAACAGTCTCCCCGAAACATTCCAGAATCATCTGTGGATCTTCTAATAAGATGTTTTATTTTATTAATCAGTTAAAGTATTACCTTATAAATATTTTAATGTGTGTGTCAAACATATTGATCGCCTTCCTTTGGAAGTGTTACTTGAGATGAAAAAGAGGTCTCTAAGAAAATGATAAAGGTTAGCCAAATGTGTTTAAGTCCTTAAGACACTGCAATTAACTGTTCAGTGAACCAAAATGACCCCTGAACCTTAAACCTTCAAACGTTTGACAGGCTATCTGCAAACGATTAAATAACCAGGGCATCCATGCATTGTAACCCAAAGGAAAATGCCTATCAAACCCAGATCGCTTAGGAAGTCAATGCGCAAACCTGACTGACTTTTAAAATGTATTTTGTACACGTGTCCAACACATTTAGCAGAATATCACTTAAAATTTGAATATGTAATGTTAGCCTAAAATAAAACTGGTGCAAAGTTAATACCAAACGACCTAAACTCCACTCTAGTTATTATTATTATTATTATTATTATTGCGTTGCTCCAGCTTTGAAATGCCAATAAAAGAGCGTATTAAATAGTTATGTACGTTAATATTTTCCCGAGGCCAGAGGATTGGCTTGATTGACAGGGGGGAGGTAACGCGAGACTAGGCTGGAAGCGAACAGCTGCAATTTTCAAACGTTCAGGGTGGATCTGCATCTGACAGCAGAACTACACCAGCAAATTTATAAAATGACAACAAAAAAATATATATGGCACAAGTCCTCTTCTGTCTAATTAAATACACCTGTAAGCTTAATTTACGGAACAGCCAATTGCGGTTCCCAAAATTCACTTTAAAATAAAATAGTCAAACCATTGAAAAAATCTAGTTATAAGATGTCTAAGGTTATTTATGGGCCTATTCGATTTAATTTCTAAAATGTTACTTTATCTTTTTCAAACAAATATATAACGACTGAGTGTTTTACTTGTATATATTTCACGGTCCCTGAATAGAACAAGGGGCTATAGAAAAGGGATGTGTGGATGGACGTTTCGCCGTATAAGACAGTGTGTAGCCGAGTACCGCAGCACACCAACGTACTTAGTGGCCAGCAGCATGTTTTTTCGCGAGTGCAGCTCGTTGGGGTCCGTGTGCTGCCTGTTCAGGTACTCGGACACGGCTTTTGTGGGAAACTCCGTTTCACATATATAGCCGAAGTCTCTGGCCAAATGGACCGCTTCTCCTGGGAACGAAAAGCATCACATGGTTATGTCAGTGTAGTGGGAAAACTGTTGTTTTGTTGTACGCTGAACTTTCCCTTCGGTCTATGAATCATAAACCGTACTCTTTGTGAATTCAAATACAATGGAATGTGGTTTTTTAACACTTCGACAGCATGAATGAATTCTCTGTAAAAAAAATACAAAGGGTGGCATAATCATCCCAGCAACAGACGCCATAACATGCATAGTTCTGGCTTTTCCCCCTTACGAACTGTGACACGGTACACTAACCGTAATTATTATTTACAATAACAACAACAACAACACCAACAACAACAACAATAATAATAATAATAATAATAATAATAATAGACATCTGAGAACTTAGAAAATATTTTGAAAGCATAGAGCTCTGTTTTGCCTTGGATAAATATCTTGCTATAACCTAAAATGTACATATTTAATTTTATACTGTTTGAACCTGAAATAAATACAATTTGTGTTTCTGTATGTGTGTTTTTGCAATCTTTTCCCTAAAAAAATATTTTTTGACGAACTATACTTCTGATATCTGTATATATTTTGTACATTGTATACATGCACATAGAGAAGTGCAGAGGTGTGCCCGCATCGTCCTGTGTGTTGGTGTGTGTGTATGTATGTGGAGTCTGCACGCTCTTTTATGTTTTATGTCTTTGATCTATTCCTTGCTCGGGACAGATAAGCAATCCCAATTTTAGGTAAAACTGTGTATATTTGTTCGATTTTATTTCTTGTATAGCCTTCCTATGGACTTATTCTGTTAATTATTTTCTCTTAAAGAAAGACATAGTCATACAAACGTCTCGCCAAATTAAAAGGAATGTTAGAGAATTAGCAGGCTCTATCACGATGGCATTAAATGGGATTAAGAGACGGTCACATATTTACCTTCTACGAGTGACGTCAGTAGAGTGACGTTGGCAGCTTTGCGTCTGCCAGCAGGTAAATTCAAACCGATTTTCTCAAGCTTTTCTCTCAAAGATCTGCCACCGTTTTTAGATTTTGCTCTGCAAAATAAATACAAAACGTTACGTCATAAACATGTAGAATATGTGCGCGTATTTCATTATATATTATTATCATATTTAAATTTTACCTTACAATATGTGTTAATAGAAAAATTTACATAATATGTATCTCAGTCTATAGGCCTACTGATTAATCCTTCTTATACGACCATGGTAAACCTGGTGTCGTGAGGATTTTAAAGAGCAGCTTTTTCCTATATCTGCATAGGCCTACATATAAGTTTATTTCTGGGCAGTTTAAAGACGTTCTCTATATGTACGTAAAGAATGGATTTAAAATGAATACCTGAATAAGTGTAATGGCGGCAGATTTGGTCTTACCTCCTGAGGACGCCCCCCAGCAGGGAGGCGTTGAGGCATTCCGGTGGGGAGAGACGCCGCTGAACCTCGCCCACTGTCACCTTGTACTTAGAAGTGGAGCTGAGCAGGGACAGGCGGCCGGGCACGGAGCAGAAGACCTCGTTCACGTTCACGCTGATGCCGCCAATCAAGCCGTCTTTGCTCATCATGAGGGATGCCACGCTCTTGTGCGGGACTGGAACTGAGAAGGGAGCAAGAAGGGCGAGTCGGACGGAGAAATACTTCCAAAAACACTCGTGTCGAGATAAACTCAACGTTGCCGTATTTCATTGACTTTAAGTTGCAGTTATTTCATTTATACAACCCCGGAATTCCATAATAATTTGTATTCTGCGCAAAAAGGTGTTGCAAATGCAGCCCCAGATACATCGTATTTCCATTTTCTTCTATTTAAATCTTTAATCCACCACCAATATTAGGCCTACTATAGTTATTTTTAAAAAGTATACTTCAGTTTTTAATGCTAAGCCGCAGTGGTGATTGACTAAATATTAGTTGAAAACCAAAAAACATGTTTATTATTATTATTATTATTGGTGTTGTTGATAGTCTTGCTCCTTATAGGAAAAATTTTACTAAATAAATGCAATTGTTTAATTTCGAAACTCATCAGGGAACAAAACAAAATAAGTTTTCACTCCTCCCGCAAATGACGTGTCGGATTCACAAAGCCGTAATTGCTTTGATTTATGAAATAAGGGCAAAGAGGTAATAACAATAATTATGAATTATATGATGATCGTGAACTCATTTTAAGGCCAAGAGAGCCACGCCAAGCAACCATAAAAGTGTCCAACGTTAAATTTATACGATGCTTATCTGCAACTTCAAACATTTAGACAATGTATAGAAAACGGATGGGTGGGAGGATGGTCATCAAACATATTTTATCAAACGCGAAATCCAACATGCACATAGTAATATGATTGAATCCCATCTCGTATAATAGCTCTACCTGCCATAAACTGACTGTCAAGTTTTTTTTCATTAGCTACTTCTAGGTCTTGATTTTTTTCGTACCACTGATGTCAAAGAAAACTGTTATATGGAAAACGTATGTATCTAGTAAAATTCTGCTCTGGGTAAATTTAATATAATTACCGAGTATTCAGGCCTATCTAAAACTAAAAAACTAAACTGAGATTGAGCAGTAAATGTATCAGGAATAAATCGCTATGGCTCTATTTAATTTTCTATAAATAACCGGTCGTTATAATTATCACATTTAAATAATGTCTTGACGCTGGCTATTCCAGGACTGCAAGACCGCAGAGGTCACGGTCCCTGCCTTTTGTATTAACAGCTCAACAGAGGATAATACTGGAAATTGGCCCTAAACGAGCTCAGGAGAAATCCACATGAAAAAGACATTTATCAGGCTGGCTACTTTAACTCCACTCATGTGTTCGCTCTACGGGGACCTCATATCCCGAATTACCTCGGAAATAATCACTCCCTAAGAACGGCCCGTGATTTCCAGTAGCGCTGTTCTATTCAAATTAAAAGGGACATAAAGGGTAAAAACGTATTTCACATAGGCTTAATTTTATAGTAGTATTTAATGCTGCAGCTTAATAATTAAACTATTATTTTAACTTGCTCTTTTCTATAGCTCGGTGCAGTTTATGTGCACGATAAAAGGGTTTAGTCTTTTAAAAACTTATATTCGAAAATTCGACCAGTCGTTCGTTAGGAGTGCATTTCTGGCAATTTCTTCTAATGATTTTTACAGTGATTAATGGCACAAAACCGCGACATGCAGAAAGCGCGTATATTTTGCATTTCATAACTGTTACTCTGACTGATGCGGTATTTATCTTTGACGTGAAGTTCTTTGTCAAATTCGGCAGTCAAATTCAACCACCAAGTTGGCATCCCTGACTTAAACAAAATAAATGTTTAAAGGAAAGGGGTATTTTTTAGTTATGTAGCAAACGACTGAAATGCTGCACTGAATAGCAACAGGATGAGACCATCTAGGATTACTTGACAGTTGCGTAATTTAGATCCGTTTATCTGGAAGTTATGCATGACGTTGCACGGACACTTAAAATCAATTAATATTATTAGTTAGACTTTTAATTGAAGAATACATCCAGAATAGTTTTGCTTAAGTTAAAAGGTCAGCCAAGTCACTTAAGTTAAGTAATTTTCCGAAATGTTTATTTCTTGTTTATTTTGTTCAGTTAATATTGGCAAGCAATAACAACAAAATCTGTTTTATAAAATCTAGCAAAGTGAAAGCCCTTCTATGTCGTACGCCAACCATAAATATTTTATATCGCCTTACCTTTTTTAATGACCGACTGATCCAAAAGATTCATTCCACTGTTGTTTGCGTCCTCAACGGCCTGCAAACGGAAAGATGCCGCAAATCGGACAAAGCGTCAAGATTACGCAGGATTTTAATGAAAAGACGCCAAATTTCATTTATCAAGAACCCAAAATGTTATTTTTCTTTAAGATACGACCACGCAATATATACCGAAAACACACTTAAAAGGAACGAAAAACAAATCTCGTTGTCATTACATTTAAAAGAAGTAGACGGTGGCCAATATTAATATAAGTATTGATCAATTTTATAAATGCTTGCAAGTTTTACGAGTGAAATGAATTAAAATACGGATTTCACCGATGCCAGAGCCTGTCAATTTTAAAGTAAAATATTGAGTAAACAAAGAGCAGTAAACAAGTCAAAGGAATAACAAGTGAAAGTAACCGTATGACACAAATAGTACGCCGGTTATGCGGCCCTGTTCGCTTTAGCATGGTGCTACGTTTGTGTTTTCAAGAATAAGCATTTTAGTCAAGACACAAGCTTTAGTGTTTACTTTATCAAACGCAAGGTGATATTTGTCTGGCAATATTTTCTTACATCAATCGCTAGCAGCCTAAATAATGATAATTTATAATTGATTATAACTAGGCCTATTAATAGTTAATTATTTTACACAGATGATGATAGTAGTTCAAGATAAATAAATTAATATATCAAGACTAAAAAGTAGTTTATATTTATTGCATTACAGTTTAAATAAAATGTATTGTGGTGATGTTTAATTTAATTACTCTATTTGCTGCAGAAGGATCGACGCTGCCGTTTTGAAGGTTTAATGACAGCGTACTTGTCTGATTTTCCGTCTAATTAGGACCACCTGCTGTTTTCTGTACAAGATATTCACACAGCGTGTTGGTATTTAATACTCACTGCGGGGATAGTAAAGATTTAATTTGGACTAAATACGAAAATTAGGAAAACTTGTCGCTAAAGATTCCATTGAGACTTTCGTCAAGACAAACGCGCCGGCCTCTTCAAACAGGGGGTGAAGAATACAGTTGTAATCTCAGTTAACAAAGCCCCGGACATTCTTTATGACTGAGTATTACAGCATGCATTTCGAAGAATTCCAGAATATATGCAATACAAACCAAAACGAATCTTCGTTATATTGTCGTAGTATATTAATTCGAAATATAGAATCGGAAATCTTATATTTGTGCTTTACTAATAAATGAACAATGAGATGTAGGTCAAAATTACAAGCATATAGAAACATTATAAAATGGCCATAAAAATATCATTGGCAAACGCGCACATTTCAATACCAGAATATCGCTTAACATGTAGAAGCACAGTGCCGTTGACTTTCTGTAGCATGCAAAGGGGATGCAAATGTAAACAGGGAAGTGGAAGCACTCACCTGCACGTCTTCCATTCCGTGAAGGCCGTGAAGCGACAGACTGTCTCCCATTCCAGATTCGAGCCCGTGGGGCGCCGAGTGAAGAAGCACGTCTGGCCGCCTTACGGAGGCATAGTCCCGCCTGGGGTCGAGTCCAGAGAGCTGGGGCAAAGATGCCCGCGGCTGGGGCAGTAAAGAGCCTGTCTCATTTCCAACCTCTTGTCGCTGTCTTTGCCCCCAGGGATGTTGCTGGGGTTGATGTAGAGGGTTCAGGGAGTAAGGGTCATTAACGTGGGAATACGGATCCTGGCTCTGGTGGTACGGAAGCGGCTGATATGGCGGCGGAAAGTAGGGCGGCTGGAAGTCCGATGATGGAGTATGGGACAGCGGCGGGGCGCTGGAGTACGGTCCCTGTGACACCGAGCCCAACTGGGACAGCCTGGAGCTGTGACTCGGTACTCCATCGTGCCGGTCCTTCAAAACACAGAGCACGGGGATATTTTACACATGACACAGTGCAATAATTCAGACACAAACTAAATACAATGCATTTATATGAAAAGACATTAAAGTGGGATGTAAAACTAAATACCTTGGAGCTAAAAAAGCGAAAAAAGAAGAAGTGTACAAGGCCCATGACGCAATATGACCCAAAATATTCGTTTATTATAAAGACACTGTTCCCTATTCTTTTTAAATTTTCTTTTTGCGCCCTCGTCACAAGCAGAACCAAAAACAATTGTGTCCTAATGTTAAAACTACGATAAATAAATTGGGGTTTAAGCATACGTTATTTTGCAATAGGCCACTTCATAAATTATACCAGTGTGTATACTGGTCAAAAATAGATGAAAATAAATGTTTTTTTCTTTTTTTGTCATCAGACGCCCGCTAATATATACCGACAAGATATAAGTACGCTAAGCACCAATGAATAATAGACCATCTTCCACCAGCTTTAACTTCGGCACTTATAATTCCAGCTAAGCGAAATTTAAATTGTGCTTAAATGTTTAAAAAAGTAACATCAACGACCCGACTCACCGTAGCTGAATAAGTATGGACTAACATCTGGGAGACGGTCTGTTCACAGCAAAAACAATAAAAATTAGAAAGAAATCAGTGTATACAGCGTAGCAGGAAAAATATTTTGCGGTGTCCAGTACTTTCCATTAACTATTTCTCCAGATCGCGATTAAACAGTTATCGTGTTATTCGGGCATAAATGTTATATTTGTCTCAGGTTTCAGCTAGAGTCCTCTTCAATCCAAAGCTTGAGTCGAACTGCTCGCCTGCTCCTTCCCTCCGCTTCTCTACACCACCTCATAATAATTGTTATTCATGACTATTAATATTACAGGAATACTTAAAGCGAGAATGGCGGACAAACGGAGCGTGAAGCTGCAGTCAGCTCTTGCGCTCCCCTGCTATTGTAAATGACGTTCATTCAGCTGAGAATTACTAGATGTAATCAAACAAGGGGGGCTGGCAGAGGAAGACTTTTAGCAAAGTTTAGCGTGTGAGAGGCAACAGGAAAACGGACGCGTGCAAACATTTATACACGCATACATACAGGCGCACACACATATGTTATAGTATATATATATAAAGTATGCATTTATGCGCACAAGGCAACGCAAAGCAAAGCGTCCATACATTTGTACACATATAGATGACCTTTAAGTTACCTTTATTAAATATCCATTTCTTTCGATTTGATGTATTATTAAGATTTTTTTCTTTTAATTGCAACGTTTACCGATATAATACACCTATAATACATTTAGCTCGGATGACATCCGCACTCAGCATTAATACATTTTAAGCATTTCTGGAGGTAACATGCCGCGACTGAATTTTAAAGTTTGTGTTTAATCTTTGCACAAACTGAGCATATATGCAATACAACCGCCGTCCTCCAGACCTGTATATTTAACATGGAATGCAACGACAGGAGCCCGCAAAAGAACTTAGTTCTTAAACTTCGCAAACAACAAAAAACGACCCGCACGACTCACTCAAACACACGTCATATTTTTTTAATCTAAATTATAATGCATACAAAACGTAAGTAGATTAGTTCATTATAACATGATGCATAGTTATTTAATACACAATACTCCTACAGGAAATATTCCCAAATTAAACTTTCTGACATTTTGCATTGACACAGGACTCGCGTGCTGATTTTTATCCCCAATTTTGCAGTTGATAATTAGCCAGACAGAAGCTGTGAAAGCGAAGGTATTTGAGGTTATTGAACGCAGATCCCCGCCAAGCTTAACTAAAGAGTCTGTAAAATCTCACGCGGAGTCCATTCAGTGCGGCTCGCACTCCCGCATACGCCGTTTGCAAAAGTCTTTGTGCTTTTTTTCCCGCGGTCGTCGCCATCTCCGTATCCGTTATGTTTATATCCAAACGCGTGGCCTTTCCTTTCCTACCAACAAGCCTATTTTTCGGTAAGCTTAAGCGACTCACATTGGTCCTTTGTGAATCATCATATTCAGAATCCCTTTTTATTTCAAAATGCGTTATCGAATTGTAAATATCACAATTTAATTCAAATGTCATATAAAGCAAACGAACTAGCATGCAATTTTAAAACTATTCTTTTGCCATAATTATAAATACATTTAGCCACTTCGCACAACAGAATGCAATTGCAAAACAAGAATTAAACTTCAACTCAAATATTAATCATTCTTTATAATTAGACAAATTAGCATTTTCCCTATGAAATTATTTACTGTTATTTATAAGATATTAATTAAACCTCTATTCTTGGTGAATGCCCTCTTTTTTCAGAATGATATTTAATTGTTAAAATATTATGTTCTGCTGAATATTTAATAATTCATATAAAATAAACCTATTCCCCCCTATGTCTTTAAACTACAATATACTCCGCATTTTTTTCGTCAAACAGAAATTAAATTTCTCGCTCTAAGCTCCACAGAGTAGGTATAAATTCTAATACAGGTCAATATACAGACGTTTAAGACCAACTACACTCCGTTTGTCAAAATAACCTAGTTATAGTGTGGATATTTTTTCCGTCATTCCATTCTGGCAGTTTCTAGATAAAAAAGATCGGAAAATAAATCACAGCCACATCATCTGAGATGTTTAACAAAATCTGTCAAACTGTATTTTTTTTTTTTAAAGTTCGTTCCCTTGTGAATTACAAAAAAAAAAAACATGTAGGAAATAAAAATGTCCTACCGCTATAATCTCAAGTAATTGACTAAAACATTACCTCATAAATATCTTCATACTTCACATTTTCTACTAGTTTCCAGAGCATGTTTGCGGACTGATCTCAGTTAACTGAGTGCATTCATGTGAGGAGTAGATAACTGAACTCTCTCTCTCTCTCTTTCTCTCTCTCTTTCTCTCTCTCTCTCTCTCTCTCTCTCTCTCTCTCTCTCTCACTCACTCACTCACACACTCTACGTCTTACACGCATA
>JAABNX020000045.1:16757286-16783782 GCA_015163995.2 Mormyrus lacerda
ATATGATTAAATTCCGATTTAAAGCAACTGCTTTTGGCAAAGGCGCCAAAATAGTCCCATTTCACCGCCCACAGAAAGTCGCCGCTGCCGTTTACATTTCCTATAGACGCCTGTTTATTGCTTTCCACAAGAGGCTTATAGAGTCGCCTCCACGCCTATCGAATTCACCGAAGCTCTCCACAACACTGTCCGTTACCTTACAGAAATCAGCAATTAGGGTGCCATTATAACAGCATGTCATTAAGAAACAGTGCCAATCCGACTTGGGTGCTGTGACCTACTTATAAAATCATTAATGAACACGGCATCATTTTTTATGCTAATCGTGGGGATCCTTTTCGGTCCGGGGGAGGAGGGGCATCGGCGTCAGTCGCTGCTTGCTTTACTGAAAGATTAGCAAGAAATTATTTTGAGAAGATTTGAGGTGTAAGAATATTGGTAACAGGTGGCCGGTGAAATTTAAGCATCCCGGTGACGTTAAAAACGGCATTTGTTGCAATAACTGGGATGAAAATCATTGCTTATTTGTGATTTAATCTATAGTAACCTTGTCCAAAGACCGTTTCACCCATTTTTTCTTAATGATAAATATATGCGTAAAGACTATTTTTCCCACGCCACTAATACTACAGAGCGTTATACAGTTAGATAGGTTAATCCAATAAAATACGTATAATAACCCTATTTTAAAGTACCGAAACAATAAGTTTACACTCGTATTTGTCTTGGGAGGAATTTATATTTCACGTTTTTGGGAAGTAATATATGCATTTATCAAATAAAGATCACGACCAGGCAGAACCACAACACAGTCTAAGTGTTTAACTTTATTATATACCTCCTACTGCTCCGCACCAAGAGCGGGGCGTCATACTTACGGAGCTGTTTCTGGTAATGTAGTATTTTGTGCAGATGGATTTAAACTTATACAGTAGAGGTAATATTTCTCATAACTTGGGTTTTGGTGGCGTGCTGTTGCTTGTATGTCTCCAACAGGTAAGTATAAAAAGTGTATTTGAGCAAGGTTCACCTGTTATTAAGACACGTAAGTGTTATTCGTCGGGATTTGTTATTGCCCGATAAAATCCACGATATTCTCATTTTTCAACGTAAGAACGATTCCCAGTATCTGTGCATATGCGCATAAACAGATCAAACATCTTGCGCCTCCAGACAGGTAGGGTTTAGGGTAAGGGCGGCTAGCGGGGGCGGCACCGATCTGGCCGCCCGCCTCAGCTTTCAACGCTGGCTTCACCCGCACCGCATCGCCACACGACTGAATGAAGCTCAATGGGGACTTTCATTGAGGGACAGACAAGTGAAACCGAAAGGGGACAATAATTAAAAGGCCGATCTGTCCTCACAGACAGCCTAACGGACACTTAGAGTACAGTATTGCGTTTTGCAATTAGTCCAATAATAGGAGTCAGTAATGAGAGATTACAGAAAGTCGGCGGGTTAGCAATCCATTGTCTATTCATTGATTAATTAAAACTTAAATTGCTAACATTTTTAAATTAAAGTAGCACAGAGTGGTGGTAATAGTGCATCACACAAAATCAGAATCATTAACTGTAAAATGACATACATTTTATTTATGTGTTTCATTGCAGAATAATGTAGTCGAAGGCTTTGTCAGTCGCTGGAAGCTTTCTAGTACCTAGAAATTTTCCCATTTACGTGTTAGGCCTACAGCGTTTGTTCTTATTTTGTAATCATTCTGACATGGGTTGCTTTTATAGAATAAATTGTGATCGAGCCGATTGGCATAGTAAATATCCAAAATTAGGCAGATATGTAAATAACATATCATATAAGATACACTGTTTCCTGGTCGCCGATCAAGAGACTGTCAATAATGTGCAGTATTTACCGGGAAATGCTGTACATATAATGCTTACACAGTAACATTCCGCACAAACAGGGACCCACCTGTTGATACATTGCTGTGGTTTAAAGTTAAGAACAGTTTAGAAACTGATGGAATTATTTATGCCCTTAACCTGAGCGAGAAAGCCCAAACTGGATCTGCTGAGAAAGAAACCTAGCATGTAAAAATGAGTGGGGAGGCGGAAGAAGGGATCGACTCTCGACCTCTATAGAGATACATAAACACGATGTTAATTTAGCATGATTCGCTACTAATGATGACCATGTCAGACAACGTAACTGTGTGTAAACACCGCTCTAGCGGGCCAAGCGAGAGGTCCAGGCCTCAGAGAGATTTTATAGTCCATGGATTTTCCCCGTAATTTGATGCAGTTGGTTAGAGACCTAGGAGGAGAGATTGACACTTTTGATGCATTGAAATGGCTGAACGGGCTCATTTTTGGTGTCGAAAATGAAACAGATAAAGATTGAATCCAAAATACATTCGTATCTAAAATAAGACTGAAGGTCAAAACATTCCCTTTGTTTTTAGGTGCGGTTGTTTTTTTTTATAATTAAGTAAATATGTATGTAGAAAGAACGCATGTAAGAGATTTCTAATGCGTCTGTTTACCTGGGCGATACTAAAATAGAAAGTGTGCCAAAAGATTTACATGAATCATTGTATTCATGCGATCCGTATGCATGTCATTTTTTTATTAGTAATCTACGACAACTCGTAAATTTTGCGACTTTTAATCAGTCGCAAAAAACTAATTTCTATTATATAATTCACGTAATATAACTAAGCATCACCAGAAATTCAGTGGCAAGTGCTCATTTCATTATCAGCTACACTTCCACCCTTCCACTTGGTATTAAAACTCAGGTTTTCACTATTATTCTAATAACTCTCAGTCTAGTAGTTTATGGAGCGATTGTCGCTTTTATTTAGTCACAGTTCTACTGAGGTAAGATCGAGGCAAAAATATTCTTAACATCAATCAAGAAATGGACAACTGACAAAACCGAGGAGAAACAGAACATCCCCGTCAAATAATACAAGAGATATAATGAAATGTAATAAAAGAATACTGCCAAGTGGAAAGCGAGACTGAGAAGTTCATCAGTGTGTAAAATGCAAAATCTGTATGGTTTGTACAGTGGTGTCTTTTGGAAGGCAATAGTACATTTTCTACATGTTTAAGAGTGACAGGCTGTTTATTGAGCCTCTGAGGAGTTGAAGTGGAGAGTGGATGAGGTTTAGAAGCGGCGGAGTTGGAGGCGGAAGCCGAGGGGAGCTTGTGAATAGGTGCTTACAGAGAACAAGGAAGAAGCGCAGACCGCGAAGTTTTATTAAGTCTTTTTGCAAACGGAAGTTTGAAAATACGGGGAGTTTTACTGAATGGAATTTGCTATAACAGCTCGGGTTTCCTTTTTTTGTAAGAGGTTTGTACACGCTGAGTACACGGTCAGTTTTGTTTAAGATCTCCTGAAATTGCCCATATGAGCCCTGGTGTCTATATGGTCCTCTACCTGAGACACCTATCGGCAAAATGTCGATGCTGTGACTGGGAGTCGCGTTTGTATTATTTAAGAACTGCCACTGCCTTTGTATGTTGAGTCCAGTTGACTATAATAGGACGCTGCACGAGGAACTCACTCAGGTCATTTTTAATAATAACAATAATAGTAATAATAATAATACATTTTACTAAAATATTTTTATCCACCATTCCTAATAGAATCGCTTACCTTTGGCTTGTCCTAATTCAGGTTGAACAGAATCAATTGGTGCTACTGACAAACTCACAATCGGTAATGTTTGTCATCTAAACACACGTGGTTAATCTGCTGTTAGTCAACGGAACACAAGTAATTCATTTTCTGTTGTCCGTGTTTTACGTGCTACTCTGACCACTATCCCTTCCCTGCAGTGCTGCTTTCAGCCACCAGAGTGCGCCTTGAGGAGTGTGTGTTTTAAGGACCCTCAGGCAACTACCTGAGGGATGGGATTACCTTCAGCATTCTATCAGTACAAAATGGATTCCAATATTAAATGTACTCAGTGAAAGGTTACACTTGCATGTTCTTTTATACATCTGACAGCTTTGATCACGTAATCCTTCTATAATCTCTTAAATAAAAGTGTTTTGTTCATAAATTGGACCTAATACTATGGGGCCATGGCTTCTCTTGTACAAGGTAAAATGGCCATTTAACTAGTATGAACACCAGAGAGAAATGCCATCTGGGAAAAAATCATCTAGAATGTGCCGTCTCCCTGTTTGTTAGAACTGAGAGGTATTACTTAATAATGTGCTTTCTCACTGTATCTTCATAAATATATATAATAAAATGGTGATGCATTTTTGTTGTTTACACGACAAAATTAATTTATCCAAACTCCAAACTTGATTTCATAACGTCATCCCAAAAACAGACAGTGTATTTGATTAAATGAATAGCCATAATAATTGCATATGTGCAGCATGGCCTCTTTTCAAGTAAGAGTGACTCTCGATGTGTTAAACGCAGTTACTATGTTAAAAAAAAAAGTTTTAAAATAAAAAGAATATAAAACTGGTCCCAAAGTGCTCTGTAATTGGTCGGTGCCCCATTATAGATTACTCCCTACCTTATGCCTGTAGGTTTCTGGATTGGCTCGACCCTGGAAACCTTGAATGGGACAAGTGGCTCCCCAGAAACCCTGCAGAACAGTTATACCCATTGTGACAGTAACGGCAGTGTTGTTTGGCGTTAACTGCTTTGCACCTTGTTTTCCTATTATCTGTGTTCACAGCACTTCTCTATGTCTGTCACATAGACCCTTCACAGGATTCACACCCTTTCAAGTGAGTTTACTGCAGAACAGAATGGGTGCACAGAACCCTGGTATCAGCTGGGAAACTCATTGTTCTGAACAGAACAGGTGCACAGAACCCTGGTATCAGCTGGGAAACTCATTGTTCTGATCTCGGCCATAATCTTTCTTTCCACCTAATTCTGCTGATTCTTTGGTCTTTCGTACGGGGTTAGCCTGTGCCCAGAGCTGGTTCTACAATGAAATAATTTGCCTGTCAGTTATGTGGCATTAGTGACCTTGGCTCACTGAAGCAGGACATCTCTTAAAGATTGTTCAAAACCATGTGAATGGCTGACTTCCGTCCGACAGCTCCTGGTCCCAGGAAGAAATGTCCACACTCTTAAAAATGGGGCGATGCATTCATTTTTTTTTATCTCTCAGCACATGTGAATTTCCACCAGATCAACATGCAACTGCAGATCTAAGCTGGAGAATCTCCCGCAGAGCTCACTGCTTCATGCGAAATTCACTGCAGCACCCAGGATAAGCTGTGCACCAGCCAAAATGTGACATGTCATTCAGGATATGCACTTCCTTAAAGGAATCGTTTTTCCCTCTTCCAACTCGAAATACATACATGCCTGTTCATTTTTGATCACTTGGATTCCATTGCTTATTCTGGGTTTTTCAGGCAGGTAACAACCGAAATCATGCTGTCTGTCGCAGTTCAAGGTTCATCTTCGACACGCCAAGGAACAGCAGCACTGCATGAACGTGCTCATGCTTCATCAGCGGCTGTCAGCGCCAGGTCCCCCACGAGCGCAACGCCATTCGCTCCAAGTCGGGCGCTTGGATTACTTCCTCCTTTGTTTCATGCCTTATCCTCTCCTCCTTCACTGGATTTGTAGTTGAAAACAAATCCCTCCAAGGCTGCTTGACGTTGCAGCCATTTTCTGTATCCAGTAATCATCTTTTTCCTCTGTAAATCTACACGTTTCTAAATGACCTTCTTTTTTTAGCACTACCCTTTTAACATCATTGACCGGCACTAGGAGGTTATTGCGCAGCCTAATATGTGCTCAGCCTCCATTAATGCAAGACCATTCCTTTGCTCGTCCTCTGGAATCTGTGATTCTCCACACAATAACTCAATGAAGCTTCTGGACTGATAAAAGCACATTGACTCGAAAACATTAAACATTCAGGCAATGGAGAGGAACATATTGATCTGTAAAATCTAAGGCAAAGCACAGAAATTCATGAGACGGAGCATTTTAGAACAAGGTGGTGACGTTAAAAAGCCAGGAACTGTTTGCCTCAAACTGTCCAGTTAATAAACTTCCTAGACACGACGATTTTCACTTTTTATCTTTCGGAAAAGTCAATAGGTATTTAATGTCTGGAAGGACTCGAAGACAGTGACTCTTAAATGTAGCAGGACTCAGAGACAGAGAGGCACCAGTGAGCAGAGAGGCTGAGCGGTGTTTACTCCCTCATTCTGAAGTGGAAAGGCGAGTAAATGCCAACATTTTGCATATTCCAGCTCCTTAAAGCCACTGTGAGTTTATGTCCACTTTGAAAGATACTTGTTCATGGTTAATTGTACATTAAACACACATGTGTGCATTATATATAATATTAAGAAATGTAGCAATCATATTCTGTTTTGTAACTATTCAGCATTACTGGGTAGTACATGCTCATATGTAAATTGCACGTACCTTTTACCTGTTGGAGGCTTGATATGTAACATGCAATAGATAATTACCCCTGAGTAAGTCATTGTATTTTTTCAGTTTCTGTTTAAATGTGCTTAACTTTATCAATTTTAAAGGTTATTTGATGAAATCCTGATGGACTTTGACTAGGACCACAGTTTACACCTTACTTTTATTAAAAGCAGACTCATCTTCTCTGGTTTTTATAATGTCAGTTTGCCCGGGGGAGTAGGGCAGCCAGTCGACCTTGGACCCCTCGAGGTTTTTTTCTCCTGGAATTTTTGATTCCTCTCCTCCATTTTCGTCTGGAATTCTTTTGTTCCCTCTTCCATTTCCCCTGGTTTGCTCACCATTTTAAATAAATCATGTATTGCCACATACTCTTGTCAAGTGCTTTGGGGTGACTGTGTTGTGAAAGGCACTATATAAAATTAAATTGAATTTAACCAAATCCATTCACCCATGTACCAATTTGCTTTTGATAATGCATGACAGGTTGCTACTTTAATCTGAATATCTAATTCTGTTCCTAGAATGACTTCTTAAGAAATATGGACACTGAAGCTGGAGCATTAGGGCTTAGGTAAAATAATAGCACATATTCTGCACATGTGCTCTTATTTTGGACAGCAATTATCAACAAGTCATTGAATCTTAATGAGCTGGTGTCTCAATGAAGCATTGTTGATGTACAAGACACACGTGATGGCTATCACTGCAGCTGTAAACAAACACTGCTCTGGCTATCACTGCAGCTGTAAACAAACACTGCTCTGGCTATCACTGCAGCTGTAAACAATCACTGCTCTGGCTATCACTGCAGCTGTAAACAAACACTGCTCTGGCTATCACTGCAGCTGTAAACAATCACTGCTCTGGCTATCACTGCAGCTGTAAACAAACACTGCTCTGGCTATCACGGCAGCTGTAAACAAACAATCCTCCGGCTATCACTGGAGCTGTACCCAAATGTTGCTCTGGCTATCACTGTAGCTGTAAAAAAAATGGTCCTCTGGCTATCATGGCCAC
Source organism: Mormyrus lacerda (assembly GCA_015163995.2). Lineage (NCBI taxonomy): Eukaryota > Metazoa > Chordata > Actinopteri > Osteoglossiformes > Mormyridae > Mormyrus > Mormyrus lacerda. The sequence goes on from JAABNX020000045.1 coordinate 16,764,709, forward strand.
TGTAAACAAACATTCCTATGGCTATTGCTGCAGCTGTAAACAAATAATCCTCTGGCTGGCACTGCAGTTGTAAAGAAAGATCTATTTGCCAATGCAGCTGTAAATATCCTCCTATTTGCCACTGCCATTTTGGAAGGTAGTGTCAGGCTTCATTCCTGCGGGGAGCAATGTGTGGATGACTTTTAAAGATGCTGCTGACGGTACATACAAGTGCTGAGGGATGAAACGGAGCGTCAGTCGCCTCCCAGAGCCGTGCTGATCAAACCATATTTGGCGAGATGTATCAGGAGATGGTTTCGGCTGACGGCCACCTGTATAGAGGAATTACTGTCTGCACATCCATCAGGTTTCTTGCTTCCTGTTTCACTCAGGGTTTGTGTTCAGTACTAAGTAACTGAAGGTTTGGTCACATTAATGCAAGTTGTGTTTATGTCTGATTAAAAACCACTTAACAACAAGTCATGTCAGTCACATGGATTTAGGGACGGAGTTAGCATTTATACATGAAACGTGACTTATGTGTATAATTAACATGTGGGGCATGTATCACAAAGCCAGATTTCTTGCTTAGCCAGATAACTTGTCAGATTTAAGGTATCCCAGTTTAAATGGACTTTATCTTCGTTCACTTACATTTAGCCCAGACTACCTTAAATCTGACAAGTTAAATGGCTCAGCAAGAAATCCAACTTTGTGATACAGTCCTGTGGTCACATTTGTGGGTTTGTTTTTGACTTTTGTTTCTCTCATTCACATGAGTTTACCTGCCCCGGATATTTCCAGTGGCATTTTGGCTCGCTGTTTATAGAGATCGGCACTGGCAGACTTTACTGCTGAACCACACCTCAAGATCATAAGAACATCTCGAAGAATGCTTTATCCAGCTGCGCCCACGCCGCACCTTGGCAGAGCTGCCCACCCCCATGCCTGTCTGCCCCATCGTGTTTCCTTCACAATGTGCCCTTTGCGTGACCCCAATTAGCGCCTTGACTCCTGGCTGACCCCAGCGTCGGCAACTGCCTCGGAGATGTCGTTACACAGTGGGTCGCCCGTCAGCTGTGTCATCACTGGCACAGAGCCGCCTCTGTGGTCTCCATCATTCAGAGGTTTGCTCAGAAAACTCACAGCTAATTTCACTCCCAAACTCTCCATTCTTTTCACATCGGGGTATTATCTGTACTGTATCGGCATGCTGCGCTACCCCATAAATTGCAAACCAAACCACCAAACCTCTCTTCAAAATAATAATACACACTAATAATCACGTGCTCCAGGTGCTCTGTGCATATTCACTAATATGAAACTATGTGAGCATGTAAATGCAGAAATATAAAGTATTTTAGAAATCAAAAGAATGTGTACTAATCATTTTAAAGTCAAGAATATTGATGTCTCTAACCCATTTGGACCTGACAAGGACTGAGTTGCCTGTAACAGAATACTTCATTCAGGATCGGGTCCCACCCTTCACTTAATCTAGGCCTCAGGACCCTTAGAATCAGTTACAGCGTTAAGCCTAACAGCACATACTGTACTGAACAAATAAAGACACGATAAGTAAAACGGAAGGTTTACAGGTCAAGGGAAAAGTATCTCATTATTATTACCATTTGAAACACATAATCATATTAAAACAAGTTCTGTCTTTTCATGTCCTTCTCACACAGACTGAGGAAGACCGAGGCCTTGTTTAATTATCGTTCACACCTGTAAATAATGTGTTGTGCTTGAGTGGGTTAGAGGCCTCACTTTTAACATGACAAGAGCGTAAACGGAACCCATTGATCAGGCTGACGGACACATAAACAGACGGCAAGTGCTGTTAAACTGCACCCACTGGGTTGTCTGCGACCTGTAAACCGACACAAATAACCTTAGAGTGAAAGCTCTCCTGTCCCCAACACGCTCTATCTCACCATAACCATGGACCGTCGTTCAGAGAATGCCATCCTGTCCCCGTCTAATGACACATCTAATGCATTTTCATGAGAGTTTGGGAAATCTGACCACACTTCCAAATTCCTTAACTGCCAACACATCATATAACCTCCAATTCTGCTTGAAGAAGGCAGCTCCACGTGTTACAGTGACAGGATTCAACAAAGACGAAACTTCATTAACATGGAACACTGATGCAGGCAGAAGGTCACACCATGAAGTGCACACCTCCATGTGGCCGGGTCTGCCGCTTCTCAGTCATCTCATCTTCAGCAGGGCAGCCTCAGTACTGAGAGCTGGAGCCACTGACTGTGAGGAACGTAGCAGGGCGGCTAAACAGCACTCAAGGGCTGAGCTGGGAAGGGTTTAGCCAAAGACGGGGTAGGAGAACAAATGAAGAACCGGAGAAAAGCAAACAGGAACCGGAGAACAGGCGGACAGCCAAAGCCAGTACAAATAAAACAAATCCAGGTAGAACCAACTATTACCAGAGAACCGAGAAACAGGACCAGCCCTAGAAGCCAGACCACCAAGACTAAGTTAGAAGCAGAGGTGGGTGTGGCCATATAGGGTGAACACACGCACCGCAGACGACATGTCGTATCTGTGCCAGCAAAAAGCACGGCTTTGTGCAGTGCTGAGTACAGCGACAAGGCAGCACGCCCACATTCCTGGGCTCAGCCTCAGCAGAGTCATTTATTTTAAATATGAGCCCAGAAGCTTCCCGCCTCAGATTCCTTAAATCGTAGAGTTACACTGCTGTCATCGCTCTGCCGCCGCCCGCTTGACGGCTTCTCCCCGAGTCTCCTCACACCAGCCTGTTAACACCCGGCTTCCCAAACAACTGACACATTATGCTGTTTGTATTAAAATGTGTAGCCGGATAGCAAAATGAGTTTATCTAACAAAGAGCCCTTTGATGACAATGTGACGATCTGCTGCCATTAATATCACAATAGCTGCTGTGTCCCAGCTCATATATACCTCACCCCCACGTGTAGAAATCGGATCACATATTAGATTCACACCTCACCCCATCAGCACGGCTCCTGCTCGCCTGCAGGGAGAAAGCACGGTACTCGTCTGTGATGTGTGGCGCCTGTAATGCATGTTACTGGTGAGCTTTTGGTAGGTCAGTGTTGCGTTTCCACACTGAGATTCGTTATCTGCCCCCCCCCCACACACCCCCAGCTCCCCGTGGTGCCCTCCGCCACATATCTGGCAGCCTCCTGCTGCCGTGGCAGGAAGCTGCAGTCCCAGAGAAGGGGAGCACGGCATGGTGCCCCCGCGCCTTTAATGCGTGCAGCGCAGACCCAGGGGGTGCCGAGGTCACCTCCCACCCCCTGTCTGGCGAGTGGCTTGCCGATGTGCGCCTCCTTCTTCGAATCAAGGCCGCGGATGGGGAGCGTTTTCATAAGCTGCAACCGCGGCGGTGACAAGAGGGCTTACAAATTCATCGCGGGAAGAAGCAGAGCGGCACTGGGGGGGGGGGGGGGGTTTCCATGGCAACGCACTGGTCTCACGGCTACGAGGAACCCACATCAACATTGCTCACTGCAAACAGCCCAGGCATCAGAAGGAAAGGCTTTTTTGGGAAGAATAAAGCTGGTCTAATATTAACACGTCCTTATCTATAGAAGTGGATGTTTGCAGTGTCGGGATAAATCAAAGCAGACACACAGAGCATGTGGGTCACACGCCCATGACTCGATAAAAATGTCAGGATTTAACAACAAGGTATACCGGATAATTGGCCTGACACTGGGGGTGACAGGGAACCTTTGATTGTCATGTAACTGATTATGTCGCGCAGAGTCAGCAACACGTTAGCCTGCTAGCCTCACTGACGTCCTGTGCATCACTCCGTTAGCAGTACATCAGCTTAACGTTTGTTACCGCGGTTAGCCAATAAAAAGCCAACCACGCCTTCATTGTTCCTGCTGTAAAGCCCACTGCCTCGGACAGGAGACCCTGATCTACACCCCGTGTCCTGACAGGACAAATAAATTCAGCTCCTTGGGTCCTGATCTTCTCGTGGCCTCCATACGTGTCACGCTCATTAGTGCCACCCTGACAGACGGATGTCCGCCACTTTCACTCAATCCTCAGAGTTCGGCTGTCATACCTCGAGAAATCGGGTGGACTGTCACTTTAAGATCCACCCTCTGCCAGGGTGACATCTTTCGGCAGCTGTGTTGTGTGTTAAATCAAAGGACCTCAGTCGTCTTCTTTGCCTACTCTGTTCCAAAGCCTTGCCATGAAGCATAAACTTTACTTTAAAAGCAAAGGGATGAATTTCTTTGTGTTTTGTATATATGTGATACTTATACATTCACAAAGCATTTTCACATTCATACAGTTTAATTAAACTTGGTTGTTCTTGGTATCTGGTGTTTGGCTTATGGACCATCAGCATATCACATGCAAAGTGTTGAGTGGCCCAGTGGGTTTAGATGCTGTATCTGTGATAGGTTGTTGGTTCAAATCCCTCCAGAATCATTTTGCTGTTAGATCTTTAAGCAAAGCCAATATCCACAGGCAGGCTGACCCTGCTTTTTCAAATGTACTTCGCTTTGGATAAAAGCATCTAGTCTAGGTTCTAGACCCAAATTACAAGGGCTTCAGCCCCCCTGAAAAATACTTATTCTAAAACCATTTAGGGATGACGCCCAGCTTAGCACATTTTATCATGGACCTATCCCACAACCACCCCGCCCCATCCAAGGGGGGCAGGAGGGTCACATTTTTGTTCAGGGAGCTGCGCCCCCCACAAACGATCAAGTCCTGGTATCACCCCTGCATTTGCTGGGAACAAAAAAACAGAACGTAAATGTGTCACGTGGCTTGTGAATGGCACACGGATTTCAAAACATATGATCCATACGATTTCGGGTAGGATGCTGCGGGCATGATCTACAGCACGCATACAAGTACAGCACACGCGGGATACAGGCATGGCGCATGCACACCGCCGCTCACGCGCAAGACATCCGCGAGCCAGCGTTCTTCTGAATTACGAGCCCACTGAACCCGGCATGGCTTCAAAGCGGGGAGCTCGTGGAGGCCCAGCGTCTGGCACAGGAACTGAGCCGCTCACTATTTTCAAGTTACAACCCACAATTGACCTTGATGGTATTGATTTTATCCACACTTCGGGGATACAGTTGTGTGAATAATATAAATATGGAGCTACAAAGGAAAAACAGCAGCAAAGCACGTCCTTCAGAGACGGGTGCCGAGCGACGAGGCGGCTACCCGCCACACGTCTGCGGAATAGGCCAACCTGGAGGTGGGGGCTATAACCAGGCGGCCCCTGCCTTATTGTTAATGTAGCGATGCTTCTTACCAGGCCTTCCTGACACAGTGCAGACAGATGGGCAAATGTCTGGCGGTGAGGGAATGTGAGGCGCTGAGAGGGGCTTTCATTAGGAAGGTATTAATATTCAGGGTAGAGCAGGCATGGCGGCCGGGGCAGGGGGCAGGAGGCCCACGCCGCCCGACTGTAAGCGCTTTAATAATACAAATTACCGCCTCCTCCCGCATCAAACGCGCAGGCAGGCGGTGACGGCGGCGTCCTGCCACCGGCCCGCGGGCCAGTGTCCGCCCATCACCGCACCCTCCTCGGTCGGTCTTCAGCTGGTGATGGGGTTGCTGTGGGGTCCCAAACAAAGAGCCGTGGCTTCATGGGAAAGTAGCACTGCCTCTCACGTGGTGATTGGCTGGAGGAGGGTTTTCAGGGAGGAAATCAAATGCACAACATGGACAGTCAGACAGGTAGATAGATAGACAGTTAGATAGACAGACAGACAGATAGATATATAGATAGATAAGGACTTCATTTAATGTTGTGCTTTTAATTATCGTAGATGCATATTCTTTATGTCACAAAAACAAGCTTCACTTAGTTAATAAGATTCGGCCTGTCTGGACACAAAAACTGTACCAATAGCGAATAGTTCGAAATAACTGAGCCCCCCCATGCAACCCTAGCGGCACTTTACCGCCATCAGCCTGGTGTCAGATGGGGGCGCTGATGCTCATCCTCAGCAGGGGCAGAGGGCCCATCAGAGCGCATTTGAGTGGCACCCAGTGCCAATCCCCGTCCCAGCCTTGCAATCAAGCACGTGTTCAGCAGTGGCACATCGAGGGGGTCCGGAACAGTGCCGAGCTGGGGGGGTGGGTGGTGGTGATAGCTGGCAGAGCCCCAGCCATCACAATTAGTAATTCAAGTAATTTTCCAGAAAAGCCCGCAGCCAGACGGGGGGCCTGCTGTGTGTGCGGCCCACCCCTGTCCAGGCTGCCTATTAATATGCATGCCCGCGCTAATGAGCGGAGCGGGCCCAGGTGAACCGCCGGCCCCACTACCCATCATGCCCCACACCTCGCGCCTCCATGGTCATTATTGTAAGAAAAAAAAACTCCATGTCAGACCTCTCCCCCACAAATCGATGACTGATTTCTGCTCTTTCCAGGCCATCTTCAGCAAGAGGCGGAGCTCACTCCGGTCATCCCAGTCCGTATCGGAGGAGACACATGGATTTAAAACCCCCGGCGTCTCTCACACGAGGTGTGATTCCGCCACATGTACCATAACAGCAGGCGGACTCTGCAGGTGAGCTGATCGCACAGAGGAGCTCATCATGACTTCTTTGCTCGTCTGCAGCAAAATGAACGAGAGGAACTGAATATCCAGCATGAAATCGAACATGGGGGGCAGCTGATGAGAATAACGGGGAGAGACACACTGGTGATGGGTGTCCACATGGAGTCATGGCCTGCTTATGGTTACCAGGAAACCCCCCCTCCCCAGCCACCCCGACACTGCTGTAGCTCCCATTATCTTCCTAGTTTCCTCCTGTTTCCCTCCATTTTCCCTCTGGTTTCCTTCCCAATTTTCAGTCTCTCAGACAGCCACATCACCCACCCCTCCCAAAAAAAAAAAAAAAAAAGCTTATCATCCTATTCCATCCCTTTGAGTGGTACCGGGCATGGGGTCCGTCGGAAACAGCCCAAGATCTCACTCCAAAGGCTTTCTGGACTGTCACCTGCCCCCCTCCCCCCACTCCCCGTCCAGCCAAAATGCAGCGGCTGGCATGTGCAGACCGGTGCTGTGAACTTAACGTCGTTTAGACGCATACGGAGGGGCCGCCCCGGTCCCCGGCACGCGCTGCACACCGCGGGCTCCCCGTGTCAGAACAGCATATTTAACATTTCAGGGAGAGGGGATTGGCTTATTGTCAGAGAGGGAGAGCCACAGCGCTCCCTGGAGACGCCTCCCATTAATTGTCAAGCGCAAGAGCCCTCGGGGCGTCACCAGGGAGGTGCATTAAATGCAGAGAGGGGAGTGACAGCCACCCCGCTGAAGAAGCATCTAAACAGCGGAAACTCTTCAGAGAGTGCCGCTCTCTCTGCCCGCATCTGCAGATTAAATCTTTCCTGCCCCCCCATCATGCTTCATGTACAGATTGTGTTCGTCCTACTTATATAGCATTAAGGTTTCAAAAAAAAAAATATTCTGATAGTCGTTATGTATATACATCTCTCTTTTGACCGAATAAATAAATTGTCACACCATGTGTAAGTGCGTTATTCTTAAATGGGTAGTTTTCTATTGCGTAGCTTATTGTTCACGCCTTGGGCTGTGAACAAACTCGGCCACTAGAGGGGGCACATGTAATGCAGAATGCCACGGTCCAAAATTCTTGCGCCACTCATTTAACACGAACCACAGACGCTCCGGATCGATACACGGGCAGTAGGAACCCGCTACATTTATTTTCAATTATGAAACATGGTGGACTATTTTCTTTCTGTAGAAGATAAGTGATGTTTGATGTAATAAAAATATGACTGCTGCAAATATGTGCCGATATGACATTTACCTGTCTGTCTCTGTTTACGGGTGTCAGTCGGGCATGTGTCAGTGCTGTTATAATACAAACCTCCACTGAAGCACACAGCTGTCCGAGGTAATCGTATGATATAACGCTAAACCAACTTAGCTGGCTTTATCTCCAAAAGCAGCAGTGACCATAAGGCTGGTAAACCCGTCACAGATTGGGCTTCGCCATTAGGGGGAGAGGTTTCTTAAGGTTTCCCTCATGTATTAAACAGACGCATTATTATTCTTGGGTAAATAAACATGGAAGACGACCAGCTCGAGCTGGAAGTTCACTTTCTTGTGTTTCTTCCAGGAAAAGCTCGCCCTTTTCGCTTGTGCTGTCTCAGCGCTTCGACAATCCCCAGAGCGGGAGGCGTCACCACAGTGGCAGCATTTGACAGCCTGGGCTTTGTGTGCCTCCAACTTCTTTAAATACCCGCTGTCTCGCGGGCCTCGCGCCGGCCGGTGCCGCTGCGGCAGGCTCGCGGCCGAATGCTAGCCCGCCAATGCAGGCGCGAGACTTTGCCGTTAGCGTCAGCTCACGATAAACCGTCGCTCGAGTTTCTGTAACGCTCGCAGGAAGTGAATGTTTTCCCGTGAACATGAACATTTAAAGAAGGGTAACACTAAACGCCGTCAACAAAGTTGCTAACTTTCACGCATCTGGCGTGAAATTCATGTTTTCAGACTCTCGCGCACGAAATCGTACGGTTACATCAAAAGCGTTTGGGTAGTTTGCAAACGTTATAGACTATTTACAAGATAACAAATGTCTTACATATATGTAAATGAGTGTGCAGACCAAAGATGGCAACCTTCAGCCCCCACGTTAAAGCAGCTGCTCGTGTCTTCCGGGCGTCAGAGCCTGACTAGTTGCCAGTGTTGAGGTTACTTTTAAAAATGATCCCGTTCCAGATTACTGAATACATGAATTTGATACTGTTAGATTACTCTAAGGTGGAACCTCAATCGAAATATTTTAAATTACAGACATCCTACCTTAGGTGTATTGATTTCAGGAGGGCGCGAAGATGCTGTCCAATGCTTGGCTGGTATTATAGTAATGCCGTATGTATATTGCAGACTTTGGGGTGGGATTTGGGGCAAGGTTGCAACGGTATGGCTTATTGCCGACTAATTTTACCACAAGAACGACAGATTTCCGGGATATTGCGCATCATTGGCGGGTGTCAGTGAGCTGCTGTCAATTTGCCGGAGACTCCCGGAACTTCCGGGAACATAAATAAAATTGCCATGGAAGTAATAAATTAATTCAGTTTCTTAGTTACTTTACTTTGATTTTACATTCAAAAGCATTTACTTTACCACAACTGAAAAACAGTTAACATCGAACTGCACATTAATTCAAAGTGCATCAATCATTTATATTCAAGTGTAAGTAGAATAACAACTGAAAACACGGACGGAATGTTTTTAGAATAGTGGTTTATAATTCTGCAAGCAGAGCTCGCATTGCACTAAAATGTTTTTTTTTTCTATTATTTGCACAATTGTAAAATATTCGTGGAATTTCCATGAATTAAAATTATTGCGTTGTGCAGGCTCGGTAACTTCCTTTACGTGATCTCTTTTTTTGTTAGTAGGTGTTTTTTTATATTTAACTCTGAGGGTATGGGTGAGATCTCCATATAGACTACAATTAGGTAAATTTTGAATATCTTGAAAGTTTAAAAAATGTATAGTGAAATTGAAAGCAATCTCTTGATAAGTCTACATGTTTTTGAAAGTAACTATTTTGGCAGTGTGAATTTGTATAGTAACTGTAATGAATACAATTACTCATATTTTGTAATTTAAATACGTAACGCTTGTCACATGTATTCCCATACTCTCCACCGCTGCTTGTTGCTCAGGTAGCTGACTGCGACTCTTTGGAGTCGCTTCCTTTTGCAGGAGTGCATGGTAACAGCAGCTTGACATTTCTCAGGCTTTGTGGGCCGACAAACTGCACACGGGTCTGTACATGCTATGTTGTTTTATTTTCTTCCCAGCCCTCAGTGTAGCGTTTGCGGGTACTGAGTGGTGTTTTATAACTTGCCAACTGAAATGATGAAGGGCTGCGTTCCACCACTGTGTCATGATCAAGCCTCTCCGTTATGCTGTCGCTACACCGTTGCTGCACCGTCGCTACACTCACTCAGCACATCACAGTTCAGCATCCCGGCCCATGCCCATGGCAGATGGACTCCGCTCTGGGTTACATTCAGTAACAACAAGGGGGTCCCCCTAACTCTCCGCCTGGAAGCACACTGGAGTAATGGGGGGCTGGGTTAGTTTTTGGTGTTACAGTCAATCTTTGGCAGAAAGATCCTGGGAGAACATTCCGTGACCCCAAAATCTGACCCCTCATTTCCTATGTGGATACTCCACACCACTTTACCCAAAGGGTAAGGGCAAAATATCACAGTTTTTTTAAATGTATCATTTAATTTTTAATTCCTGTATGGAAGTGTATATATATTTATACATACATAAATATACCTTTATAGCCGGGATTGTTAACCTGTCCATACATGTACTCATCTCTGTCTGTGGTACAAACTAAAATTATACATTGTTGTTATGCAAAATTGCATTTTCATCACAATGATCTTCAGAATTCGTCATGGCATTGATCCCTGTTTCTAGCATGTAGTCTAAAATACTTATAACTATTATTTATTTGTTCATAACTGAATAAAAGAGAGAAAGGAGTCTCAAAAACCTAAGAGCTGATGGGATAATTTTCACTCTCGCTGCATCTTATGGACGGGTTGCATTTTGGAGCCGCATAAATGGCACGGCAGGTATGGCAACACTGTGGAGACACACAACAGGACAGGTCTTCTGAAGGCTACCTGGCAGGTTGGCAACTCTCTCTAAACCTTTTGGCAGTATGCAAAGCCAGCAGAAGGCCCTCCTTATAAATATTTTGCCTTGCTGTCACAAACAATAACAGCGGCAGGGTTCAGTCTTTCATGAGTAAGTCCGCACATCAGCCTACAATAGCTCGAAACCTCATTTTACACAGTTCTCCTCACTGTCATGTCCCTACAAGACCTCATGAAACCATGAATAAATGAAACATTTCAACAAGGCCAGGTTCAAAAACAGCATCATTTTCATTATCGAATTTCTTTATGGTGTAAAAGACGTTATTCTCACGCACAAATGCAATGTGGACTCGCCAGGAGGTTGATGGACAGCCTTGGAAGTGACAGTCTTGGATTGGAAAAGGAGACCCCAAGCCTTCAAATCCAGGGGTTTCTCTAAAGAGTTCTTTTAAGTTCATTATGGCTTCAGATTCCACAGGTCTGTCTTAATCGATTGTCCCCCCAAGCTCACAGTTATCACTTTGAAAATATTTACAAGGTGGATGCATCGTTTCATTGTAGGGTTAACATTCCCATACCTTTAATTAGCTCCGTTTTAGGACCGCGTGTTGATGTAAATATAGATGTAGGAGTGAGCGGGAGTGGGGAGGCTACCACAAGATTAAAAACCACTTGTTTCTTTTTGACTTGTCACCACAATAAAGTTGGTGGAGACTCCTGGGAGATGTGCGTAAAGTAGAACGCCCAGGGCTATGTTAGACGAGGCCCCGATAAGTGATATGAAAGGTCTCTAATTAAGCACTTAGCATTTCAAGGCCGCTATCACCGCTAGTCCGTGGACTGAGCTGGCGGTCCGTCACCACTGATAGGCCGGCGCGATGACTAACATGAGTTGAGTCGAGTCTTTTGTACTGCAGGCGAGGAGCCCTGAGGCACCAGCTGATCCGGTGACCCCCTCGGATTCCCCTTCCCCGCCGAAAGCAGCCGCAGATCGGATGTGACAACTTTGCAGAAGGGAAAGTTTTTTTTTTCCCCAGTACCGTAAGGCTGAAAGGAGCGCCTGGGTTTCCCGGACTGATGGCAAAGTCTGGCTCGAGAGGCACATCCCGTCTGCCGGCCTGTCACGTGACCAGCCAGTTGGTTTTGGTGGGAAAACGTTGAAGCCACACCCTCCTCCTGAGGCACTGCTTTTGTTAGGTACTATCCGTTTAACTTGTGTTTATGCTAACGAGGCTCGTTCGCCCGCTCACTGCACACCTCACACCGTAAATCAGGTCTTTAAATCTGATTATTACTATGAGCTATTGGAGACGACAGGTCTTTGTGGAATGAAACGAGCAAAAGCCACAAACATGACGCTATAGAGGCGTGAGATTCCTCCGAAGCCTCCGGTCCCCCTTTTCCAAACAGAGCCTCACGTATTTCCTCATCTTAATGGCACAAAGAGGGCAAAACGGAGCTCTGGCAGACATGATAAACAGCCCGTTTCCTCTGACAGATGGGCTGCACCATCGCCCGCCTCCTCTCGTTCCTTAACTTGCCCTTTTTCTGTATTCAAAGCGAAAACAGTTTTTTTCCCCAAATTGGTGTTATTGGAAGTCGTAGAGGATCGTCTCCAGGTTCAGAGAAAACACTGCTTCCCGTCTCTCCTGGGTAATTCCTGCATGCACTTGCCCCGAAACAGTAACTGATAATGCAGCTTTTAAATGCAAATGCAGCCGTTTCAGATGGAGGAAAGTCTGCATTTCTTAATATATCCAGGAAACACAAACAGTAGGTCTTCGCCAAAGGCTTATTAACGCAGCTGAGTGGCTGAGCGGCACCCTGGTCGCTCATCCCGGATTGAAATTGCTTGAACTTAAAGTTTATGCATGTAAAGGAAGCAACGAGGGGTGCTGGGAGTAGTGGGCATGGCAGGCCAGGAGCTGACCTCAGCAGGCAAGTTTAAGATCGAAATGGCAACCATTTCCATACCCTGGCTGGCTGCCATGGAAACCAGCCTAGACCAGAAGTGGAACGATAGTGGACCAGGAGGACTGGGTACCTAAATGAACAGATGAAGGGAGCTACTGAAGAAGGTTGCAGGTAGCTCACAGTTCATACCACCCACTGTGGCCATTCATGGGTAGGCTTCTTGTTTTGGGGGCCCACACAAAAAGTCACTTCAGCCCCCAACACCCCTTTGAATGTTTAAAAAATAAATAAATTGAGTCAAACATTGAAACGAACTAGCTCGTTCGAAGAACAGAACATTCAAGTAGTTTCAGCATCTCTGTTTATTTAATACTTAGTGTAGTGACTGTTTGTGTCCATGAGGGGGCCCCCAAACTTCAGGGGTCCCACACTCTTCATCTGTTTTATTGTTCTTTTCATGTCCTCATTCTGCCAGGACGTCCCATTACCTATCAGAAACACTTTGGTAGAGTATCTCTGCCAATAAGAGACATACATGATGTTTATACTCAGCATGAGGAGGGTGGGTGACTTTTGAAAGGCTGGTGTTTTCTTTTCCCTGTCAAGGAGCGCGTGTGGAAAATTGAGGCCGTAGCGTGCGGGCAAATGATGCCAGTCTAATATGAGCAGGATGGTAAAACTGCAAACATGCCACACAGCAGAAAAAGCCTGAACAGGGGTGGGGGACAGGGTGCAAATAGGGCAATTTGTCAAACCCGCAGCAAGTCCTGAATAAATGTGTTGGAATAGCTGGGGCAATTTTTCGCGTATGTTTTACGGTTATTGTGAAATGTCCATTTCCCCAGCATGGTATCACAGCTAAAAATGGCCTTCAGCTAAATGCTACTGCGCTTTTTTGAAACCTATTAACACCCTGGCCGATTTTATTAGGCTCTAACACAGTAATGTGGGAACAAACCTGTCACTGCTGCTTCTAAGGTGTAAAATCGGTGATGTCTCTGAAAGTGTCATGAGTGTTACCTCTAGACATGCTGCTGTAATATTACATAATTGCTTTGTATGAGATCTTCTGCACAACCTGTGATACAAAGAAATCATTGCAAAAAAATAAAAATCCAGCATAACACAAGTACAGCTAATATGTCAATTTATTTCAACAAATATTTGCCCACCCATTTTTTTCTCTTTAAATAAAATATAAAAAATTTACTATGCATTATTAAGTACCAGAATGTTTTTTGTACCAGCTGAGATGATGTTGGCAGTAATGATGTTCATAAATGCAGTTAGTTTTACAAATACACCAGATGTTTGTTTTTTGTGTTTAATGTTCAGATAGTTTCCATTGGTGTGCATTACATTAATTTTTCCTGATGAATGTGGCAGATTTCAAACAAATATTACCAAGTAGAAACAACATAATAAATGTTTCATTTCATCATAATTTGCATCTGCACTTTTATATGTTACTCACGTTCATATGCTCAATATGCCTTTTAGTTAACAAAAAAATCTTGTCCTGTTTTTGTGTTGTTAAAAATATTTCATTATTAACAAGAATACTGCAACTGTGATTTTACAAACCAGTCATCTGTGTGCTAACAAGTGAACCCTCTCTGGCTGCATGTGGACAATGGAATATCTCATCCAGCCAAAGGGGCGGTCTTACCTGTACTGAATGCTGAGTGGTTCAGCTTTTAATCCGGAAGGCCAATGAGAAAGCTTGGTTTACAGGGGGCTCCTCCTTCTCCAATCTGTGCTGAGCTGGTGCTGTTAAAGGTTGAATATTAATGGTGTGCAGATCAGGGTCTCACAGTGACAGCGAGTGTCCATCTGCAGCAGGGAGCATATGCAAAATAAGCTGCCCGAGTGCTGTCACAGTGTAATAAAATATATTCATGCTACTAATGAAAGCACTGCTTCAGTTACAAAAGTTAGCAACACACTAATGGCATATATATTCTAATAACCATTCCTGAGTTTCAGTGACAACCAATCTGTGATGAACAGAGCAGTTTTATGATTATACTATATAGGTTGACGTCCTCGTTCCCACAGTCAGTTGACATCATATGTCTTGCACTTAATGCAGATTTTAATGAGTGAGGGCCTTCAGAACGTCACCACGTGTGTTTTGACATAAACAAATCATGCCAGGCAAACAGACAATGCGAGATGGGAACCAGCAACCATCGATTCCCAGAAGCCTTTGCTTCAGAAAGCTCGGCATGCGGCCCTGACGCCAGCCTGCACGGAAGATGGCTGGGAGACGTGGGTTTTAGCACTCAAAAGGAGTGCCGTGGAGAACCGAATTAAATGAACGAGCTACAAAAACGAGCCGATAGTGGAACCCGATCTGGCAAACTCGTGCAATGAGGGGGTGGGAGAACCTTCCGGGCTCTTTGAGTAGATGGAGTGTGGAGACATCCTTCTCTCCTGTGAAAAGATGGAAGCTGACATGTCAATGCGGCTCTTTGTCAGTAACGCGAGTCTGCAAGAAGAGAGCGGAGTTAAAAATTTAATCTGTAAAGCTATTTAGAGAATGGATAGACCCTAGCAGTCTCCCTTATGAATTAGCAGAACAAGCAGTGGAGGAGTTCTGGAAAAAGCTGTAGCAGCCAGCAGCACGAAACTAAGTTCAACTGACAGAATCAGTTTGGCAAATGAGCTTTAAAGCGCAGGCTGCCTCGTGTTCTTTTTCCTAAATAGTCTTTAATTTAAGAGGCTCGCAGTGCACAGTGGATGCATTCCCCTCATATTGTAAAACCCAGCGTCCATCGAGAACTCGTGAGACCTGTTATTTCTTGTTTTTATTATTATTTTTTTTTTCAGAAGCTTGGTGGATGGATGCAAAACGAAGCTGGTGTCGACACTTGGACTCCACGTGGGTGGAAAATCGGAAATGCAAAACGGAACGTTGGATGAATCGCCACGGAAAACGCTCAGCTGCACGGCATTGGCCGGTCAGGAATCCCTTTGGTTAATAATAATGCCAGAGAGGGACAGTCAGACGCCATGCCGATTGCTTATATCCAGAACAGCAGCCTGTTCATCACTCTCCAACCGTCTGTAATGTTGCTCAGAAAAAGAAAGAAGCGGTTTATCAATGACAGGGGGACAGGCCAGTCTCGCCAACCGGAAGCCGGCTTGGGGTGTTTCTGATCACTGTATTACTAAATTGCCTCTGTTTATGTTATCGCTGATTCCTTGTAATAAGTCAGTACAATTTAAACATTTAATTTGCGACAATATTCCTACCTCTTACTCATTCTGCCTTCAGCTCTTCCATCCCACTGTCCATGCAGTTCTTCTCCTCCCCATCTATTGACCCTTTTTTATGGCATCTGGCTCAGAGCCTCTCCTCCTTTTCCACTGCGGCTGAATGGCCATATCTCGCTGGCGTCGTAGGTCGCTGAGGCCCCCGGTATGTGTGACGGGGTGGGTGGTGTTGGGGGGAGAGCGGGCAGACCAGACGCCGCGGCGTCACACATCTAATTAGCAGCTGTTCCGAGTGGGAAACAGGTGCACGAGCGGGGCCAGCCGGGGCCCGGCGCCTGGCAATTAGCAGCGGGCAAGAGAAAGGGCCAGGAATTGGGAGGAATTTCAAATGGCACTCCGCTGGGGACGCGGCGCTGGGGACACAGCGCCAGCCTCAAAGGCACAGTCACCTGAGATCTTAGGCATGCTAATGTAAATTATGCAAGCTTTCAAACAACACGGCCGCATAATGAGGCCGGAGCGGACCCGGGTCGGGCGGCAGGACGGAGGAGGAGATTTCGGCAGCCCCTGTGCCCTCACTGAGCCATGTCTCTTCCTGCACACTCCTATCGAGCCAAAAGTGAAGCAAAAGCAGAGACCCAGCCGAGCCAGAACAGTGGGGAAGAGCATCCGTTCTTCAGGATGAAGATAACGAACGTCTGCACGCCTGTTCGGCAGGATTTCCTAACGAGTCTGGCTGCTTGTATCCCACGCACTCCGGCTCAGGAACTGTTAGCATTGGCCTCATCATCGATTTTGGTGATATAAGAGGAGCACCTTGGAGTGGGAGACAACAGGGCCTCTGGGCTCCAGGAGCAGAGACACACTGTCTTTGAGGGGAAACAGGAAGTGAGAGACCCCTCACACCCTTACTTCCCTTAACACCACTGTTCCTTTGATTTTTACCTTCTTTCTGGTTTATTTGCACCACGCTGCTTCTCTTACGGCAGAAGCTCATTTCCATGCCTCTGCAAGTTTCCTACACACCAGTCGCTCTAAAACACATATTTCATTGTTCAGGTGTCTGTGGGATAAAACTACTATAATATGGTTTTGTTTTCAGGGGTTTGGTGAAAAAATAAAAAAGCTTTTTTCTTCAGACACCAGTTTTCTGTTTTTTGCCTGTTGTACCATATTTGGTCACCTTTCAGCATAGTAACAATGTCATATAATCCCTTTTACAACCCCAAAGTAGTGTAGGGTAATTAGTAAGGGCTGTTTGAATAACAACAAAATACAAGAAAATAACATAATGCTTATTCGTAATGCTGGTGTTGATTCCAAGCACACATGAAATAATAAATTTCATTGGCAAAATTTGTGTGTCCCCATGAGATTTGAGTGCGTGTATCAGTATGATTGTTCATGTGTCGGTCCATCTGAGTGACTCTGGATAGACAAAGTTACCATTGTTGGGGAATCAGATTCTGTCCAAGTGACTCTGGATGGGCAGAGTTGTCATTCTAAAGGAATCAGGTACCATTTCAGAGACTCTGGATGGGCAGAGTCGTCATTCTAATGGAATCAGGTGCCGTCTGAGAGTCTGGATGGGCAGAGTCGTCATTCTGACGGAATCTGGTGTTGTCTGAGAGACTCTGGATGGGCAGAGTCGTCATTCTAACGGAATCAGCTGCTGTCTCGCGCTCCTGAGCTGCACCACCCTCTCTCGCTAATTGAGTCTTTCCTGGCTCCTCCTGTGTTCTGCTGGAGCAGTGTGGTCTCCTCGGCGACGCGTGGCGTCTGGGGGGGTCTGACCTTCAACACCCCGCCTCAGGCATCAACTGCCACTCGGCTTGACCCCTCAGAAGAGGCCCCCCCCGGCACGGCGCCGAGGGGGGGACCTCGGACACGGTGCTGACGCCTCGTTGAGAGCGCTCACATGCAGCCCATTGTCTGCGGCCACCATTAAAACGTTAATCCTGCTGGAGCATTTTGCTTTCAAATCTTCTGACTCAAAGGTCACATTCACACCACGCAGGGTCCCCATTTATCATTTTGATGATTGTTTTCGCTGCAACGATCTTCCGCAGCTGGTCTTGAATTAATATCACCGCGAGAGCTATAATGACAAACTCTGGCTGAAATCCACTTCCAGCACCATGCACTCTGCACATCAGGGACGCCGGCCAGCCGACCCGGGGAATTAGCACACAGAAAGTCTGTGTGCCTCCAGAATGCAGCCATGTGCTGTTTCACCTGCACTTTGTGGGCCCTTTGCACCACATCCCTTCATTTTGAGCTTTGGGCCCTAGCGGAGTAAGGCAGTGGTGGAGGTGGGCAGTCAGCTGGGGGGTGAGTGTAAGGGAGCTTGTGGGGGAGGGAAGGTGCGCTGTTATACCGGCAGTATCTTAGTATAACTATGTCAAAAGTAGCTAGAAACACAGCATATGGATTTATTGATGAAGAGGAGGACCTCCATAACGTACATCAGAAAATCCTCTTGTTTTAGAGCATCTGCTTTTTATGAAGATGGGACAATTTGCCATAGACTCTGAGTTGACAGCTTCATTTTTCACCCAAAACTATCTTTGTCAAACAATCCATTCATTCTCTGTAACCACTTATTCTATACAGGGATGTGGGAGGGTGTGGATCCTATGGGCATGAGGCAGGGAACAACCCAGAATGGGGCACCAACCCATAGCAGGGCACCAACCCATCGCAGGGCACCAACCCATAGCAGGTCACCAACCCATCGCAGAGCACCAATCCATCGCAGGGCACCAACCCATAGCAGGGCACACTCACACAGCATCCACACCTATGAGCATTTTGCAATTCCAGTCAGCCTCAGAATGTTCTTGGACTGTGGGGAGAAACTAGAGTACCTGGAGGGAACCCCATGATGACATGGGGAGAGCATGCAAACTCCACACATGGAGCCTCAACTCGAACCCGGATCCTAGAGGTGTGAGATAACGGTGCTAACCACTGCAACATAGTGCCAGCCCCCCTCTTCAAAGTATTAAAAAATGCACAATTTAAATATGATATACATACACACTATGCTATATACATAGGACCAATATTGTTCCTAATTTACATAAATGATATAGACACCAATATGTACAGTAAACTAGTGAAATTTGCAGATGACACTAAGGTGGGTGGTGTAGCAGATACTGAACTAACGGCTCAGCAGCTACAGCGGGATCTTAATTTAATTAGTGACTGGGCTGATACCTGGCAGATGAAATTTAACATAGACAAATGCAAGGTGCTCCATGTAGGGAGCAGAAATATAAAGTA
>JAABNX020000045.1:16795777-16808447 GCA_015163995.2 Mormyrus lacerda
ATGTACGAGGTAGTTGTGTTACCCAATAAAAGCCCAGATGTACAAGGTCGCTGTGTTACCCAGCCAGATGTACGAGGCAGCCGTGTTACTCAGTAAAAGCACAGATGTATGAGGTCACTGTGTTACCCAGTAAAAGCCCAGATGTACGAGGCAGCTGTGTTACCCAGTAAAAGCCCAGATGTACGAGGCAGCCGTGTTACCCAGTAAAAGCCCAGATGTACAAGGTAGTTGTGTTACCCAGTAAAAGCACAGATGTATGAGGTCGCTGTGTTACCCAGTAAAAGCCCAGATGTATGAGGTCGCTGTGTTACCCAGTAAAAGCCCCGATGTACGAGGTAGTTGTGTTACCCAGTAAAAGCCCAGATGTACAAGGTAGTTGTGTTACCCAGTAAAAGCCCAGATGTACGAGGCAGCCGTGTTACCCAGTAAAAGCCCAGATGTATGAGGTCGCTGTGTTACCCAGTAAAAGCCCAGATGTACGAGGTAGTTGTGTTACCCAGTAAAAGGCCAGATGTACAAGGTCGCTGTGTTACCCAGCCAGATGTACGAGGTAGTTGTGTTACCCAGTAAAAGCCACCACTAGTCTCCTACAGCTCATCACCTGTATGATAATTTACAAATCATTGGGAAAAAATACACAAAAATGAATTGCGGTGTGTCCTATTTTCCAATATTCAAGCTCAAAACACAAAACACTCCACTCACTATTTCCAGTTATTGTTAATTAATCATGAGGTATTTGCACAACAAATTGTTGGAGCAAAACATTCTGTCTGTAATATTAACCCCATGTGTCATATCAGAAATTAAGTAGATGAATTATGCCAAATTGACTATATATATTTAATAATTTTATTCATCTTATACTTTTTATTTATTATTTGTACTTTAGGAATAATTGATTGGAATATCTCTTTTATAAATGCTTCATAACTGGGTAGGATGGATAGGATGTGAGACCATCACAGGGCTTTTCTTTGGACCACCAAAGAAGATGAAGCAGTCAGCAGAAACCCACACGGGCGATGGAAGAGCATACAACCTCCAGACACGCATTCCATGACAGGAAATCGTGACACAGTGAGGTACCTCCGAGGTTATGACAGCCCCAGCCGGGCCGATGCATCCTGCTGACATTCCAACGTTCAAACAGTACTCCACAACACTCCCTGCTACCTCTGCTAGCTTAATAATTACGTTAAATCTGATGCTGTTTCCTTGTTGTAGACATCGAGATGTGGCATGTCACAGTCTTGCGGCAGACACACACACGCTTCAGCAGTCGATTCCTCTCTTTTCCCCTGACAAATTTATGACTGTGGCTCAGAAGTGCAAATGCACCGGCCTTTTCCCATTATACATTTTCAGAATCAGCACATTATCTTTCGTTTTAGCTCCTAAATGTTCGGAAATTCACTCCCAGTGATGCTGTGACAGGCTTTTTCAAAACGCCTGCAACCGAGCTGAAGGAAACGTTTGGGGCTCTGTGAAAGGATAACTTCTGATTAACTGCTTAACAGAGGCAGCCGGATTTGTAAATCCTGTATTTCATGCAGCTACAGTAACTTGTTTGCGTTAGAGTTACATCGCCAAAGAGAGGCATTTACTGTGTTAGATATTGTTAACTGCCAAAACCAGGTTGGGACACATGGCAGAAAAAAGACCATCTAAGAGTGCAGCTCAGTGTTGGGACACAGTGTTAATCTGTAACTCAATGATGTCACACAGTGTTAATCTATAACTCAGTGATGGGGCATGGCATTAATCTGTGATCAGTGATGGGACATAGTGTTAATCTGTGTCTCAGTGACAGGACACAACATTAATTTGTGACTCGATGGGACACAGCATTAATCTGAGATTTATAAAAGGACACAGTGTTATTCTCTAATTTAGTGATGGGCAAAGCATTAATCTGTGACTCATTGATGGGACACAACGTTAATTTGTGACTTGATGGGACACAGCGCTAATCTGTGACTCAGTAGAACCACAGGGTATAAGTCTATGAGTCAATGATGGAACACAACATTAGTCTGTAAGTCAATGATGCAGACAGTGTTAATATGTAATTCAAGGACAGGAGACAACATTAATCTGTGACTCAAAGATAGGATGCGGCATTAATATATGATGGGATATATGATGGGATGCAATATTACTCTGTGAGTCAGTGCAAGTACAGCATGAAACTGTGACTTCGTAATAGAACATGGTGCCATGGGTGGGGTGAGACTCAGCGGCAATTCTACGATTGGAAGGTCACTGTCTTAAATTCCATGGTCAGCAGAGTGATTTCACCAATGGGCCGCTGAGCAAGGCCCTTAACAAAGCCAGCCTGTTACTGTACAACACATTATGTAATAACACCACATTATGTAATAACTCAGTAAAACATAACAAATTTTCATCACATAATGCAATATTATTACATAATATAGTGTCACACACTATGTAATAACGTATTATGTAATAACACCACATTATGTAATAACTCAACAAAAAAATGTTACAAATTTATAGACTACTTTATAATTCTATAGTGTTACAATACCCTATTATTATTATTATTGCTGTCATCATTGTTATTATCATCATTCAATCTGTTACATTCTGTCGAGTTATTACATAATGTGGCATTATTACACGATTTCTGTATGAATTAGGGATAGCAGTAATGAAACTCAGTGACAGGACACAGCAAAATATGGTAGAATATGACATTATTCTATGACTTTTTATAATGCTAATTCTATCATTTCTTAACTATTAATAACTGATGTGCTGTATTATTGTGCACACTACCATTTCTTTAATAGCGATTATTCTAATGTTACAATGTTGTACACACTGTCATTACTGTAATAATAACTCTTTCTAATGTGCTACATGATTATGCTATCTTTTTTTAGTAGTAATAAATCTTTCTGCAGTTATAGTTTCTAGAACAAAAATATCAGAACAACTGGAAACTAAATTCTGTACGTTTTCTAACAATAAAAAACTGCTAATCATTAAAGCGTTTTCCCTTATTTTGATTTGCACCGTCTACTTGGCAATCCCTCTCAGTCTGCGGCGAGGGCAATAGTACCAGCAGAAAATATGCAAACCTTGTGAGACATTGAAACATAGTAGGAACTCTGGTCATGGCATTTAAGTTCATCAAAGAATGCAGTCCTCATTAAACAAAGTATTTTCACTGCACAATTATTCTTTCCCTTTGGCAGAAAGACCTTCCCTGACTCCCTGCTTTCCAGTCAAAGGATAGGATGAATGCCAAAGCAGTGATATCGTGAACCGCTGACCTACAATTACACTAGGCACTGAGGGTTTGCTCAGCCAACATCTAGCAGTTTAGTTGAAAATGTTCCAGATTTTAGAGCTGCAGAAATCTTCCCCATATTTGGTCTTCCTTTGACCATTAGGGATGGTAAGATTCACCGATTCGCATCGGCGCACCGGCATAAAACTTGCCCAGGTTAAAACAGTTGTGCGCCGAATACAATTTAGGATGAACTCGAGATGCATCGTTAAAGTCAGATTTATTAATGTACAGTTAAATCATTTTTTGATTTGTTAATTTCGTATAATACATTTAGCTCACAGCTGGTGTTTTTAATGTTTTCGAGGGTCATTATGCTTCCAGACCACAGGAGTTCACTTCTTTTATCGCGAACCTGCCTGTGCTCGTAAGATGTGACACCCACACTTTCAAACTCATATTCACTCGAGAAATCTTACGGTGTATCTATATTATTCCATTATAAACCTAAAATAGCTGCATAAAATGCGTTAGGGTAGTTTGCAAAACCTACAAGATATTTACAGTGTAAAATAACTATTACATACGAGCCTTCTTTTGTGTCTGTGTTTGAGAAGCTAAAATATAGCTTCTGACTCATCCGACTTCTAGGGGAATAAAATCGAGCGATCCGTATGTTTTCATGTTGAAGCATGTTTGGTAAGGAGCCGGTTGGAAATGTATTTGGTTCATTTATATGTTTAGCAGTTTTCAAAATGATATATATTTCAACAAGTCGCGGTGATGCTGTACGTGGGTACAGTTAATTAGCAGCAAGTTATTTGTGGCTAATAATTGCAACTAAGCCAATAACTAGTTAAATATTACTTGTTATCAATTTGTTGTATTTACCCATGTTTTATGGAGCCAGCATCGAAAAGTTTAATTTGTGACTACTGCAAACTGTCTGTGAAGGGAGAATAATAACGAATTCGTTGTTATGTTTATAGGAAAGTGAGGAAGAATCTTTATTGCAGTATAAAGTTTGCTTTTTGTTAGCTTCATTATTTTTACTTTAAGTAGAAACTTAAAAAAAAAAAAAAAAAAATAAAAAAAAATTAGGCCTACAAGCAAGTCTCTGGTTTTATTTGTTGTTTAGGTCATATTCTTCAGACGATACTTCAGCCGTCCATAGATGAAACGTCACCCTGTTAACCCTCACCTGCAGTTTCTGTCTCCTGCGCTCAGGACAGGCCACAGCAATGCTCGACATTGCCGCTTTTATCAGCTCAGCATAAAACAATAAAAACGAAATGAAATGGGTTTAATATTTCTGTAAAATGTGGGGTGGGGAATGTGGCTTAAACAGAGGTTTTCTACTGTGTAAAAACACACAAAAATCACAACTGTGCTGGTACATCATCCATTTTGGTATTTACTTGCATATTAACTTATCATCATTGAACACCTGTACAACTTATTGTGAGGGTTGTATTAGCTGGTTTTGATTTATTGGGGGGGGGGGGGGAACAACCCCCCCCCCCCCATCCTCCCTGTAATTTACGCACATGACTGCTACTACAACTAATAATTATAATGATGATGATGATGATGATGATGAAACGCTGGTGACTGAATCCTCACAGCCTCTATCTACAAACACAGCCCAGGGTGATGTTGGCGCTCAATGGGCGTGCGGCCCTTTCGGCGGGCTGACAGTGTGTCACGCCGCATCAGCCGCCCTCCGACTGCGGCTTCAGATCACGCCAGGCGTCAGTTAAACTCGCCCCCATTTGAAGCTGAGCAAAACGCGGTAATGTCAGAGCCACAGGCAAACGGAGCCGGCGGGGCAGGCGCACTGAGCGGGCGGCCCCTGGCCTGTCACAGCGGATCTGTCTCAGGCCCCGCGCCCGCCGCCTACCCGCCGCTTTTCAGGAATTATGCCTGGAGCACTGCGCCGGCGCGCCGAAAGAGAGGTTTCTGTTCGACACTTAGCGACATTAACACGCTTCACTCATGCTTCTGACGCCCACAAACATGGCGGCTACACAGGAACCCCCGCGATGAGCGGCGACGGTGTCGTCATGCCAACCCGCAGAACCTATTCGTTTATTTTTCACTTGTCTGCTCTCCTGCCCCGGCTCTCTTCTCTGCAGGGGCTGTGTAACCCAGACATCACTGCCCCCCCATGGGCACCTCACAGTGGGTAAACACATCACAGACATCTGGGCAGGGACAGGACCTGGGGAACATGCATGGAGAGTAAGTGCTGATTGAACTGGTATCAGTACGTGTGTGTGTGTGTGTGTGTGTGTGTGTGTGTGTGTGTACTAGTACCAACAAATATAACACAATGCATGACTTTATGTCATATGGGATCAATACAATACCATGTTTATATAGATAGATAGATAGATAGATAGATAGATAGCAAAAATCCTGGTAGTGCTACTGATTTTTTTTTTTTTATCAAAACCAAATGTATATTAAAGGTAATAAATACATGCAAAATCATGTAAGTGAAGCAGAAACAATGGCAGTAGCTCACCATGGTGTGTCGGGTATATTGGACCTAATTCATGAATCGCAGCCAGTGTGAAAAGCGAAAGAGGACTATCAGTGATCAGCAGCGGATGAGTAGATGAGGACTATCAATGATCAGCAGCGGATGAGTAGATGAGGATTACACTCCGAAGCTGCAGACTTTGCATGCCGTATTTTATCATTTTCCGTGCCGCTATACTTTCACAACCCTACATGACCTCATGGAAACATTCCACAGTAATATCACATGCAGAGCTAATACTTCACTGTAGGGCATGATGTGGGTTACTTTCTGACAGGGAGATTAATTTCTGGACAAACAGACTTCTTCCAGAAATGGTTTCAAAAGCTGAGTCTGACACGTCGGCCATTCATATGAAGTACAACAACAGAAGTGATTTTACTTTTCCTGAATACTGCCAAGGATATTTTATATGTGTGTGTGTGTGTGTGTGTGTGTGTATGAGTTTGCATGCATGTACGAGTGTGTGTGCATGTGTATATGAAGAGGAAGTTCAACACACTCTGATACAGTATGGAGTCAGACTGATATTAATTAACAACATTAACATATAATGGGTCTCCTTATTGCACTATGGTGATGTAAAATGACTGGAGGCGAGAACAAGGTTCACATTCATTAAATTTAAACAATTGCAACTGGAAACGGCACTAAAAGTCAGAATGGGAAAATCAAATCGTTCCCCCTGCATGCATCCATGCACACTGGCATACAGGTGAATGATATTCTCCACTTAAAGATCTGCTGTCTCTCTGACAACCATGCATCTGAGATGCATACGGCCATGGAAAATAGTCCTTTAAATAATTATGGCAGTATTACTTTCACCATGACCCTTTATAGGAATGGCTCTGGAAGACAGATGGATATTATTTTTTCCTAGTGCCTGGTGGTTTATAATAATACAAAATCATACATGGGTGCATTTATACAGAGCAGTGAAATCTTACATATTACAGTCAGACTTGACATATTTAAAATAGAAACTGCAGTGGCCTTTCCATCCCATGACAAACAAGTCGTTTTCACCTCAGAGGTATCTGAGACAGTATTCGGGGTTCCTCAGGGCACAGTGTCAGGGCAATTACCTTCTCATCTCTAATGAGGCCCTGCCCAGAGCTATTCCAACTTTATGTTTGTTGATCACATTACTGCCTATTCGCGCCAGTAATACGGTAAACTGCCTGTTTAAATAGCCTTTAGCAAAACAAATCTCCCTGTCCACCAATTACTCCACAGCCTTTAAACGCCAGTGTGTAAATGTCACTCTCCTGTGCACTTTAGGCAGTGTAGCACCACAGCAGTGCTGTACGTGACAAATTCAGCACACGACTGGCTAATCCTCAGTTTTCCCCATTACTTCCAGTTTGTTCTTCTGCTGTTTCTTTTACTTAGTCAAAGAGCATTGTGAACCTATGCAATCGGATGTAAATGTTTGTGCAACTCATAACGCTCCCATTATATATTTTAAAATGCATAATTTCCTTACTTATGTATGTCTAGGCATTTTATTTATTCTGATTTCTGTGGTGAATATAAATGGAAAAAAATAAATAAAACGAAAGGTTCGTGCGACTCCTTTGATGATTATGTGGATATGGCTGTGACAGAACCGCCTTCAACAGAAGCTCTGCTCTGTAAATTTTCCACGGAAGTTTAGCTCACGGTTTCTCGTGCTTTCCTGGGCAGGAGAGGCCTCATGCCTGTGGGATGGACAGGCGTCACTGGATGATCGCCGCACTGGCTGGAATTAGGAAGGCTGTCTTTATGGCTGGGATACGGAAACTCCCGCGGTCTGCACGAAATCCTCCAGGTCGACCTTTGGCGGGAGCGGGCACTTAGGCAGCAGAGTTGAAGCGGCAGATTTAGGGCTTGACTGTAGCACTCGTAAAAAGTCCCTTTGCGGAGACGGTGATTCCCTGAGAATTCGTTTTCTCCCTTTTTGTTCGCTGCTAATCACAGTGAAGGATTTCTGAGGATCGGGGGAATAGAGCTCCGTTCTTACTGCCTGTCCCTTGGGCCTCTCGTTTACCGCGTCTTCGGGAAGCTTTCGGGGCTCCTTGCGCAGACTTGTGCTTTAAAGTGGAGCGGAATGCAGCAGAAACGTCGCCGACGGCCTTTTCCAGCTGAGCCGGGCTTAGCGGTGTGGCCCGGCACAAGACGTGTCCGTCATGAAGGCGCTGAGGCTGACACCACCGCTTCCCACTGCAACGTGAAGTGCCACTATGACCTTCTGCCACAAATCCCACCGCAGCTATGGAGATCCATGCACGGGTCGCACAAGGATAACCCCTAATCTAGAGATGGAACAGTATGAAAATTTTATATCAAGATTATAAAGGCCAAAATTATCACTGTTATCAGTGTTATCGTCATATTCGTAACACAAGATGAAATTGTTAAAAAAAAAGTGGTGATACACAAGCTGCCATCATTTCACCAAGTATTATATTGAAAACCACAAATAAAATTAGCAGCACTGTGCACCTTTTGTTTGCATAAACATTAAAATTACAGGCAGCATCTTATGTAAACATATTAAAAACATGTCAAAATGCACATTAATGTTAAAAATCTTCCATCATGTTTTCACTGGCACAAGCAAAGCCATGTATTATGCTATAGAATATCTGATATGAGTTTTTCAATCCACGGTACGATCTTAGTGATAATTAAAATTTGAAATAGTAATAACAACTGTCTGGACCGTTACCATGGTTTACCATGAAACTGGTAAACATTTCATCCTCACCTTAATCCCTGACCACAACCATGGTGCTCAGGAGAACTTTAGTTAGCTGGTCAACCGCAGTAGTCTCTGCTGGCGACTCCCACCCAGGACCAGGACCTGGAATGAAGGACCCCCCTGACGCGACACCCACTGGCGGCCATGCTTGCTAGCACTCAGCAGCAGTGTAATGACATATTAAATATGAAGGAGCGTAAAAAGACAATAGCGGGACCGGGGGAGTGTTTGAACCCGCTACCCCTGCGGCTCCCAGGCTGTAAAGAGTTCTTGATAAATAAATATAGTTTGTGTAGCGCGCCTATCACTTGAAAAACTAATGATTATTGACTCCCCTCAAGCAGCCATAAGGGAGCGTAGCCTGAGGGCGTTCCCAGGCAGCCCCCCCTCCCCCCCCAGCACTCCAAACACTAAACACATGCTTTCTGGGCTCTGCCAGCCATTGGACACAAACACGGCAGACGGAATCGGCCATTTAGCATCCAGCTCATCCTGACAGATTCCCTCAACTGTGCGAGATGGGGGGGAAGGAGGGGTGACGTCTGGCTTTTATTTGAGCCGGCAGAAGAGCCCGGGGGGTGCTTTAGCCTGGGCGACGCTCCGGCAGAAAGCACCGGTGTCAATACGCGTCTGTGTCAGCGGCCTGGAGCTGCCATGCCGCATCGCGTCCAGCCAGCCAGCAGACGTGGGCCGCACCCCGCCATGCAGAAATGGGGCTGTGGTCATGTGATCGCCACCCCGCCCCACGCCAGACGCCCCCCCGCTTTGTTATTGCTCACTATGAGTGGCGTGTAAAAGCGCGCCCTTGTATGAGGAGTCGTAGCTGGCACGCACTGGGACGTCATGTGACGCTGCTTTGTGTTATTTCACGCCGGGATGTGGCACAGGCGTGGCCTCCGCCCGTCCCCTTCGTGTTTGTATGCAAATAGCAGCCGGTTTGTCTGTCGTCTCTCATCCTGTCGTCTCCGGCAGCTGTGCGCTGACAGGGCTCGTCAAAAAAACACACACACACGTGCCACAACGAGGCTCGCTAACAGCAAAGGCAGCGCCGCCATCTTTCATGGGGCCACCTGAGGATTACTGCTCTCCCGCCTCCGCCTTTCCACGGAGGCAGAGAGCGGGGGTGCCGGGGGACGGGGCCGGGAGAAAGCGGGAGACGCCGCTCACTGTGCCGCGCCGCGCCCGCCGAGATCAAAGCGCGACCGCACTCGTCTGCCTAATGACATCAGAATGAATCGTTCCCGTCAGATTCCTGGCGCGTCTAAAAATAGACGCGATTTAAGCCGTTTTCTAATGATATTGTTTAAATGTGAGAGAATAATGGGATTGGTATTAGAATCCCGTAAGTGGGTTACCGTGGGAACCACGGCGGGCCTGGGGATAGCCACGCGGACCTGAGTCATCTGATTTTAAGGTTATGGTGAGGTATATATATTTTTCATGTGAAACGAGAGCCTGTCAAGCCGTGTTTGAGATGTGATAAAGGAGAAAAAGGCATCCTTTAGGTGTTTTAATTTGAGCAGAGGGTACTGGTTAACCCCTAAGTGTTTTGCCCTAAAGACATCCATGAAAAGTTAATTAGCACCACCTGGGAGGGGCACCTCAAGGATGCAGCTAATGTGAGCCCTTGGCAGGGGGGCGGGGATTGGGAGGGGGGGGGCATCTGACGCGATGAGGGCGGCGGGACCCGACGGGAGCACTGACACCAACCGGGCCAGAGCGCACGGCACTGAGCTGGGCACAGGGGACTCCATCTATAATTAATGGGCTTCTTCTGAGGGGAGAGAAATAACGGACACACTGCCCCCACCATGGGACACTGCTCTGTGCAGCACAGGGACTGTGTGTGCGTGTTTGTGTACCTGTGTGTGTGTCTGTGTAGCCGTGTGTAACTGTCTGTCTGTGTGTGTGTATATGTGTATGTATACATGTGTGTATGCGTGTTTGTGTATGTGTGTGCCTGTTTGTGTACCTATACTGTATGTGCATTTTTGTGTGTCTATGCAGTAGTGTGTGTGTGTGTAATTATGTGCATTTCTGTGTACCTGTTTGTGTGTATGTATACCTATGTGTTTGCATGCTTGTGTGTGTGACTGTGTGTGTATGTGTGTGTGTGCATGTTTATGTACCATTGTGTGTGTATATGTACGTGTGTGTGTGTGTGTATGTGTGTGTGTGTGCGCATGCGTGTTTCTGTATCTGTGTGTGTGTGTCCATGTGTGTAGCTGGCTGTGTGTGTGTGTAGCTTCGTCTATGTGTGTGTGTGTGTGCGTGTGTGTGTGTGTGTGTGTGTCTGCCCCATAGTATATTTTATCGAGACCATTTTTACTGCACCTAACCAACCAAAAAAACTTTTCCTCTTTTGGCTTAAGCATATTAATTCACATTTTGACACAGTTAATTTTATTCAAGTAAAATGCCTCAGAGTGTTTTTCATAAATTCAGAACCTGCATCGAAGATATTAAAACAAAACAATAATTAATTATTCATATGCATTTCAGTTTTTTAATTGAGTCTAAAGCTTTTCTGAATTATACACAGTTCCGCCGCCCTCATTAAACGCGTCATCCTTGGCTCTCTCTGTGGTCGGGTCTTGCATCATAATGGTCAGTTTGTTCTGCAGGAACGCCCGTCATCACACTAACACACCACACAAGAGACAAATCCTCAAGTTTCACCACAGCAAACAGCTTTATAACTTTAGGAATGAACAATTGCACTCTGTCGTGTTCAGCTTTAAAAGTGCCAGTACCAGATATGAGTAACCTTAAGGTCCATTGAGTCTAATTTAACCCTTTGTGTGACTGGTCCTCTTTATGTAAAACTACAATACCCACAACTCCCACCATCGCTGACCCTGCACAAATTATGAGTAGTGCCTGGACCCCAAAATTCACTGTGAGCGAGAATCACGTGCAAACAGAACTAGCTTCTGATTGGATACACCGCAGATAAGACAGTCCACCGTCACTCGCCTCCCACCAGCTGATGTGTGAGTAAATGGCGCGTAGTGGCGCTGCAGCCAATTTCCCAGCCTCCTTTTAAGCAGAACCACGCACTAACCGCACAGATTAAAATGACTGACTCAGATGCTATGAATGTGCTGCATTTGTGATATAAAGATGCATTTGCAGGTTCCCTCACACTCATCTCAGGTCACGCGCACACACACACTCGCTCGCACACAGTATAAGTGTCTTATAAGTAAACAGCATTGTTTCTTCATTAAAATGTAGTCCTTAGGCGGTTAACATGAATAATTTCCTCAGCACCTTCATGGACACACAATATGCAAATCAGATGCTTTCAGACAGGGCTTATGAGGAGGAGTCAGGACTTGTTATAGAAAATCCTATTTTTCCCATTGGCATCGGGTTATTTTTAACATTTTTCCCATGTAAATCCCGGGCCTAATAACCCAGAGGATTAACCCCCCCGAGAGTGCTGCAGTCACGTGGTTCGCCCCACTCTGCTCCTTTGCTTAATATTAACTCTTGCTTTGGGGCTAACCCACCCATTCTCAAAGATAAAAGCGAATTTCGGCAATGCTCCTAAGTTCTGCTTTTAAAAAATGCATTCGGATTAATATTCAAATATAATTTCTCACCTAAAGAAATAAAAAATGCTAATTTATAGAACGGATGGTAATTTACAGCCGAAATTAGTGTGCCATTTGACGTTCCCAGGGCAGGATCCACAAAAGAGTGAGATCAAAAGACCCCCCCCTCCACCCCAAATAAGGTAACACTCTCCCTTAAATGGGAAATTCCCCAAGACTGGTGATATCTGCATTGCCCCCTCATCCTCTTCTGCGTCTCTGAGGTAAATATTCCTCCCTGTCCATAATGAACATACTCTGTGAGATCTTCACTTTAGCCTTTTTTTTTAAGCGAACACCTAACAAGCTACAGGAAGACAGAATGTATATGCTGCTCTTTCTCCACTTTCCTGTACCAGATGCTCATCTGAATATCTTTAATTTCCTCACCGTGTGGCAGCTTGTGAGGTTACATGCCGGATCCTTCTCCATTAACGTATTCTTGTGTTAATTCCACAGTAAAAGCAACGTTTCCCAAAAACCTCCATGGGAAGCATGGCTCCACACCCCCCCCCCCC
>JAABNX020000045.1:16849828-16867873 GCA_015163995.2 Mormyrus lacerda
TATGCTGGGCTGAATCATGTATTAGTATCTGTAAATGCAAATAAATAAAAATAAATCATTCATTTTAGGCCACAACCCAAGGTTGTAGGACGGCAGACATCGAAAATATATATTTCCAATATGATCTGTCTGCTGTAATCACAGATGATTGAAAACACCAAAGAAGTTGCCATGTGAAATGAGTCCAAAGTGTCCGAAAGAAACGATTTTCGACGTGAAGGAAAACGTTCCGAGTCTTCGCTGGTGTTACGTTAATACCTCTAATTTTGGAGACAGTGAGCCGAGCGCCCGAGTCTCTTGAGCCAGGACGCCCGTCGCCTTTCACTCCAATTTGAAGGTTGCCATCGGAAATTAGTTCAGTGTGCGAAAGAAACGATTCTTGAATGCAAACTGAAATCTCTGATGACAAGTACACAGTAATTCAATACGTTTCTGGAAAATTTGCTGAAAACCACAGAAATTAACTCATCTAATTTCACAGACGGTAGTAGGCTAACTTTGCAAGTCTGTGCTGGTGTTACATTTATACCTCTAATTTTCGGGACGACGTTAGCGGAGTCCTGAGCGGGATCAATCGCCGTCAATTACTCACACAGTCATATATTAAACTTAGTCTTGAACTTGTTCTGTCTGACGTCGGCTCTTTACCCCTCCTCAGTTTCTGTACTCTGCGGTTTTGTTGACCACATCCCAAACCACTCACTTGCTTGCCCCCCTCCCCACCCCCTTCGAGATGTAACCAATAAACAGTCACAATTATTATTGGGAAATACTGAAACGAAAATGATAATCAAAACATTTCTCCTATCAAAAGTAAAACGAAACTATATGGGTAAATGACACTCGAAAACTAGAGTTGGTAGAAACGAAAATCTGTGGTTTGTCAGTTTTTCCATTTAATTACTTTGATCCAATATAATGTTTTATGTGTCTTATCTTAGCTTTTTGTCCATAACAAAATACAAACGTCGGGTCTCAACGCAAAGGCATGGGTTTCAGTGATGGCAAACACCAGCTGCTTATGGACTCACACCGCATCGGTAACCCGCCCCTGATAAAACCGGGCCTATCTAGGTAACTCAGTATGTGAAGCTCTCTTCATAGTTCAGTGGCCTGTACTACGAAGCGGTGTTACTGGTTTATCTGGGTAATTTGTCAGATTTAAGGTACTACAGTTTAAATGAACGTCATATTCGTTCACTTTCATTTTGCCCAGACTACCTTAAATCCGACATGTTACCCCGATAATCCAGTAACTTCGCTTCGTAGCACATGCACCACGTCACCGCACTGAGAAAGACCGACAGTAGTTTTAATCAGGGAGGAATGGACGCGCTCAACCCTTTATTCTGCATTTTTGTGCGTGTAAAGAAATAGTACAAGAGAGGACCAGACTCAATTTTAATAGAGGGGAAAAGGCCATGACAGTCATCATGGGGAGCGTGTACTCAGGCATTGCAGAGCTGAACCCACGTGACTCTATATTTTTACACATATACAGCTACCACTCTGTAGATGTTCCAACACCAAGATTCTACAAACACTTGAAACATTAAAATAACTTTTCATATTAAAAAGGTATACTACTCAGTTGCAATAAAACATGCTGAATAGCACTAATATTGATATATATTGTGATTTTATGACCCAAACCATTATATAGTTTTGGCTTTTATTTAGGTTCAGTGATCTTTCAGCAAGTTCCTCAAAACAATTCCCATTTTTTCACTGCCAACTTGCAGATAATCAAAACTGTGAATGTCAAATTTGCTAAACTGGACAGGTGACTGCAGTGCCGATCCCAGTGGCGATGAATTTGCCATTAGTCAAAAGCACCAAAAACACCTCAGAAAACACAGTGTCTATCGCCACTGTACTGGGGAGGCCGTGTTCATACACTTTGGCCTAGAGGATCTCTGAACATTTAATTGGCAAAAAAACATCATGATGGAGGAAGATGAATGAGGATATTGAAGACTATCAACTGAAATATTAGTTTATTATTGGTACAAATCAACATGCTGAAGTCACAGAAGAGAGCAGCAAACTATTTTGTCCCCGTGAGGCTTATTTGTTATTACAGGACGGAGCTCCTTTATTTCACAAGCGCTGATACAGTCAGAGGGGGGCGCCGGGGGCAAGATGCTATATGCTATCAGACCTCCCCGACCCTCAATGCCACTACAACCTCCCACAGTCCAATCTCCCTACAGCGATTTTTAGCATCAGGCAAAGTAGTTCAATTGACCAAGACCCTTCCGGCAGTTTCTCCTGTGACTCCAAAGGCTCCCTCACCCCAGTCACTGTGGATATGCTTCAACAATCATGGCATGACCCTAGAAATACACCGACATTAAATCAGAGAGTGAGACAAACATCCTTCTGAGAGAAACACTGAGTGAACTAATGCTCTTATTACTTACGTTCATAAAAAAGGGATGAGAAGCCTTCTTAGGTACTGCTAAGGGGTGTTATTGCTGTGTGATTTTTCTTTGTCTTATCCAGCAGTTAAAAAAGCGGGTGAAAACAGGCCTGCACACAGCGACTCCCTGTGTAACGTCTCATGCGCAGGGCACATTTATGGTGACCCAGGAGCCCCGCAAAGGCCCCACGCCTGCCAGATTACCTGCCCTCCTGCAGCACAGGCCGTCACCAGTCCGTACTGCCCCCCTTCCTTGCGCAGCCTGTGAGCTGCGGTGGTCACCAGCCGGCACCCGGTGGCCCCAAACGGGTGGCCCAGGGACAGGGAGCCTCCCCAGGTATTCAACTTCTCCATGGGCACCGACCCGACCTGGACCAACAGGACCACTGTCAGGTGTCTGAAGATCAGCATTAACTCTCAGCTCTCCTCAAATTCAACAACACTGCTTAAATTCAATTTACCTTCGACTTCTTTCCAACATAGGTTTGAGCGAACCAATCAGAGTCCAAGGCTTTCAGGTTTGCCATAATTTGGCCCTAAAAACCCAAAAACAACAAAAAACAATTGTACCTGGTTATACATAATCCTTCACTGAGAAACCACAAATAGCTTATGCAGACATTATTTTCCATTCTTGTACACTGCTTTGAAAAATGTACATTTCACATTAATTTAAAAGAAACATTTATCCAAAGTGGGTCAGACAGTTTCAGCAGCAATTGGAGGTTAAGGGCCTTGCTCAAGGACGCAATGATGACATCACTCTGCTGACCCTGGGATTTGAACCAGTGACCTTCTGATCGCCTGCTGAACCTCATGTAAACATACAGTCCCGGGCAATGACACGTAATGTACAGTGACAAAAATAAATCTAACAGCAAAGGTAAACAGATGTACAGCGTATTGCTCACACAATGATAAAATCACATTTGCCCAGTTTCTTATACCACGGTGGCAGCATCATGCTGCCATAAACATGAACTACAAACTCACCGCAAAAGCTTCATGGAACTCGAAAACATCAATATCAGCCAACGTCAACCCGGTCTTCTCCAGGATCTTCGAGGTGCTGTAAGTGGGTCTGAAACGGACCAGAACAGCGGCATCAGAGGACCCCGCAGACACATGGGTCAATGCCCAGAGACTCTACGTCACATACACGCAATATTAGGAAACAGTACTTCTCCTAGACGTTCCAGATGCTTTGGAGAGGAGAAGACAGGAGAGGACAATCACCCATAGGATTCTTTGTCTGGCTCAATATTTCACCACTTAAATAAGACGAGGTAAATGTTTGGTAGGACAGGTTTAACCCCTCAATGCAACTCACCCTAAAAGAAGCTGATCTTTCGGGTCTTGGGACACAAAGATAAAATCTCTGCAAAAGAAATATGACACTTTAAATGTAAAACACAAAATGACTGACCTGAAGCAGGTAGACAGTTGATGTGAACATCCTCATTAGGCTGAGGACCAACCTCATAATGCCCTCTGCCGTTAGGGGTGACACCAGCCTGGCTTACCTCAGATACGCTTTGGGCTTGAATCCCATGGCCAAAGCCTTCTCTTCTGACATGATGAGAGCGGAGGAGGCGCCATCGGTCTGTTCAATCGGCCGCCCAGGGGGAGGGAGACAGGAAGCATGAGCATTAGCGCATGTTAGCCACACGCATTAGCGCAGCTGTCTGTCCACTTACGAGGAAAGAGGAGTTGGCGGCAGTGACCGTGCCGTGGGGCTTGATGAACGCGGGCTTCAGCTTGGCCATCTGATCCAAGGAGCTTGGGCGGATGCCGTTGTCCTTGGAAACCATGCCCTTGCCTATTGAGGTAGAACGAGTGCCACCCTTAAAGCTTCAGAAGAAACCTTGACCCAGCACACCCCGCGCGCCAAACGCCTCCTGAAGCCAGTGTGAGACAGTAATGTCAAGTAGTGCTCAGTACACCAATACAGATTAAAAATTATTTGAATACAAAAAGAACCCACACCCTGCCGGTCCGTGCCTTGCTAACCAGTATCCTGCTAACCCATACTCCGCTAATCCTTACCCGCTAACCCGCAGCACGCTACTCCGAACCTCGCTAGCCCATTCCTAACTAACCCGCACCCACCTGGCACACTGATGCTGAGAACATCACTGAGGAGCCCGGAGTCCTGTGCCTTCTTGGCAAGGGTGTGGGAACGAAAAGCAAACTCGTCCTGCTCCAGGCGGGTGACGCCGAAGGCGGCTGCCAGTCGGTCCGCGGAGTGACCCATGGACTCCCCGCTGGAGAACTCTGCCACGGCAGGCAGCTGCCATATAGCAGGGGGAAGAGGGGATCAGAACAGTCACATGTCCAGAGTACGACTTCACTACACCAGCAAAGCAGAGTACAGTGCGGGCGGTACACGGGGTCACCTCAGGGGCAAAGTGGCTCAGTCTGATCTTGCCCAGCAGCGTCATCCTCTGGCCAAAGGTCTTGGCTTTGTTCAGGGATAGCATAATCTTCCTCATCTTGCGGCTGTGCCGGATGGGAATGTCGGACATGGACTCGACTCCGCCGGCCACCACGGTGTCGCACTGTCCCGCGGCGATCAGGCCGACAGCTGTGTGGAAATACCGACGGCGTGTCCCTCACGGTCAGTAACAGGAAGCCGACTCGCCCTGCCCCCTCAAAGTTTAAACGAGGCCCCCGAAGCACGTACCGGTGGTCATGGCCTGATTGGATGAGATGCAGGCCATCGTTACAGTGTGGGCTGGGATCTTATCAGAAAATCCGGCTCCGAGAGCAGCCTGCAGACGTTACCAAACAATCTGTGAGTCAGACTAAAACGTGACAGCCACATGGGGTCTTAAAACCACTGTGAAGATGGGTAACAGCATTTGAACAGAGGAGACTTCAAGGCCTAAGATCGATTTAGAAAATGCACAGAACATTCCGGTGGAGTTCAGTGCATCACGAAGAATTGTTTCAGTGGTTTGGACTCTGATCAAAAATCAATTGTTCACATACAAACTACAAAGACCATTATAAAGCGTGCTCTTGAACGGCAGCCAGTTGACCCACTATCCAAAGGACTAAGATGAGAATAGGAGCATTGCCTGCATTCCTAGCAGACACTGTCAGCGGACACCAAGGCCTCAATCCAACATATTATATCTGGTGTCAGAAACATAAAACCATAGTTTCTACAGCCAAATCTCCAAACTTTACTCAAGTCATTTAATGGTGCTTACCTCTCTGGCAACATTACTGGTCTTCACCTCCTGAACCACTGTGCCAAACACCATGTAGTCAACGGCGTCCTTTGGGAGGCCGGTCTTAGTCAGGAGACCCCTGAAGTGAGAAGAAAAGTCCATCACATGATCCTACAAGGCAGCTAGCAAACCATTCTGGAAATTATAATCTACTATCCAAGATATGACACCCCGCCCCCCCCAGAAACTAATCCACATTGTCAAGCATCAGTGACGCTCATGCCTTCATAGGGCCCTGCTGACTGCTTGTAAAGACAACTGCTGCTTACTGGAGAGAAGCTCTGGCCAAGTCATGGGGCATCAGATCACTGTATCTGAACAAAGACAAACAGATGCGACTTGAAGTGCATTTCACCTGACAAACAACTGCCGGAAGAAATGCTAATGCATTATGCTAGATCAGGATCAGGAAGACAGCAAGGGGAAGAGAAAAATACAGCACACATGATTACAAGAACTGAGGCCCCCTGGTGCCGGAAACCCAGTATTGCACTGTAGACCTGACTGAACTTTACAGCCTCCACCAACTGGGCAAACAGGACACACACATGTGCACCAGCTACATCCCCCTACGGCTGCCTGCAGAGGCCGAGGAAGAGCATACAAACCCCATAAAACATGCACATGAACTGAACATGCAATAATCCACAGGTCCCGTAACACGTTACCTCAGGAGACATGGTTACACGTGTGAAGATGACTTACGTGGTACCAGACATCAGAAAGGGCGTGCGGACCCCTTCCACTAAAACGATGTTCTTCACACCAGGTTTGGCCAGGGTTTTTTTGCTTTTAGGTTGACCTTTTTTTGAAAATTTCAAAAAAGCCAGGAAAGAAACACAATGACTGGTTATTTACCCACTAGTCACACAACATGCTCCACAACAGCAATTCTCAACCCATAGGTCGCGACCCAAATTTAGGTTGTGACAAGTTTTGAAAGGGTCACGAGGCAGAGTTGGAAATGTATGCACTTTTTCAAATCAGCAAGCTTCTATGCTGATCCATGGTCAGATTTCCCCGTCCCAATCCTAGAATTAACCTATATAAAGAGGTCTTGGGTATGCAAATGCTTAGCATAACACTCCACCAATCCAGGAAGCCAAATCACAGACACTTAATTTAAAATTTACTGGCACATCCAATCAGATTTGGGCGATATCCATCGACTGGTGTAAGCTGCAGAGTGCACTGTGTGCTTGATCATAGAATTAATTTAGACCTATACTTGATATAGGGTCATGACTGAACTGGCATGATAAAAATTGGGTTACGGAGCAAAAAGGTTGAGAACCACTGATTTACAAAGTGTCATTGTTTTAACCATCCATCCATCCATCCATCCATTCATCCATCCATCCATCCATCCATTCATCCATCCATTCATCAGAGGGTAATGTGAAATATCCTAATATTAGCAATGTAGCAGTTTAAGGTTGAATTTATATTCACTTAGGACTTTAGTCTTCTGGAAGTCAACCGCATTCTTGGATAATCAACATCAAATTAAAGTGACATAATAATAACAACATTAACAAATCCAAGAGCTATACAAGACTGACGAATGAACTGAATTTAAGAGCATGATTCAGCAGTTTTTGCAATTTACAATCACCATCATTTTGCATCAGGGCTGCAACAAACATCCGAACTGTCCAGAGTTTGTGAACGATACTTAAAATCTGAGCACAAAACAAAACTGAAGTGTTCGTGAACTTAATGCAGTGTTCGTGTAGATGTGGGAGAACATTTCAAAACAAATTTGAGGAAGCATTTCTTTACACAGCGTATAGTTAGAGCATGGAACAGTCTTCCTGCTAGTGTAGTGGAAGCTAAAACCCTGGGTTCCTTTAAATCAGAGCTAAATAAGATTTTAACAACTCTGAGCTATTAGTTAAGTTCTCCCCAAACGAGCTTGATGGGCCGAATGGCCTCCTCTCGTTTGTAAATTTTTTATGTAGAATTTATTTATTCATTACTCTGGATTTTCACATTTTGTTTTTAAAAATCTTCTGTTTTGACATCCCAAACACATAACATATGAAACTGACACTAAACAATATATATGTCTGCAAGTTCGTATTATTGTTTTATTTTCCACAAAATTACTAAAGGAGAGTAAGTAATCATTAAATCTGATAATTTATCATTTCTTAAACAGATTATTAATAGTATTCACATTTTTATTCAAATAAAACAAAATATGAAGTTGTTCAATACTGACTGCTATACCAGAAATCTTTGTAAATTATATTACTGTGTTCAGCAGTACGACTTCAACACATATAATTTGGATGCCTCATATTTATACTTTGGCACTACGGACGTACTTTTTACTGGCCTTGTTTTATTCTTCAGCTTATATTATAGTAAGTTGGTGTGATTTTTGGAACCATAAACAGAGCTTCACGGTATTTCAGTGCCCAAAAACAACCTGTTAATGAGTGAGAGAAGAATCACCAGGTTCTTTTAAGATAAGACAAAAGCCAAGGTGGA
Source organism: Mormyrus lacerda (assembly GCA_015163995.2). Lineage (NCBI taxonomy): Eukaryota > Metazoa > Chordata > Actinopteri > Osteoglossiformes > Mormyridae > Mormyrus > Mormyrus lacerda. The sequence continues at coordinate 16,857,983 of JAABNX020000045.1, forward strand.
AATAATACCAGCTCAGTAAAACTGTGGTGTGCGGAAAGGTGTCTCTGAATATACAACTTGACAACCATTGATGTGGTTCTGGAAACAAAGCGGATTCCAGCAGTAACTAGCTGACTGTACTAATCAAGCAACCCCTGAGGGTGTAACATCACCAAACATTATCCTACCTGGAGCCTGGAGGTGAGTGGATGTGCCTAGACATCTGGCCACTAAAAAAACAATAACAAAAACCACAGGAAACAAGTGATCAACAAAGAACTTTCCAGAGTGAAGTCACACACATTACTGTGGCTTTCACTGCCCCATTTTCATATAAGAGAGAGAAGTTCACCCTGGGAAGCAGATGATAATGTAAATGTCACTTTACCAGTATGCCCAACCCAGGGTGAGGTCACTGGGCTGTTACGGACACTCTTCATTAGCATCAATGCCATTTTCACCTGAAACATAGAAATAGCAACTTCGACACACTGCACATTCTCAGTTGCATACTACATTTTAACTTGTGGTTATTATTAGATAAGCTTTGCTCTTAGCACCGGCTTAAATAACAAACGCAGCCATGATTCATATATAATACAGGGTAAAATAAGTGCGCTATGTCTCTGATCATCAGCGTGTCTGATTGCTGTCTGTCATGACCTTTCACCCACTTTCCACTCAGTCTCCAAGGACTCGCTAAATCAGGGCCTGCAGGGCACGACGTGCGCATTACGGCACAAATTTCCTTTAGTGGGTTCGGCTGAACACCCCAGCTCCCAAACACAGCCAGAATCACACAGCCGGTAATGACCGCCATGTACAGACACTTAGACGAGAGCACAGATAACTAACAGACTGCCACCTCACAGACCCCACAAAAAAAGTATTTTGCTGCACGGAGATAAACCTATGTTAACATGTCTTTATAATAAAATATATGAATGCAAGAAGATGATAAATAATCTTACAACTTCTCAGAGTGTATCCACACGGACAGCACTTCTCCACCTTCGCCTACAAATCGTAGTTCAAGTCCGCTGCTGTCTACTACACAACATCCCCGATATCTTCGTCACGGCTTCAGGACCCCAAAATATAGCTGTCAATAACAATGCCTGCCATTAATGTGCAGCGTTAAAGTCCTTGACATCATTTAATTAAAACAATTTTCCATTTTAAGACGTTATTGTTTGTTTAATAATGAAATAAAGCTGATTCTATGTATCATTTTATTTTTATTTGCACTTTTATTTTCCGTTTTTTATAAGGGTAAGTGTCGGTCACCTCAATGGACAATAGACTGTACCCGTCTCCGCTATCAATGCCCACTTGCAGCGACTGACCTGTCCTCGAAATGACTGGCATGCGTGCAGTGGGCATTCTCTCCAGGTTCGCTACGAGCAGATGTTGTCTGCTTACAGGTAACGGAAAGGTCCAGCGGTTCAGAAGAGTGTGTGGACTGCAGGCTTTGCGGTTGATCAAGTTGCAACCGGCTGCGAATCTGTTGGAATACGGATCTGTCGCTGGTGCTGGTGGTGACCTTTCACCTAGTTAGTATTGCAGGCAACAGTATTCTGCGTAGTTGTTAGAGCCATACAGTAAAACACGAAAAATAACGTAAAAGATCTGCATTTTCGTTACATGGCCATTGCAAATGGTCTATATGGGATTGTGATTTTTGACTTGACTTATCAGTGTGGTAATACATCTGCCACATAAAATAGGTGCATTTAAAGCAACTCAGCATTTTCTGCCAAGCGGCTCTGAATTGTCGTGTTCACTATTTAAGAACCTCTGCAATGTATCCAGATTGAATTGTGCATTTTCTCAGTTTGCTGCTCTGCATGTATATTAAAAAATGTTAAATGGGTTTTTAAAGCATGGATTGTTTAAAATGGGTGTTGACATAAAAGTGATACATGGGTACTTTAACCAAATATGAATACAGGTGTTGGGAAATAACATTTATACAGGATATTATCCAAACAAACAAATAAACAAGTCCCAGTCATTTTGGACAGGGCCAACTATTCCACTGTGCGGTTAGATACAATTAAACAAATAAGCCAGTCAGTGTTTATATGTGCATTTCTACTTTTTATTTAACCAAAATTGTATTTTGATGTAGGTTAATTTTGTAATTATGAAACAAACAGTAATTAGTGCATTTGCAGTAATGATAACTACACTTATATTGGTGTGTTCTGCTTTGAAGGTAGCATATCTCAGTCATGTTTCTTTCGTTTTATTATTCCTGTTTTGATATTTTTGATACATTAATTGATATATTCAGAATATTAATATGTGTGGTAGTTTCACCGTCTTACATTACTTGTGATATTTCTTAAAATAAAATTTTTTAATGAAGATCATTTCAAATTATGTCCCCTGAGCTCTATAAATATGGTCATTTTGAAGGTCATTATTTTATTTTTATATTATGTTTTGTAGATTTGTTTGCACCTGTTTAATATATCAAGGCCCTTTTGCCTTCCTGTTGTATTATTCAGGTTGTTCTGGGAGTTGTAAGTATAATTTTTTACTGTATTGTATCTAAAACCTATTAATACATAGATCAATATCCGATCTGAGGTAATTGCAAGCTACATCTTTTAATATAGAAATGTGTAGTGGAATGTTTTTTTCCCCACATATACCATCTTGCCCTCCGTTGAGACATACACATTAATGTGAGTGGCCTGCCAGCGTGCAACAATCAGGGCTGGCAGTTTGCTAACCTTGGGATTCAAACTGCTGACCCCCCCTCATTGCTGCCATTCCTGGAAATGATTTAATGTGGGATGGATGGGTTAGAATGTAGTTTGTATGTCAGCAATCTGGGCCACAGTGTTGCTAATATCATGGTGTTAAGCAGTGATGTGGCTGGTATAGACCCCACATGACCTGTCCCTGTAGTTTCCATTCCTTTTATGGTTTGTCTTGTTGAGCAATTGGTTGTCTATGCTTTATTAGTAATAGTAATTACAACTTTATTGATCCCCGTGGGCAAATTCTTTTTTACACCTCCCTCAACTTGCTCGTTGTAGAGCAAGCTGTCCGCGAAGGGCTGCCACCTTTTGGGGCGTCCAGGGAGCTGGGGGTTAAGGATCCTTGCCTCCACGGTATATGTGTGTTGTTCAGTCACTTGTTATAACCAGTCATGATTCCTGTGTTTATATTTTTAGGTCATAACTGCCGTAACCTTACTGTTTTATCCACCATGTCAGGTAAACACATTTAGCTTCAGTTGTGTGCAGAAGCTTAAAACAAAGAAGCTGTTCAGTGCACATTTTCACCTTTCGCTTTACGTAGCTCGGACGTACATCAATTACGAGGTCAAGGATGATGTGGCGGTCATCCGGATCAATGACCCGAACTCAAAGGTACCTGTTCTCTGTGTTGCCTGATAGTGGTGGTGGGGGGGGGTATCATATGTTCTTTGCATAGGGGGTGGCTGCTGATCCAGCTTTTCTGTGGTGCGTTTCTACCGCGCGATCGCAGGTCAACACGCTGTCGGCCCAGATGCAGAGCGAGATGACCCAGGTGATGAATGAGGTGTGGGCCAATGGCGCTGTGAAGAGTGCCGTCCTCATCTCCTCCAAACCTGGCTGCTTCATCGCCGGAGCAGATATCAAGTCAGTGATCCAATCCTGAATAAATCCTTATCTGCTGTTTCAGACTCCTTCAGTCTCGTCATACACTTATACTAATACTTACTGCTAATAGTAATAATAATAAAATGCTTTGATATTTGCTGTGTTCTTGTGGCCACTCACAATATACTTGTGGCCACTTGCTCTCAAATATACTTTGTCAAATGCTTCCGGAAACCCTGAAAGTATTGGATGTATTGAACTGATCTCCCAACTTCTCTACAGCACTGACACCTGCTGGCAGCTACATGGAATGACATGTAGAGCCTCACTCTCAAAATACAGACACATTACTGTAGTATTTAACTGACAGCCTTTAGTAGCTCAATACCCAGCAATGCTTTTGTGTTTATAGGATGCAAAAGTCTGGAGACTGTTCAGATCTAGACTCATGGGCGACCAAGGACAGAATCATGTCTCATGAAAGCTAAATGCGTGTCAAAATGAACGCGACAAAGCCGCTTCTGCCAGCACTGCTGGTTGGTGAAGGGAGAACCATTTAATCCTGTCTGTTCTGTCCACAGCATGATTGAGGCCTGTAAGACTAAAGAGGACGTCACAGCCATCTCTCAGGAGGGACAGAAGATGTTTGAGAAAGTCGCCAAATCGCCCATTCCCATCGTAGCGGCCATTAACGGCTCCTGCCTGGGGGGGGGGCTGGAGGTGGGGGCCTCGCTGAGCCGTTCTGTGGTCAAATGTACCTGAGTCACTCTGTTCCAGAAACGTCTGCATGTACTGATGGCTTGTTTCGGACATGGGGGTCTCCCTCTGCCTTTCTCCGCGTTCTCATGTGACCGCCTAGAACGCCTCACGCTTTACACGAGTGTCTCGCTCTTTCAGTTTGCCATCGCCTGCCAGTACCGGGTGGCGACGAATAGCAAGAAAACCACCCTGGGGACCCCAGAGGTCATGCTGGGTCTGCTGCCAGGGGCAGGGGGCACACAGAGACTGCCCAAAATGGTGAGGATATGAATATATACGTTTATGTAATAGATGCTTTGATCCAAAATGATGTACAATTGAGAAAGCTGGGTGAGCCAGTCCCCTGGAGCAGATCCAATCCAATCCAATTTATTTATAAAGCACTTGTAAAAACAACCACTTGGCTGACCAAAGTGCTGTACATCAGAAAACAAATACAAATATAAACACAAAAGAAAAACATAAAACACAACAAATAAAAGCAAAAGAAAGCAAAAGATGGGCCAAAAATCACTCTGCTGACTCTGGGATTTGAACTAGTGACCTTCTGATCACTTGCACAGCATCCTAATCCGCTGAGTCATATCCCCCCCCCCCCAAGCCATGGTGTTTTCACCCCCTGGGTGTAAATAATAAATATCAGCTTGTGAGATTGCTTTCAGTTTAGCCATTTTTATTTGCTCCTGGGTGTCAGGTCGGTCTTCCTGCCGCTTTCGACATGATGCTGACGGGGAGAAACTTGAGTGCAGATAAAGCCAAGAAGATGGGGCTGATCCACCACCTAGTCGATCCCCTCGGTACCGTCTGCTGGACTCTGGACTCTCTCCTGACGAGAGTCTTTCTTGTCGAGCCTTTCTTTACATGTTTACACATTTCTATGCAAAAAGGTTCACTGATCACTCAGTTGCTTATTCCTAGTAAAAATACTGTTGCTTTTAATTTTCTCAGGTCCTGGTCTTAAACAGCCAGAGGAAAGAACGATCGAATACCTGGAAGAGGTGGCAGTGGGTCTCGCTAAAGGCGTGGCCAGCGGGACTGTCCCTGTTAAGCCCCAGAAAAGAATCATGCAAAGTCAGTAGGCTGACCGACTCGAGAACTGATGTCATCATGTATCTCCACAGCTAACATTTGGAGGTTATGAAAAGGCACCAGCATCATAATGTGAATGTATCTCACAAATAATTGGTTATAATCCTTACCTCTCAACTTGTTTGAATGGTTACGGGACATTTCTACCAAGGAAATGAGAGTTCTTTACCTGCTCTTTATGTGGAAAATAACTTACCGAAAACACTTTAGGTGAAATGTATTAAACGTTTTGTGAGTATAATATCTTAGAAATCCTTTCCAGTAGCATAATATAGACCAGGGCTCTTCATATCTGGACCTCGATTGCAAATCTAGGCCTTGTTTTCAGTTCTCCCAGGTAATTCTTTAATAATTACTGATTCTGATTGGCTAAACAATACTGAGACAGATACCGATTGGCCAGAGGCTTCACACCTGGTTCACAGGTAAAGGAATGCTGGGAAATCAGCAGGGCTCAGACCTTGAAGGCCGTGATTTGAACAGCTCCGGTAGAGAAGATCCTGCTTGTTTAAAGTTGTGATCCCCACATGCACCCTGGTTCCTTTCTGAAGCACATAGCCGCACCTCTGTTTATCTGATGCCCCTTAATCCCATTTAATTCTTGTGCTTATGTATCATTAAGTCACTCACTTGTGTGTCCAGTCCAGCTGAGGAGCCTCCTTTCCTGTTATGGTCAAAGATGGGCCTGTCTGAGGCAGCCAGGGTCCCTCATCTCTTACTATAAATCTTTTCAGAGATACAAGATTACGTCATGGGGATTCCATTGGTACGCCAGCAAATCTACAAGACGGTTAGCAAAAAGGTGGCGAAGCAGACGAAAGGGCTGTATCCAGCCCCACTGAAGATCATCGAGGTACGTGACCCCCCCACGGTCCTTGGAGGTCATCCGTCTCTCAAGCCCTTCGTTACAGTCCATTCCCTTAGAGCCTCCTCCCACATCTTGTCTGTCCTCCAACAGGCCGTGCAGGCAGGATTGGAGAAGGGCTCCGAGGCCGGATTTGTGGTAGAGTCACAAGTAAGGAAGCCTGAAAGGGACAAAATGTTTCCCGGGAACGGAAGGTGAGACATGGCTTTAGCCTCTGTTTTTTTCTGTCCTTGTAGAATTTCGGGAAGCTGGCGATGACCACGGAATGCAAGGCCCTTCTTGGCATTTACCATGGTCAGGTGACATGTAAGAAGAACCGATTTGGAACTCCGGAAAAGGAAGTGAAGTAAGCAGAGATGTGGCGATGACAGCATGCTGAAAGGGATGGCAGCCACCCGCTCGCTCTTTTCCAGCTTCTTTTTCCTTTACTTTCAGTGTGACATAAAATATGATGCATGTACGAAATGGTTCTGCACGTGTCAGGAAGCTGGCAGTCCTAGGAGCAGGACTGATGGGAGCAGGAATTGCCCAGGTGACCATGAACCGGGGTGTCAGCACTATCCTGAAGGACACCTCAGAGGCAGCGCTGAGCAGGGGCCAGCAGCAGGTCTACAATGGGTGGGTGTGCACTTGCAGCTGACAGCCACCAGAGGGCACAGTCTTCCTGTTAGAGCACATAGGCGACTGGCCGACAGCAGCCACACCTAATCATTCACATTTCTTAGGTTTAATGAAATGACCAAGAAGAGGAAGATTACAGCCTTCGAGAGGGATACCAGTATGTCCAACCTCAGTCCACAGTTGAACTACAGTGGCTTTGACACAGTGGATATGGTCATCGAAGCGGTTTTTGAGGACATGGATTTAAAGCACAAGGTCCTGAAGGAAGTAGAAGCAGTAAGTAAGACACTCATTTGCTGTAACTGTTCAAAAAGTCCCCTGGAAGATACCTGAGCAGAACTGTGAACTGTTGTTGAAGGTTCTACCGTTTAAATAACCTTCAGACTCAAAGCATATCTTCATCTTTAGCTGATGACAGTAATGTAAACAAGCTCTGCTATGATTCTTTAACTCATCTTTTTAAGGTAATACCGCCTCACTGTGTGTTCGCCACCAACACCTCTGCACTCCCGATTAAAGACATCGCTGCTGTAAGCAAGAGGCCGGAAAAAGTGAGTAACTGGTCTGATTGGTCGGATTTGGATTATACAAAGTGCGTAAGTGGCCTGATTGGTCAGATTTGGACCACACTACATGAGTAACTGGTCTGATTGATTGATTGATCAGATTTGGACTAGGCATGCCAAGTGAGACACCTGATTGGACAGATTAGGAGCAGACAAAGGGAATTACCGGCCTAATTGGACCAAGACCTTGATCTGAACTGCCTTCTTCTCAGGTCATTGGGATGCACTATTTCTCCCCCGTGGAGAAAATGCAGCTGCTCGAGATTATAACTACTGACAAGACGTCCAAAGACACGACTGCCTCTGCTGTTGCCGTCGGCCTCAAGCAGGGCAAAGTCGTCATAGTCGTGAAGGTGGGTCTGTCTCTGTGGACATACTCGGCTACAAATGCTCTGTGGGGGGGTGTAGCGTATTTGGTGGTAATATTGGTATAACTGCACCTGAACTATTTCAAACATTATTAGTTTTGATGGGTAGTCTTTCTTAAAGGGGTAGTACAGTATTATATCATACATTCTAACAGGCAAATGTATTTTGGCGCTCTTTGGGGACTCTTGAGGATCTGGTGGATGGCTATAACCTCCATCTTGTTTATTCACCTTCTCTCCTGTCCTCATAGGACGGTCCTGGCTTCTACACCACAAGGTGCCTGGCTACCATGATGGCAGAAGCGGTCCGAGCTCTACAGGTAGCCACTCGTTGGCCGTTCCCCCTCCTGCAGGAAAGCAGAACGCCCTCGTGCCCAGTTGGGGGTTCACGTTGCTGTTGTGTCCCCCTTAGGAGGGCATGGGCCCCATGAAACTGGACTCTGTCAGTACCAGTTTTGGCTTTCCAGTTGGTGCTGCCACCCTGCTGGACGAGGTTGGCATCGAAGTCGGCAATCATGTGGCCGAGTACCTTTCCAAAGCCTTTGGGCCACGTTTCGGGGGTGGCGATATCGCGGTTATGAAAGCCATGTTGGAGAAGGGGTACAAGGGTAGGGCACGTGAAGGAGACCGCCCGATCGCCTGGCTGAGCTGCGAACGCTTCGTAGATGATTACAATTTTTGCATTCGTCTGTAGGCCGGAAGTCAGGAAAGGGATGTTTCATCTACGAGAAGGGATCGAAGAAGAGGAAGGTCAACCCGGGAGTTGAGGAGATTTTGAAAAAGTTCAAACTGGCCGCACCGGCATCTGTGTAAGATGGTCTGGTTGGCATCACCCCGACCCGCTCTGTTTTGTCTATAAATGGCACGATGAACGTTGGATCCTGTATCCTCAGATCTTCGGACCTGGACCTGCAGTTCCGCCTCGTGTCCAGGTTTGTGAACGAGGCCGTGATGTGTCTCCAGGAGGGGATCCTGAGTGGCCCAGTGGAGGGGGACATCGGAGCCGTGTTCGGATTGGGGTTCCCTCCCTGCCACGGAGGTAAGAGGCAGCCGATCTGGTGACCACAGAGTCTTACCTGGATACCGTTACGATCCTATCCCTGTCTCTAGGGCCGTTCCGGTTTGTGGACTCGTTTGGGGCAGACAGTCTGGTGCAGAAGATGAGGAAGTTCGAGGAGGTGTACGGGAATCAGTTCACGCCGTGCCAGCTCTTGCTTGATCACGCCAAGGACAGCAGCAAGAAGTTTTACAAGTAGTTAATACAAGCAGCTGCAGCCAGCATCCGCCACTACGCAGCTCTGCCATTTCCCATGGAACCGAAGTTTGCCTTGTTCGCCAATCCTCTGTTTGGCTCTCAGTACTCAAAGTACTCTGAGTACTGCGTTGGCAGCTTTTGATCATAAAGCGCTTGGATGTATTGCCAATTGGTTCCTTCCTAGTCGCAGAAACCCAGCCTACAATTATAAATGTACTCTTTTTCGGTTGTTTTGGACTTACGGGTTAGTGCAAGTTTAAACGGTCATGTACTTATTTGCCTTTAATTTAATTCAATGAAGGAACAAAATTAAGGTAACCAATGCAAACTAGTCTGCACTAGTCACTTTGAGCGACGGATACATGATTCTGATTTATTAAATGCGGTAAAATTAAAAAAAAGAACCACGTTTCTGTATAATTTTGTATGCTATTTATTTTCTTCTAATCCATAAGGATTAAAGCATACAGAAAATAAAATTTCAGTACAATTGAAATAACGCTACGGTTGTTAAATATTATTTAATAATATAATGCTCTACAGAAGGGAAATAAAGTCGATCCATAAATATACATACAAACTTTTGGGGACAAAGATGTTAAAACCCAGTAATTAAACTGTAATTTACAGCCATCTGACAAACACTATACACAGACAGCAGTGATTAGTAAAACTCAAATTACAGCCCTTTAATACTTAATTACAGGCATGTTCTCGTAGTCGTACAAAAGATGCTTGCTTCCCTTTTTAAGAGTTCTGCTGTAAAAAGTTTATTTTTTATATATATATA
>JAABNX020000045.1:16867885-16880190 GCA_015163995.2 Mormyrus lacerda
TATATAAAAAATAAAGTGGTTGGAGAAAATTTGTACTTGTGTTGAGAGAGGAACCACGCTGTTCTGGAAGGAGTTCTGGCAAATGCCAGGGTTCTGGGATCCATCTGAGCGGTTGCCTAGCAACGAGGCCCAGGGTACAACTTTGCTGTGATTTCTCAGAGTTTGTTCACTAGGCTTCAGATGTAAGGGCAGCACAGATGCGGGGTCGTGGGTGGCAGGTCAGTGGGCAGCGTGGGCCCTGGCACCTGGAGGACCCCAAAGTTAAAACGAAAAAGGAAAAAAACTTCAGAAGCGTTTGTGCTGAAGGGAGACGCAGGAGTGTGTGACCCATTCAGCCGCCAGAACCACCCGACTACATCAACCTCTTCAGTCCAAAAGTCATTCCAGGTTGGGCTTGTACTTAAATTAATGGAAGAAATTAACATTAAGCTTCTGCATTTAACATTGTGTTTTACAGACTTTTAGATTCGACTCACTTCAAGTCCACCAAGTCTGGCTTCATCCGGACTTATGATTCACATTTAAAAAAAAAAAAAAAAAAGACGAAAGTTACTCCAAATCAATTCACACGGAAGCTTTTTCCACAAATAATGATTTTAAACCACAAGGCACATGAACTGATTCAGCAGATGATTCATAAAATCATTCATAAAGCTTGGACACACAACATCGACTCGGTCTGCAGACACTGTCCTTCGGGGACACACGGCCATATCGTTTACCGGTGGTTTAATTCCCTGCGCAGACACCCGTCAGGTTCTAAGTGACCCAGAATGAGGGTGACCTCTAAACAGCCATGAGGCAGGCAGAGCAGTAGCGAAAGGCTGGTAGGCCTGTGTTAGTGACACTTCTGCCGTTGTGGGGCTCCCCCCCTTCACAGATCTGAACCGCGATCCTCTCAACCACAACCACGGTCAAGCTGCGTTTAGATCTTAGGCCTCCAGCCTTTGATGAACTGCATGATCTTCTTGACCTGCAGCTTGGTCAGCTTGAAGTCGTCGGACAGGATCTCCTCCGTGAGCTGCACGAAGATGCTGCCGTCGATGCGCTCCCTCGCGAAGAAGGCCACCACGTCCTCGGACAGGCCGATGAAGCGCAGGCACTTAGAGACTTCCTCCACAGAGAGCATGGAGAGGTCCGAGGGGGGGTGCCACATAGGCCCCTCCCCGCCAGTCCGGGCCACGCCGGGAGCATCCCCAGAGGAGGCAGAGGAGGAGCTCTCGGAGCTGCACTTGGTGGACGTGGGCGGGACCTCGATGACGCCCTGTGTGAGATAAACCCTGGTGATGCCGCCCTCGGCCCCCCTGATGACGGCGGGGGTGAGCGGGGCCATGCTCCTGATGACGATGTTTTCAGCCTCTGAGCCTTTGGCTGGCCGGGGAGGGGGGGTTGGTCCAGTCCCCTGGCTGCCCTCGCTGCCTTTCGTGGTCTGTTCATTCTGGCTGCCTGCAGTGTCGCGCCCCGCCTTGGGGGCGGCGATGTCGGGCGAAATGCGGCTCACGCAGGTCTCAAAGGTGTCCGAGGACAGGGAGGGGGGCCGCGGCCGGTCCCTGCTGTCCAGCCACTCTGCTGGGGACGAGGACGGGCTCCGTGTGTAGCCGGGGTTGGCGAAAGGGTTCAAGGCCCCAAAAGGGGCGAAGCGCTTTTGGGAATGGGGGGGCTTCAGTCTGGGGCAGCTGTAGTAGCTCTTGTGCGTGGAGTCCGTGCTCAGGAGCGGCGTGGAGCGACCGCTGGCCACGCTGGGCGTGCTGTCTGAGAAGGCCCAGGGGTCCGACCAGGAAGCCTGGGCGGGCTGCACCCCAGGGCTGCCCCCACCCCCGGTGAGTGGGCGGCTGGCCGAGTCGGTCGCCTTACAGTCCCCCCATGTGCAGGGGTAGCAGTAGAGGGAGTAGGAATCCGGGGATGGCGAGCAGCTGCCACTTCGGGGACCGGAGCTGCGAGGGTGAGCAGAAGGGGACACGTGTCAACACAAATGCAGGAACACACTCCCACCACAAGGGGGTGCTGTGCCCACTGTTCCTGTTATGCTCCAAGTCAAATGTTTGTCATTTTTCCACGTTTCTGTTTTTTTATAATGAAAGTATTGGAACATAAGTCAACCACCCCTCACCATATATAAGCAATATGGTGGGTAGAAGGTGAATTCAGACCAGTCTGTGCAGGCTAATCAGACAAATGTAAAGCATACAATATCACTCTTAATACTCCACAAGGAGGACGGAAATTTAAATAGACAGCTGCAGTTTGGTGTTTAAAACGTTAAGCGTGAGTCAAAGGAGGCAGTGAAGGGCCGTCGGGGCTCGGTGGAAGTGATTCATTTACAGCACTGATGCTGCGATTGTGAAACGGCTAAAGTGGGTTAGTTAGTTGGTAATGGGTATAATTAGGCAACAAAGAAGCTCGATGCTCCGTTTTGTAAGGATCCCAGGAGGAACTTCAAAGGAGCAGAGGGAATCAGGCCGGGTGGCTTCATTTTCCGGAGGACATGTCACAGGAAGTCGGCCGGCTCGGGGGGGGGGGGATGGGGGGGGCTTGACCAGCCTGCAGAGCCCTGGGACACTGAAGCTGCAGAGATGCAGCATGGGAATCGCCGTGCGACCGGCATCGCAAACCAGAGCAACAGCTCACCATAATGTACCATCCCTGCATCCTTCTGCCAAACGTGACCCAGTAGTGATAATCAGGATAGCACAGCCCATTACTTTATATGGGGGGTGGGTAGCACTGTCTGCCCCCCCAGGGTCGTCCATCGTATATACACTTATGGGCTCTGCCATTCAGGGGGGCCTCCATGCTGCCAGGGAAGGATTCAGCCCCCCTTCCCCATGTCAAACTTGAAGTCATGAAGATGTTTTTTTTTTTTTAAAAAACTGAAGAAAGTTCCAGACCATTCAGATTTCTTTAAAAGTATAGACGTCATAAAACTTGGGGGGACAGGAAGTGCATGCTCTGCTTGGGCATTACCATGGCAACACCGCTAGTCCTTTCAGCAGACTCTGGCTTGTGCCCCTAGACTTTATGTAACAATAACTGATGAGCCCAGGATGAGGCAATATTTTTAGATATTTCATTTGTGACCATATTACAACATAAAAGGGCAAAGTGCAGGGTGGCTATACGGGTGAATGGGGCATCCGGGACACTCACACGTCCTGTAGCCCCGATGAGTAGAAGGAGAGGCCGGGGCTGGGGGTGCCGGCAGCTGGAGGCAGCTGGCACTTGGGGAACCGCGGTGGGACCGGTGGGCTGGGGGCAGGGCCTCCTTTGGCAGCCCGCGGCGGGACCGGGGGCGCGTTTAGGAAGCGGCATTCCTCCTTCACCTGTGCCAGACATGGGGAGAAGCTTTCAAACAACCGGAGACAAGAAGAAGGAGTTTGAGACAAGAGTAAGTGACAGATGAAAGAAAGGTGAGCGGGAAGACGTACATTTTGCACAGTGAACACATATCCCACAATGCCCTGGGGCACAGCTGTGTGTAAAGAGGGGCTTTTTTTTGTCCTGGCTCACAAAGAGATACACATGCCACGGTGATCACCTGGATACAAGCTGCATTTATGGGGTGGGGGACCCACCGTGCAGGATTGTAACTGGACCCGCTGCCAGGCAAGTGTACCCCCCAATACACATAAGCAGAAATGCCAAACTTCAAGGGGAAAAAAAAACATCTCTCCACATTCACATAATCTAATAGCTTTTCATTATTAAAGTGTCACTTCATGAAAAACATACTGGATAAGAATTCATGAGTTTCCTCTTCATACTTTGGCCGGGATTAAATCAACCAGGTTCTTTATGCTTTGAAAATCACAGTGACAGATTCATTGTGGGATAAAAACACGACCAAAGTCTCCCATTTCATAAAGGAAGATGGAAAGAGATGACAGGGGCCTTGGGGGGAGGGTGGGGCCTTTCCAGCCCCCCTCAGCATGGCTATCCACAAACGCTTCACACAGTGACATCATTCCTTCTGTTTACTCTTGGTCAATCTGTGCCGCCGAAAAGTTCCAATTACCCACAGTTCCTCTTGATTTTTAAGTCTGAGGGCAGCTGGGATATGTCCTGGCGTGTGTGCCCATAAACGCCATCGTCTAACGCCATCGTCTCGGGAACGAGGGCCTATGCATGGCATTCACAGAGTGTTATTTAAATCCGGCCGTTCCCCTCATTTCTCAAGTACAGCAAACAGCCCATCAAACACTCTAGGCAGGGTCTTATTTACATTCTGTGTCCATGTGCCCAGGGGCCGTTAACTGATGAACCGTGGGAACGAGGAGGCCTCGATCCCTGTCTTTTAATTACCATGCTCGTCGATCTACCTGGAAACTGCTGACATGGTAACGAGAAGGCCTCACCACAAGGCTTTATTTAGTCTTAGGGTGCTTTTCCACTGCTCCAGGTACCGTACTTTTGGTACTTCAAAAAAGTACTAATAGTACAGCACTGCGCGGTGTTGGTTTTCCACTGACATAAAAACTGGTACTGGTGCTGTATGACATGACAACGCGAGGCAGGGAGTGTCGTACTGAATTCCAAAAATGGCTGTAGTATATTACAGGGCTGGATGATGTGTGATATTAATCTGCATAACAACACTGCATGTCATACACATCCAATTTTTAAATCGCTAGTCAGATAGATTGAGATCAGATTTTTCCGTACCTTCAGACTGTGCGCAGAGGGGTTTAAGTTTGACTCAAACATTTTTACTCTGTAAAAAAATATTTTTACTATAAGAAACAGAACTTTGCAAGCATTACAATTTTAATGATTGTTCCTTTTGAAGATTACCTGGTATATGTTTCAAAATCAGTTTAACGTTTACTGCTGCTGCTTTTGCATGAGTGCCGCATGCACTCCTCCTCAGCCAGTCATAATCATTTTCATTCCTGCAGTTTAAATTACTCATAGATGGGTTTTAGAGAAATGAATTCATTTTTAACTCTTTTTGCTTTATTACTATTAAATATTTATTACCACAAAATCACATTTCGATATTTTTTTCCAATTTCATGCATCCCTAGTATATTACAGCAAACACTTTCATTTCTCCTCACACCATCCAGATCTTCTTCTGGTCTGATCTTAATCTGTTCATTATTTAAAACTTTTTTTTTTTTTTTTACTTTGTTTATTTTTGTTTTCTGAGTCCGTAAATTTTTTCTAGACAAATAACAAATGTATTATATTTCAGAGGCAGGCTAACTGCTTAACGAATCAGGAATGAACACTTTGCAAGTCCCACCCTAAAGTACCAAAAAGATTGGCACTTTAGGTACTGGAACCTTTGGTATTGCTACTCGACCGGAAGTAAATGGAAAAGGTAAAGTACTGAAAGTGCAGGAGAAAAGCGACTTTATTTAATGTGCTTGTGAATCTACCTGAAGACTGCTGACATGGTTATGTGGCGGCCTTACCACAAGATCTTATTTACTACGCTTGACAGTCAACCTGGAGACTGCTGACATGGTA
Organism: Mormyrus lacerda; assembly: GCA_015163995.2. Taxonomy (NCBI): domain Eukaryota; kingdom Metazoa; phylum Chordata; class Actinopteri; order Osteoglossiformes; family Mormyridae; genus Mormyrus; species Mormyrus lacerda. Next base: position 16,873,355 of record JAABNX020000045.1, read on the forward strand.
ACAGGGCGACCTCACCACAAGGCATTAGCCTTATTCACCGCTAACATGGTAACGGTGCAACCTCGCCACAAGGTGTTAGCCTTATTCACCGCTAACATGGTAACGGTGCAACCTCGCCACAAGGTGTTAGCCTTATTTACCGCTAACATGGTAACGGGGCGACCTCACCACAAGGCATTAGCCTTATTTACCGCTAACATGGTAACAGGGCGACCTCACCACAAGGCGTTAGCCTTATTTACCACACTCGACAGTCTACCTGGAGACTGCTGATATGGTTACGTGGCGGCCTTACCACAAGATCTTATTTACTACGCTTGACAGTCAACCTGGAGACTGCTAACATGGTAACGGTGCGACCTCACCACAAGGCGTTAGCCTTATTTACCGGTAACATGGTAACAGGGCGACCTCACCGCAAGGCATTAGCCTTATTTACAGCTAACATGGTAACGGTGTGGCCTCACCGCAAGGCATTAGCCTTATTTACCGCTAACATGGTAACAGGGCGACCTCACCACAAGGAGTTAGCCTTATTTACCGCTAACATGGTAACGGTGCGACCTCACCACAAGGTGTTAGCCTTATTCACCGGTAACATGGTAACAGGGCGACCTCACCACAAGGAGTTAGCTTTATTTACCGCTATCATGGTAACAGGGCGACCTCACCACAAGGAGTTAGCCTTATTTACCGCTAACATGGTAACAGGAAGACCTCGCCACTAGACGTTAGCTTTATTAACCGCTAACATGGTAACGGTGCAGCCTCACCACAAGGCGTTAGCCTTACTTACCGCTAACATTATTTACTGCGCTCGACAGTCAACCTGGAGACCACTGACATGGTACCACAGAGGCTTCCCTGTACTCATCAACTGAACACAGGACCAGATATCCCACTATGTAGTGTTAAATGATAAATTGTGCAGGAACACCAGGCCAGGCTCCAGCCGCCCTGCGAGCCCTGACCAGGATAAGTGGGTGATGGATGGAGGGATGGATGGATGGAAGGATGAATGGATGGATGGATGGTCAGACCTTTTTTAGAGTGAAACAAGGCCACCAGAGCTCAATCACACACCCCCCCGCCCCGCCCGAGCAGAGATCAGTTCTTTCAGAATTCGCCACGTTCTCCTGCTATGAGCTGCTGGAGTCTCCCCACATCCACAAGTCCAGCCACGCATCGCGTTTCATATTAACACCGCGGCGACTGGACCGGCTCCTTGTCGGCTCCGTGTGCATGCGACTCTGCTCGGAGCCCCCGAGCCCCTCATGTCCGCACTTTACAGGCTGCCTCCTGTGCATGATGTACAGACCATCATCATGGTCTATTAATGTTCCTCTGCACAGAGCAGGGTTCCAGTAAACTGGTGGTCAGAGCCTGCAGTTTAAAAGCAGCGTTAAATGAATTATTCAGTGAAGCTCAGAAATGTGTCTATTAGTGTTTTATGACCAAGGTGAAGTGTAATAAAAAAACATCTGTTTGTCTTTCTAAAAGCGCAAGCAAGACACGGATTTGAGGGCTCTTTGCAAACTGTTTTTTTCCTGTGATTAATTATCAAAAAAAGGCTGTGGTGGGCCTGCACTTTGCAGACGACCTGTCTTCACAGGACGGGGACAGTTTTTAATCAATTAGACCTTCTTCAGAAGAAGAGAAATAGGAGTACTTACAGCTTCTGACTTAGGAGGGACGGGAGGTGGAGTGGAGACGGTGCTTGTCTCGATCTGCACCACGCTGACGTGGGACGGCCCCATGGCACTCTCCAAGGAGGAAGAAGAGGAGTTGAAGGAGATCAAGTTGTGCTCCGCCTTCCCCGTGGGGTCCGACATGGCGGGATTTCCGCAGGTGTCGCTGTGACCTGCTGGGTTCTGATTCATCCATAGCTCCTCATACGGAATTTCCAGCTGCTCAGGGTTCTGGAATTCACCGTCAGGCCAGTCGGGTGTCATGTACTCGCGATCGGTGTCGCCAGCCTCGCTGGGCGTGAGGAGTTCGTGTGGCAAGATCTGCTGCTCCCCCAGCGAGTCCCTGCAAGTCTGGGAATGCCCGTCACCATTGGCACTGATTAGTGAGCCGCCGCCACCACCATACACGCACAGCGAGAGGCGCTGCAGCGACTGTGTGATGTCATCACGCCCGTAGCCTGGGGAGGTAAAGCCCGGGGAGGTGTAGCCTTGGAGGCACACACGAATTCGCCGCGGGCTGGTGCACTCCTCCGTGAAGTCGGTCTTAGCCTCCCTCACCGCTTTTGAGTAGTCATCTGGGTTGAATTTCTCCTGGCAGATTAAGGCGCTCTCCAAAGTGACCTTCTCGAAAATGGGGTCGCCCCTGAGGAGCCCCTCTGGCAAGATAAAGCGGGGCATGTCCGTAAGCAGCAGGAAGTGGAAAGGGATCACTTCCTCTTTGCGCAGGATGCAACAGAGGACCACCGTTTTGGAGATGATGCTCACCAACTTGTAGCGGTTGCCCTCGCGGATGACGTGAATGTCGTAGGGGTTGCGGGGGGGGCGGCTGGGCACAGTGACATTGGCGGGCAGGCGGACCTTCTCGATGATGCTGCGGATGGTATGCTCACCCTCCTGCATCTGCAGCTCCAGTGGACTGCGCGTGCTGAACTTGCCCTTGCACTGGAAGGGCAGGCTGATGCTCTCGTTGGTGCGGTGGTTCATGCAGATCAGGCACGGCATCTTGCCCTTCACCTGCTTGGTGAACGTGTTGCTCTTGCCCAACTTGCGCAGGATGGTATTGAAGCGTGACTTTTCACGCACCGTCTTGGCACACAGGATCTCTGCCTGGCCCATCAGTGTGAGCTCGTCACCCGCCTGCAACGTGAAGTTGTAGGCCTCGCTGTCTTCGCTGAATTCTCCAGACACGACCTGTGACAATGGTGGCAGAATGTAAAATACACAAAACTAACACCGTAACAGCAAGTAAGTTAAAATTATAAATGTGCAGTGTGGACGTGAGCACGAAGGTGTGTGTGTGTGTGTGTGTGTGTATGTGTGTGTGTGTGTGTGTGTTTGCACTCAATACAGCAGCTAATGACCCCAGAACCAAGGTACTTTACATCACTGCCCTAAAACACAAATCTCAATGTGTCACCAAACAGCTAAATGAAGAAGGTCTGAGAAAGTGTTTGTTACCGGCCTAAGGTCACCATCTGATGAAGCGCGTTAACATTATTGGACCCACGTGGACCCTCCCTGGTCACACCATGAAGCCAGCCAATCAGACTGCGCAAATATTTATAAATCACGCTGGAGGGAGGGAGGACTTATGAATGAATGAACGTTACTTTTATATGGTACAAGCAAAAGCAAAAGGGAGCCTCTCCAGTCACCACCATATAGCCCCCACCTGCACAGTACTGCAATGCCATTCTGCGCCAGTACACTCACCACCCGCAGGTAAGGTGGTGTAGGGGCCACCACCCTGGGAAGTGTGCAGTCGAGTGACAACGAGGCGTCCCTCAGAACAGTACAGACAGGCTCCATTAGCACAGACGCTACAATGAGGGTGAATGGATGAAAAAGCAATCTTGCTGTGTAGCTTTTGCTACCTTATTTTCCAGTCTCTGTGACCATGCGAAGGAAGAGTTATATTTGGTCAGGTCACATGTGCCCCCCCTCCTCCTCAGGCCAGGGGCCTTCTAGGGTCGGCCAGGGTTGCCGTTATCCCAGACTCTCTCCGTCATATGGCTGGGCCTCCCAAGCCGATTCAATTCTGCTCATTTTGAGATCTCTCTGTGAACTTCCATTGCCATTAAGGTGACATAGGCAACCTAGGGCATCACATGGGGTTTGACAGGAGCTAACTCTAGAGAACACATTAACACTACCTAGGGCGTCACATGGGGTCTGACAGGAGCTAACTCTAGAGAACACATTAACACTACCTAGGGCGTCACATGGGGTCTGACAGGAGCTCTAGAGAACACATCAACACTAATGGTAGTGTTTTACAATACAAGCTGATAATGCTAACTAGCTAATCCTCGTAAAACACCTATGGTTCCTGACAAAATGGAACAGAATTAAAGCTGTACAGCAAAGTGCATTTTACCGATTCATTTTTAAGTCCACCTTCCAGCCACAACCCTTCAAATAACCAATCACAGCACTCTTTACTTGCTGCTCATCACAGGGATGTGAGACGGGGGCTGTAATTGGAGTGTGAACTCGAGTCACAAGGCAAGTCACATGACACCAGAGATACGTCCTCTAAGCCAGAGTGCGGTTCTGTGGGCCTGGGTGCAGTTCTCACCACCACTGACCTTCACACTGAAGGTGATGGCCTCCATCACAAACACTCTGTCAGGAAATATTCCAGCAATCTCCTCCACGCTAGCGAAGTACTGCACCGGCTCCCGCACGTCACGGTCCTGGTCCAGCAGCTTGAATTTCCCTGGACAACAAAAAGGCCGTCGGAAAAGTGAGCCCCAGGGACGGAGAAACACGGAGACAGACAGGAAGAAGAACGAATCCATCAAGCATCTCTCAAGGCCGGGCTCTGCTCCAGCAAGCAGGAAAATCAGCCATAAAGAGCTGAGGTAGATCTAATACATCACAGCGTTTACAACAACAGAGCCAGGCTGGAAGCTTCCAGAAAAAGAGGGAACCAAAAAAAAAAAGACTGTTCTGTAGATGCCAGCTGGGCCGTAAGTTAATCCTCCCTGTGGAGAAATGGACGTGTCGAAACAACAAGAACAAGTTTTTTTTCCCTGATTTCTTTAAACAAGAAAATAATAAATGAACCATAAAGAGTCTGAAGTCTTTTCATCGACCAATCACATTCTCAAGCGTATCGGGGGGGGGGGGGGGGCTTTATTTATTAACACATCAGCTGCTACAATCTGAGTCAGTGTAAAATGTATGTTTGATATGCACAGAGGATGACATCTTCTCAATCCTTTTTCAGAGAATAGAAATTTGGGGAACTGGGAACACCAGTCTGTGTGATACCCTCCCAGACGCGGCAGGGGCCCTGGGGTCAAGGGGGCCAGACAAGGGCCAGGATATTTTGAAGGGTCTCCTTCAATGAATGTCCCTGATGTTCATCTCCCCTAACTGTGGTTCACACGCCACCAAAGAGGCCCAGATATCCATCCTTCTGTCACCTAGCAACACATTTCCTTGCCTTTTAAAAAAAGATGTAAATCCATTTAATGACATGAACATCATGATTCAATAATAAAAAGCTCTGTAATTTAGTGTAAGATGGTGTCATTATAATAACCATATATATTGTAAACTAGCATTTTTATTTGAAATTCACACTATACTCATAATTTACACAAGATCAGATAAACATCACAGGACTGAAGATAATATGATAATATGATGCTCTAATGACCATGATATTCTTGCACTCCAAATTCTCCAAGCCCGTCACCATCACTGTGGGGGTGGGGGGGTCATTATTGAACAAAATAAATAAACAAATCGATGCAGCGGAAGAACTTGTTACAATGGAGGGGGAAAAAAATAGGGCTGCCCATTACTCAGCGTCTACGGATAACCAATGGAAGGAGGCCACGCCCACTAATGGCTACATCCAATAACAGGCAGTGGAAGGCGGCATTTCCCCAGAGCAAGCCAACCCTCGGAACTGTTTGAGGACATGGAGCCAAACTCTGTAGGTTTGCCAAGCCTCACCACAAAACCTTAGCCTCTTGTTGCGGATCCGGCATCGTACACGGCTGTGGTCACACTTACCCATGGGTATATGAATAACTACTAATTAATATTAATCAAGCAAAACATTGAATGGCAGAAACTCAAACTGACGAATCTCCTTCTCTGTTTACCTTTTAGCCTCTGTATTAAATTGCAAATCCAAGGCTCCCTACTTCAGTTCATCCTTCCCCCCTTTTGTGTGCGGCTTTAGGACTTGAGGTTGACGCCAGAGAAACTGGACAGTCTGCAGATTATATGAAAGGCCTCCTTCAGCTGGTGCAGCTTCACACCCCGTGGAGTTGGTGGTCAAAGCCTTTGTTGCATGGAGTTGAGCTGGCTGCTGGTCTCCATGGACAAAGAGGGGTGTGAAAGCCTGTCCACCTCACCGCGGTGTCTTTCAGCTCTGGGGATTTGCATGGGACGAGGGCCAGCACTGATAGCCTTTCCCAGCCCCACCCCCCTTAAATTAACCCTTAACCTTAGTGCTCAGTGCTGTAACCCATCATGCTTTGCTGAAGCCATGCTGCGCTAACACCCAGCACCTGACAGCGTACTGTATTGATATAATTTATTCACCCTTAGGACCAAAAGAGAAAACTGTTGTTTTTAAGAAACTAGATTCACTTGGCACTTTATCAAAGGTAGTGCTTCAGCAACGTGACAGGACAGGACCTGCCGTGAAGCAGAGCTTCAGTAATGTAGCAGGATGGGACCTGTCATAAAGCAGAGCTTCAGTAACGTATCAAGACCTGCCGTGAAACAGAGCTTCAGTAACGCAGCAGAACCCGCAGTGAAGAACAAGCTTCTGTAACGTAGCAGGACAGGGGTTGTCACAATCAGAGCTTCAGTAATGTAGCAGGAGCTGCTGTAAAGCAGGGCTTCAGTAACATAGTAGGACATGCTGTGAAGGAGATTCAGTAACATGGCAGGTTGGAACCTGCAGTGAAAACAGGGCCTCGATAACTCAGCAGGACCTGCCATGAAGATAGAGTTTGATAGCGTAGCAGGACCTGCCGTAAAAACAGAGATTCAGTAACATAGTTATTGGATCTCTACGGTGCTTCCGTAACATAGCAGAACCTGCCTTGAAGACAGAGCTTCAGTAACATAGCAGAACCTGCAGTGAAGACAGAGCTTCAGTAACATAGCAGAACCTGC
>JAABNX020000045.1:16898276-16909963 GCA_015163995.2 Mormyrus lacerda
GTAGATCAATCTAAGAGTATTTGGAAATTGACCTAGTTTTAAGTGACTATTTCAGTTACAGTTGTACGACACAGAAGTCGGTTGCCGGTGACGTCTTGGGAGAACTTGGACAGAACAGACCTGCCCTGATGAACCCACCACCTTCTTTCAAAAGGCACGTCAATCACGTTCCCTCGGTTTCTCCAATTTTCATTGTGCATACAGGCATCACAAAAGCAAAATGTCCCTTTAACCATCCAATTTCCATACTCTGTACTGTGGGTAAGATCACCAACGCGTTATCAGCTTTCCATACTTTAATGGAACAGATTCATAAGCCTTGTGGGTTCACCTTTATCCATCCATAACATCCCTGTATTTGCACGATTCTCTGTACTCACCCAGTATAAGTTTCCCCTAATAATTCGACCCACGTGGAGGAGCCTAAGAAACGAAAGCAAACTTAGCATACAGACATTTAAACAGATTCTTTAAGGCTTTGTCAAGGTTTGATTAACAAATAAATAAAACATTTAAGGTCTGACTTGAAACCTGGATAACAGGCAGTTGTCTGTTGTCCCTTAGACTTGAACCCAACAGCAACACCAAGACAAATACTGTTTTTTTTTTTTTTATTATTTACTCATCTCAGAAATAAAATCAAAACGGACAAACCGACCAACAAACTCCTGCCGGTTGCTCCTCCCTCAGCAAGACACCGTCACGTGACACCCGTATGCCTTTATGCCCACGGAAGGCGAGATAGAGACCGGAGCTGTGTGCCGTGTAAAGGAACGGGAATCCACCACTAAAGAAAACCTGATACAGAGCCAAAGTCGCTCTGCAGTGCTCACAAAGGCTGGGATCACTTCGGCCCTTTCATTAGGGCAACAAGCCCAAAATGCAATGCTTACATTACACAGATGAGTGAGTAGTTCCAACTTCCCAGCCTGCAATTTCCCAGCTTGGGCTTAACGCCCTTTTAGGGACTTAACAGACATAAATTGGACCAGCACAGAACCGAACACAAAGAGTCCTACTAGAATTTTCTCTCAACACCGTAAGATGTCTGTTGGATCGGCATAATTTCCTTTACTGCATTGCCCATCCGACTTGAAGGAACTACTAAAATGAGGTGGAAAGCCATGTCTGTAAGAGAACATGCTGAACAGCTCTGGGCATCATATTTGGTTTCCACTTGGGTCTAAGACTTTAATACTATTGAGTCACACATCAACCAATTTGAAATAAAACACTTCCATGCAAAATACCCACAAGAACAAAAAAAAAAGAGAAAAAAAAAACGCAAAAATTGTAAGAAATTTAGCCACTGGTTAAAAAGGAGGGTGAGAGGCAATTTGTACAGACCCAGTAAAAGAAACTCAAACCTTTCTGCATCCTTTCCTTACAACTTTCCCACATTGACAGGTCCATGGAGGAGAAAGCAACAGTTACGATACCAGCCATAGGCGTGTGCTGCGAGAGGCTCCCTCTACAGGTGACTTTACTCCATTTAAGGCACAGGACAAAATACATCCCACCCATCAAAGGTCAAGCAAGATCTACAGACATTCTTCTCATTGCTTCCTCGCCTGTGTATTTAAGTTCATGACCAAGTAGTTATTACGTATAAACAAAAACCCACTATAGTACAAAATAGTTAAATTCTACATTTGTTTTCTTGTTTTATGCTGACCGCGTCCTGCAGATTTAAACAGGCCTTGAGGTTGAGTTGAGACTAATATAAAAATAATGAGAACAATAATGTAGTGGTGAGTGACTTGAAACCTTTAAAATAAATGACAAACTGGACATGATTTCTTTTTATACATTTTTGAAATAAAAGTTATATTGTCAGCAACAAGCAGTCATGAACAGAAGAGAAAGATGGTCTATAAGGTCAGAGGGAGAAATGCCAAGGTGTTAGACTTAGACAGATGCAGTGGTTCGAGAGTGTGCGGGGGAGGAGGGGGGACGTTCAACTGCAGCATCTGCTCTTCCATCCTGTGACTCCACTCCCACTGCTGATATCTACGTTTTCACTGTTGGGCTCTTTGACAGGCGTCTGCAAGACAAACCAGAGGGGGAATAGTTAAACAAAAACAAAACAATAGGGCAGTGAATCGAACTGGCAAAAGTACAATTTGGCAAAAGTGCTCATGTGAAACCTGAGAAAATTCTGGGTACTTTTCCGTGAACTGACACGCAACGGCATCTCAGACAATGAAAGGCTGAAGCTCCTGTATAGCCTTGGATTTCACATGGACAGCCTGCCTACTAATCTGTGACCCCCAGGGGTTGTGTATGCCCATGTTGTAAGACCCACCTTTCTAAGTATGTCTTCTGCTAACGTGAGGAATGCCTTCTCGATGTTGATGTTAGCCTTGGCGCTCGTTTCAAAAAACCTAATGCCGTGTTCTGCTGCGATCTGAAAGAGACGAGCGTAAGAGACTAAGTCATAGGTTTTCCAGCATCAGCTTCCTACTACTACAGGTTCCCCATTAACATTTCAGTTAAGTTTTGACATCACCAGTTCCATTTTTAGACCCACTCGAGTGCGGCCTATCTGCTCATCCAATCAGAGTGGTGGTGATATACACACCAGCCAATCAGAAAGCTACACACAGTAGTGGAAACACAGAGGGGTAAAATATATAATTATATATAATATATATAATTTATATATATATATATAATTCCAAGATTAACTGAATGTTATATGCAAAATCTTAAAACTACAGTGGCTCAGTAAAATTAAAAAAAAAAAAAAAAAAAAAAAAGTTAAATTGTTTCATGCGTTTATTACAGTTTTTGATATTGATGACACCAGAATGACACACATTCCACAGCAGCAAAACCAGGTTTCCAGAGGAAACCAAGCCAGGAAGATGTGGACCATCCGGGTCAGGGAAGTGAATGGACCAGTGTGTGCATGCTTAATGGTCAGGATCCAGCCCAGTTCCTAGCAGCACCAAAGGCCACCCATCGGAAGCGCCTGGCACAAAGCAGGACTGACCTGCTCTCCCTTCGTCTTGGCCACCACCCGCTTGTCCTCCATGTCGCACTTGTTACCTAGCAGCATCCTCTCCACGTCTTCATTTGCATGCTGGAAAAGGTTTAACCCTTTGGGTATGACATACTCAAAGAAACAGTCACATTTAAACCATGTCCCTCTTCCCGCCGGGCACACACACGCACGCACGCACACACGCGCACACACATCCTACCTCGTCAATGTTCCGGAGCCACTTGCTGATGTTCTCAAAGCTCTTGGCGTTGGTGATGTCATACACGAGCATAATTCCCATGGCACCCCGGTAGTAGGACGTGGTAATGGTGTGGAACCGCTCCTGTCCTGCAGTATCCCTATAGCACGGGGTTTGGGGGGGAACAAACACCCCAATGCTCATACATATGTGCAGGGGTTTAAGGCCCAACACTTTCTGTGCCAACACAGTGTACAATGGAAATGGTTTGGTTTTCATGGTTATATGTACACATCATGTTTGATTAGTATTCAGCAAAATAAACGTGTTACTTCGCTAACGGCACAGCTTTGACTTCAGGAGCCCCATCCCCGCCATAGCTCGGGCCGTACCATTGTTAGTAACCCATCCCCGCCATAGCTCGGGCCGTACCATTGTTAGTAACCCATCCCCGCCATAGCTCGGGCCGTACCATTGTTAGTAACCCATCCCCGCCATAGCTCGGGCCGTACCATTGTTAGTAACCCATCCCCGCCATAGCTCGGGCCGTACCATTGTTAGTAACCCATCCCCGCCATAGCTCGGGCCGTACCATTGTTAGTAACTGAGCTAATTCTGGGCAGTGATCGTTAGCATCATCTTGAGTGTTAGCCATGATTAAAAATGCAACTCACCAAATCTGCAGTTTGATCTTCTTTCCTTGTAGTTCAACAGTTTTTATCTTGAAATCAATTCCTATCAAAGAAAAGCAAGACAACTATGAAGGATCTGAACCAAGATGCTGAGATGAGACACATGGGGGGCTCATGGCTAAAAATCAGCCTCTCCTTGTACGTTTTCAGATCCAACACTTGGAGGTGCTCTTCCCCTCCATCAGCAGCCCCATTCAGTTTTAAAATCCCCCCCCCCCTTTTTTTTTTTTAAACAAAGGAAGGCTTATACAGACACATATGGGGAACATTTTTTAAATAGGAAAAAAACCCAAAAGCAGAAACGTACGAGTATATTCACTTCAAATGGTCTTTACGCTGCCTGGCATACTGGCACAAGAAGAAAACCAGTATAAATCTGAACAAAAGCCAGAAAGGCCTGTGGTCAATAACACCATAAAGCGGTTAGGCCGCTGTTCTAGGGCTCAGGAGGTCACCGGTTCAAATCCCATGGTCAGTAGAGTGACTTCACCATTCAGCCAATGAGCAAAGGCCCTTTTCACCACGATTATGTTTTGTTTAAGAGGGGTAAGAAACATGAACCGATTACACGTGTGTTTGCGCTCCCACCGCACGACAAACCGCCGCAGGGATGAGAACCTGAGTGCAGCCGTGCGGCGGGTGATACCTCAGCACCACACTAGTCTGAATGGACCAGTGTGCGTTTTTTTCCCCAGTGGCTGGAGTGCCAATCCTGCCACCAACCCACAAGTTTTTCCCAGCAAGTTGAAGGACCTCCTTACAGGGCTGGATGTAGATTAATGTCGTACCCATTTCCCATCGCTGGCAGGGATCCCTAAACTCAGAGCCACCACTCTGCCCCGATAAAAGAATCTACCAAAAAAAAATGTACACATAATAAATGAAAACATGCTTAAATCAGAACTCTCTTTTAAATTAGATTTTCAATATTAAATTACATTTTCACATTTGTGTGGGAAGATGATGGTAAAGTGCCTAAAAAAATAAAAATCACTGTACAGTGCAGTGAAGCCAGTTTACTCATCAATAACCAACAAACTATTTGGAGATATTACTGAATATCCTAATATGAAAAACCTTTTGAAAAACAAATATATTAAACCCTCAAACATCCAGCAGTTGACGTCGCACTAACCTATTCAAATTCTTCACTTTTAATTTATTTTATGCTGTTAACAGGAAACATCTTGCTGGCTGCAGTGAGTGACCAGACGCTCAATTCTCAGTGTAGCTTAGCCTTCAAACAGGGACTGATTGTTAGGCCTGAATGAAGCCAGTTTGATAAACGAAGGACTTCTGGAACATTGGGCCTCACAACCAGATACAGGATTTGACCAAGACTGACCTGCTCATTACACCCAGGTTCACAATGAATGAAAAGACTGATGTATCAATACAAGAAGCATCACAGAACAAAGGTCTGTCCAAGACAAGCAGTGGAATAACAGAAGGTTATTTATCAAATAATGAGAGAATTTAATGATTGACAAAACATGCCTGAAAAAAGTGGCAGATAAATGAAAATAATGTAAATATGCCCCACAAATACCACTCTGTAGTCGACCCCCAGTTGAAGATTATGGAAGTGACCGGCTGCAATAACACGACAGAAGGAGCAAGCCCACTGAAGCTTGAAGCATGGAAAGCAGCCTGCTCAATAGCTAGCGGGCTTTGTGTATGAAACGCCACGTGTGATTCATTTCATTTATTTATTTAGGACACAGCCTTCAGATCTTATCTGCAACAACAAAACGCAGCATTTCCGAGCGTCCCCAAACAGGACACTACTTCAAGGCAACGAGCAGAAGAAAATGACTTCATAGATGGGAGTATGAACTGTGAGTTCAGCACTTAAACATGACATGTGAAATCCCATGTCTCACAGTATAACCGGCTGTGGTTTTAGGTGGGGCTTCTTGGAGACAATGGATAGATTCGTTTGCCAAGACCTGAGTCATTATCTTTTGCTGTAATTTGCCATGAGAGCGGATATATTTTATGCCACACCCAGGCAGGCAGGCTGAAAATGGGCCCAGTTCGTCTTACTAGAACATTTCTTTGACATTACAGAAAAATGTTATGGACCCGGCAGACAATGGAGACAACTAAAACAAAGACGACTCATCTTTGCGGAGAATGAAACCTGCTTAGAAAAGCATGTGATAGATCAGTTGGTTGGTTCTTTTTGGTGCGTGACAGCTGTCCAACACTTCACAAGAACCTGCCCAGCATTCAGAGTGAGGCTCGCTGTTGACCTCACCAAGAGCACACATGCGGATGGAAGTTCATATTGGCAGAGATGGCAGCGTGATCAAACATGCAGAAGGCGAGCAGAGGAACATTCCCATCTCTTACATGCCTGTCCCTTGGATGAATCAGAACTACCCTGGCAAGACACCAAGCAAAGAAGCCTGGTGTCTTGCTCCTTGTTCATATAATCAATCTTCCAAAGAGGAATCTGGAAATGTACAACATGTTTCCTCTTCACCTTCTCCTCTCACTACAACCACGGCTAATTAAACCAGTTTCTATACAAAGGCAGAAGCTGCATGTGGAACAAGTAAAACATGACAGAACTATAAACTTAATTTCCTGTAGCATCAATCTTGATTTTTCATATCTGAGAGAGTGACGACACCTCTATACGTGTCTGACCTATGCTGTAGAGGGGAATAGCGACTGAAAGAACACTAAAAGATTTTTTAGCAGTGACTGAAAAGTAAACTTACTCAATGTCTTGAATGCCATATTGTCACATGCACAGTAAATTAAAAAATTAATAACTCTTTAGAAACTGCATTAAGGGATGTATTAAGATCTCTTGACGATTAGAAGAAAGTCTAAATGGGGTGTTCTGATGCTTGCATACATAAAAAAAAACACTGATCAGTTCACCTTAACATCTGACCAAAATGCAATGTCGCTATTACAGAGCAACTCTCAGAGTGCCTCTCCAAACTCCAGCTTGAGCATGCAGTACAAATAGGAACAGAATCAATCTTTACAGATTTTCAGTTTTATAACAAAAATGCAAATTTAAGATCTTAACTTAATGTGTCTTAACATCTTAACTTAATGTGTCATCAGAATGTGTGACATTAGCAAGATACTAGAAATAAAATATTAAAGTGATCAAGAATAAGAAATGTAACATCAGCAAAAGTTTGGATATTTACGGAGTTGCACACGTATTCGAACAGGTAGAACGGGTCGTGCGTTTCATAAGCACATGCAGCTATGAGTCGGTAAGCATGAGATACATGACTGCACCATACCGATACGAGTAAGTCAATGCACAAGTCCCAAAACTACAAGATACCATCAGAAACCAAGAAATGTCTGAAGAGGCAAAATAACCAGATTGTCCCCCACTCATTTCAGCAATACAGAATGCCCTTCTCACAATGTGTCAGAGGCTGCCAGACTCAGAGACTGAAGTAGCGGCTTTAACTGAAAACCTATCAGGATTAGACAATGCAAGCAACACATGTTTCACATTTCATAACACTCTTTATAGCAGCACTTATGGGCCGTGATATTGTTACATCTCCATCTAATCATGTCTTGCATTCCGATTGGTTTTTTTTCTCAAATCTTCACGTTTCTATAATTGAAGACAGCTGGAGAGAAGCTTCTCTCTGCTAACCCTAAAGTGCTATAAGGGAAACATGAGGCAGGTGTTATCCCAGTGCGCCATTTCCTATAAACTAGTCTCTCATCGCTGTATTTATTAATGTTGATCTGTTCAAAACTGTCCATATAAAAATTACTCAAAGTATTAATTGGAAATAATGTAAACAGGAGACTCCTTAAGTGGAGAGTTTGAATCAGATGTCCCCTCCATGGACTTCACCTATGCCTGGATCCTGGAAGAGGGACTTTCTGGTCAAGTATTTTAAGACACTGAGCAGCCCTCTATATATGCTGTGAGACACGACTGCTGTATCAGCAGCTGACACTGACCATCATGTTTGAGTGTAACAGTGAATGTCAAAGCATTTCCCAGGGACAGAACCTGTGCTTTGCGACAGAATCAACATAAAATCCCCCTTCTAAAAGGCAAGAATGCTCGCAGTCAACTGACTACTTCTGTAATTCAGACAAGTTCTTATTAAATATAACCCTCATGATTATCAGATCTGCAGCATATTCCAGTAATTATCGTGATATGTAAACATGCCTTACCAACCGTTACACCCAACTGTATCACATGGGGAGAAATAATGCACCTTAATCCGTGTTTATTTGGAAATACGGCAACGCTGAACAGCCTCAGTTCATGTCAGAACCACACTCATCGTGAACATAAACACACATCCTGGAAAATGTCTATTGACTGGAATGCAAATTCCCAAACAAATGCCATCAGATACAATTCAAACACATTTTCGACTCATTCGTTTCTGAACATGGCTTTTAGAAAACCAACACAGTTCAAAAAAGTTGCAATACAAGGACATAAAATTATGACCTAGAAAAATCCCACTTCCACATTTAATCCACATCTCATCATAATGCTTATTAAAATGTAACACTAATCACTTATTTACAGAAAGCAAAACAAGGCGACATTCAAAATAACCAAACATACAGGAAAGATATTACTGTTGAAACGGCTCATACAATAATGAATCTCGAGCGGAACTACGAACTTCCATTAAATGCTGGTAAAAACGACACTGTACTTCCAGCTAATTCCTCGGCCAACCCGAAGCCAAAGCACATGAGTATATTACAATGCGAATACATCCATGTCATCGGCCATCAGCCTCAGTTATTCCTACTGCACTCTTATGTACATTTTGCAGCGATCACCGCCCAAGTCATCTAAACGTTTTAAATTCCCGAATATCTGCTTCGGATCACCGGCTCCTGACACGGTTCTTAAGGACACCCCCGCGCATGCGCAGCCCGGCCCGACACGGGTCCATTTGGGCTATGGAGTCCCGGCACAATGTAATGCACATACATGTTAAAGCAGAATTCGACACGGCCGACACCCACCCATAAGACAAGCTTATAAAGAGGCCGGTGAAGGAGCCGAATCCCTCTTACCGGGCCAGGCCACCCGTCACTAAAAGATCCTGAAACCCTGGGTGGATTTACCCCACCTCGCATAAGCATGCTGTAGTTAACCTATAACTATCAGCACGGCTAGTTATCAAACTAGTTAGGCGGCGCTGGAGCCAGCCAGCCCGCCGAGCCCAGCCTGGGCGAAGCAGATTAAATTTTACCAGGGCCGCTAGGCGGTGCGACCCAAGAAGCCATTCAACAGACAAAAGTTTACGCTTTTACTGTAAGACATGCATAAAGGGGCCTTTATGGGCCGGCTGCCCGGGGCAGCACCAAGCTCGCACGGATACCCCGCCTTCCGCCGTTCTCTTCTCGGGTGGCCGTCCGGAGTCTCACCTATGGTGGATATGAAGGTGGTGTTGAAGGCGTCGTCGGAGAAGCGGAACAGCACGCAGGTCTTCCCCACGCCCGAGTCTCCGATCAGCAGCAGCTTGAACAGCAGGTCGTACGTTTTCTTCGCCATGGAGCCTCCGGTCGCGAAGCCACAACGAGCCGGTTCGGGGGGCAGGCGAAGACGCCGAGCTGGCGTGTGTGAGTGGGCCGACGCTGCGCGTTACGATCAGCCGGACCGCCCTGGTGGCCAGGCGGTGCCGGGATCCCTCTGACTGATGCGCCTTCCTGAAGTGGAGCCGGGCCTAAGGCCGTATTTCTCACCCAGCGGCGTCTCTCACGCACTGCTGGGACAAAATGGCGCCCCCTACTCTCTGGCCGACTTACTCCTTCACCCGGCTAGCTGGCTAGTTCTGATTCCTAGCGCTGCCCGACATGCCAGCCCACGGTTTTCTGCCCGGTATCAGGAGCTACAGTTAAATTCTCGTCCTTTAAATTTAACGTAAAGACAGAAGACACACCGCCGCCTTCGGACGGAGTTTCCCCCACCAAGGCGACTCCCTAGTTTAAGGCCACGCCTAGTCCCCGCCCCAGCCTTAACTGTTTATTTTTTTATTGGCTCTCCGCGATGCCCATCGAAGTGGCATTTGACTGTGATTCGCAAGATGATCAGCCATCGCAAGTCGAGCCACGGTTCTTGGGGCTGAATAGAAAAGGCCATATGCAACTGCGCTACAGTCTCCACCATGTTGGTTCTAACGGAGGCTTTCGGGAGCAAAAGGAGGTCGACCGAGATTGAGCCGAAATGGCCGTTCCTACAACGTCGACTGTCTAGTGGCGCTCCCAAGTCCTGTTTTTTGACGGTATGACGGATACAGATTTGAGTCTGGCTCGGTGGCGTTATGTGCGCCGTGAAGCAGACGCGGAATTTCACGTGTTCGCCATGACATGAGGCACCTTACTTAGCGCCAGGTACCCGGAACAGGTCAGGCTTCGGGTCGTGGTTTTTACCCTCATTAAAATCTGAAAGTGCAAACCGAGAAGTGGATGGTTAAATTACATCAGTTATTCCGTCAAATCAACAGGCAGATATATATACACATCGAAATGCCGCTCAGAATAACCTTTGACATTTTAACGTCTGATTGCAAACCAAAAAATATGTTTACTTTACTAATCTAGGTAAGCCCCGAGTAAATACGCTATGTCTAAATGATGTAACAAGATTCTTAGAGCTGTATGACAGACTGTGGCTCTCAAATGTCAGTTTCTTTGTTCCCCTACTGGAAGAGTCGTACGTCCTTACTTACGAATTTCTTCAGGATTTGAATACTTCAATGACTAACCAGTAGTTTCAGTTTTCACACTTTACAACTCTGTTGGTGTATTGAACCAATCCTAGGAGTCACACAGGCTTTTGGTGAGGTGACAGATGGGGTTTCTGTCCTCGGTCTGGGCAAATGGAATTCAGATGTTGCCACAAACTGCCCCAACCAGGCCTGGACCATACTGGTTAATTACATGTTAATTATATAAATTAATATAATTAACTTATGTTAAAAACATTTTGGTAGCACAGAGCATATTGCTGCTAACTAGCCAGCTAGTGTTTATTTCATGTGAAATATTCAAACTAATTATATATACTAATTGTATATTATGATTATATTTATTTATCCACGTTACTTCCTTGTAATATTCTGTAGACTCTGCACTGACACTGTGTTGCCGCCATCTTGGCCAGGTCTCCCTTGCAAAAGAGATCTGCGATCTCAATGGGACAAACCTGGTTAATTAAAGGTTAAATAAAAAATAAATAAAAATATTCAAACTAATGTAAATAACTAATATCACAGGAAGAAACCAGAGGTATTCAAATTTTTTCACTTGCTCTTTGGTTTGGTGTCTCCCAATCAAATGACACCCTAGGTGATCACTTATCATGCCTACTGGGCGGCCCTGGGCCCAGCTAGGCAGAATTATTGGTATCAAGGATAAAAGAAAATAACACTGATTTCTTGGAAAAGAGAAAAAAAAACATAAACATACTGTAGATGAAGGATGTGCTTGCATTGCGTTTGTCTGATGAAGGATGTGTTTGCATTGCGTTTGATGCAGGATGTGTTTGCATTGCGTTTGTCTGATGAAGGATGTGTTTGCATTGCGTTTGATGCAGGATGTGTTTGCATTGTGTTTGATGCAGGATGTGTTTGCATTGCGTTTGATGCAGGATGTGTTTGCGTTGTGTTTGATGCAGGATGTGTTTGCATTGCGTTTGTCTGATGAAGGATTTGTTTGCGTTGTGTTTGATGCAGGATGTGTTTGCATTGCGTTTGTCTGATGAAGGATTTGTTTGCGTTGTGTTTGATGCAGGATGTGTTTGCATTGCGTTTGTCTGATGAAGGAT
>JAABNX020000045.1:16920903-16946455 GCA_015163995.2 Mormyrus lacerda
AAAAATCACAGGTAGTGCAGAGGATCACTGAATGTAGCTACAAAAATCACTGGACGTGCTGAGCATCACTGAATGTACCTACAAAAATCTTAGGAAGTGCTGTGTGTCACTGACTTTAGCTACAAAAATCACAGGTAGTGCAGAGGATCACTGAATGTAGCTACAAAAATCACTGGACGTGCTGAGCATCACTGAATGTATTTACAAAAATCTTAGTAAATGCTGTGTGTCACTGACTTTATCTACAAAAATCACTGGAAATACTGAGGATCACTGCGTTTAGCTACATAAATCATAGGAAGGGCTGCTGATCACCCAGTTTAACTCCTCTGAGGATTCCCCGCCCATGCTGAAACATTGATGAGTGAACAGCAGGCAGCCAGCGAGCTTCAGAACAGAAGGATGGCTGAGGTCTGACTCCTCTGTCAAACATAAACTTCTCTATGCAAAACAGAACAAGCAGATTTCCCTTCTCTTTCTTTATTGGACAGGAACACGGAGAATAAATTGCAATTAATTTGTCTGTTTGTTTGAAATAAACCCCTCTACTAGTAACATCACCACCAGAACCACAAGATGGTGTTACCCAGCCCATAGACCACAGTGGAGATATCTTGGTCTTGCATACAGTAAAGTTCTTGATTCTGGTACTTTCTGTAAATGTCTAAAGTTCCTGTGAAGAGGTAACAGCTTGCTGTTGTCATAGGAGAGTTACTTGCTCTCATCTGTGCTGGATTCCTCTTCATACTGACTCAAAGGGCTGCATGGTCTTGAATTGTCAGGCAGTAGGAAAATTGTAGAAATGCTACTTTTTAGGTGTAGCTGTGTCTTTAGTGGCACGTGGCAGATGGACCATCAGATGACCTGATGATTGCTAATACATTGGATCAGAGCTCGCTTAGGACATTTTTCCTATGATCAGAAGGTCATTGGATTAAGTCCTTGGATTAGTAGAATGATTTCACCTCAATCAAGGCCCTTAACTGCCAAATGCTCCTGCTTGGTCCTGCTCTCTCTCAAAAAAAATGTATGTTGCTTTGAATAATAGTGTATGCTAAATAATAAATCAAATGTAAGGTTTTCACTGTATTGACACAAGCTTTGATATTCACCTCTATTTAATAAGCATCATCCACCTTGTAAAGCTCTCCGTTCCAGGGAGCCATGGTAGCGATGTGGATTCTCCTCTCGTCGTTTCACAGGCCTTCCATCTTGGAGAGGTCACTGACCCCCACTGAAAGGCACTGAAGCAGCGTTAATTAGTCATGTTAACGCCAGAAAAAAAGCCCATTGTATGGACTTGAAATGACGGGGGGTGGGGGGGCGGCACACAAAGCCATCATTGTTAGGTTTCTGATGCTTGGTACTGTGCCGTCTGCCTGTTTAACTCACATGTCACGGTTATTTCAGAGCTGGGGGGTGGGTGCTGTGGGAGAGGCTGGGGTTTCTCTATGAGCTTGTCTTTCTTGAGCTGCTTCATATCTTCCTTGTTCCTCCTTAACTCTTTTTATTTTGTCATTAATAACACAGGATCAGAGCATCATGGGATACAGTCATTTTGGCAGTTTGGCAGACACCTAAGCTCAAATGATTAACCTGTCTCGTCCCTGGCATCATTGTGCCGGGATTATTCACTGCATCCAGATTCTCAGAGTCTCTTCTGGCCCCAGTGCCCCGTGTGTGTGTGTGTGTGTGTGTGAGAATTACTGCAGCTTGACTTCATTCCCGTGGTACCTGAGTCATTTCAGCTTCTGCAGTGCCTCACTTCTAAGCTCGGCTGATTCAGCCCTATTTCTCAGACGGATGTGGCGTGAGATGTAAGTCATACATTTGGGGGGACATGGAGGAGAATGATTGTAGCTGCTAATTTGTTTGACATAACCAAGCATTATTTCTGTGATTTTTATGGAGAAATGCCCCCCCCCCCTCCTCCGCCAGAAGGCATGGCCCTCAGGAAGGTTGTGCAGGATAGGAAGCAATGAGTAAGCCACTTTTTTTCATCTACCTTTGAATTGATGGATAAGATTCATCTAGGAACTCTTATGCTGCCGCTTTGTTTCCTGGGGATGCTTTATGGTGTTGTACGCCTTGTGCCAGCATTTCTACAGGGACGATTCCACTAGTCAGCTCTTAGGTTTGGCAGTTTGAGGTCAAGTCAAAATAAAAGCTGAGATCGCTGACTCTAACTGCTGGTCCCTAAGGTCCACCAGGGTAGCACCTGTACTCGCAGTGATGAGTCATCATGATATTTCCCAAATCTTATTTACCATTACATGTGGATGCTCTGGTCTGAATGTTCTGGAATATTCCATGTGCTTCTTTGACTTCATTGGTGTCTTGTTTAAATGTTATATTTTAAAATGTTGGCTTGGTTTCATCCCTGTGCTTTATGTCTCCAGGATGAAGGGTTTCAGATCTGAAGTTTGCAGTAAAGCTGCTTCCAAAGTGATGCACAGCTATTAATATTGCTGATTTTGATTTGCTGGTACGGTCAGCACCTGACATTTTAAAATCAATTTCTTTCCATCTTAAAGAACTGCTTTTATCGTCTTTTACAAGATTTTTTTTTTTTTTTCTTTTCGGAGATCTGCATTTCTGTGGAAAGGGAACAATGGGATTCACGTTACAGCAGCATGCCTTGTATGTCAGTGCATCTCAGCCTTCCCATAATGCACTGTAGCCTGACAATTGACGGTACCGTCTTGAGTTTGGCGCATTCAGCGACAGTTCGAGGCATCCGGGTCTATTTTCTCCTTGCTGGTTTTTTACACAGTAAACACTAGTACATTTATTGCTAAAATGCCTTAAACCACAATGCCAGAATTGACTGTAGCTGCAAATAAAGCAGGTACAGTACTACTGTTTTTTAGCACTGCCTATCGGTTAGCTGTACCTAGACTGTTTTTATACAGGCTATTACATGATTCATTTGCGTAATTATAGAAAATAATATCAAATAACATTATTATCAAATAATATTATTGTTCTCTCACTGAAAATATAAAGGGTCGCTGTTCTTATTAGATATAAAGATGGCAAATTAGCCTATTTATTTAATTCAGTTTTTGTCCTTATATTATGTGTTACGTACAAGGTAGAGTACAGTCGGTGTCACACAGTCTGAATGGGCTCCAGCAGTGAAGCTTGTGTCCTGTATCAGGAGGAACTGAAGACCTAATTGTCTCTGCAGGTGTTTTTACATTGGGTAATATTTTTAGCTAGTTCCCCTGCACAGCCAATGAGCAGTGCTGCTGCAGAAGGAAGCACCAATCAGATAGCCCCAACCCGAGCACTGAGCAGAGCAGACAGAGTGCTGGTTGTTATGAGACCAAATCGAGGCAGACTGCAGAAGCAGGCGAGGTTGCCAGTGCAGCAGTCGCTCTGCAGCCCTCAGGCTGTGAAAGCCACCAGTTAGACCTAAAGCAGAGCATTTGTGTGCTATCGCTCTAAACACACCACACGGAGCTCCAGAAGGCTGCAGGCAGGCGAGCTGAAAATTAGCATGTGAAGCAGAGGGGATTATGGGAACGGAATCAGGAGTGTTAGAGATGAGGGGAGGATTTACATCCAGCTCTGGGCTCTTGTGTCTTTCCAGTGGTTTATGCGTTTTTATTGACCTAACATGGCCACAGTGGCGGTAGTGGGGGGTGGGGAGGGGGTTCCGGATCAGGTACAGGATGATACATGTGTGGGTGCCCAGCGTGTTAGTCATAGCAATATGCAGCCCGGCAGAAAAAGATTTTTATTTTATTTTACTATATTTTATGCTTTGAGTGGTAGATCAAATGACAGCATGTGTATCTGTTTCAAGGCAGCGATCTTCAGTACAGAATGTGGAGTAATCACGTTTATTTGTTGATATCACCCCCCGAAATCAAGGAAAAAAGCCCTAAATGAAGTGTGCCCTCATTCAGTCGGAGTTTCTACCTCTGCCGTGGTGCAGAGAGTGTTTTACTCCTAAAGCGCAGAATCTGCAGACCATCAAATCCCAATACCCACAGAGGTGTTTTGCCATGTACTGACCATCTGCTGTCTACGAGGAAGAGGCTGCTTATCTGGGGGGGGGGGTTTGGTTCTGGGAGAGCTGGATGATAGGGTTCATTCCTGGGGGTTGGTCATAGCCTCACCCTCCCAGTATATGTGAATACTGAGTGTGACAGCCTCCCCCTGGATAATTCCACTGAAAGACTGTGATTGCAGCATTTACCCCTGCTGCCTCTTTGCCGGATGGAGGCCAGAGACCCCTAGGCGAGGCGTGACCTTTCCCTGCCCCCCCCCACCCAAAACCAGAATTCATGAATTTAAATCTCACTTTTGACAGAATGACTTACTGTGTGATTTACAAGAGCGCATAAATAATAGGAATGTCTGTGACAGTATCTACATTCCAGTTACTGTTAACTGCAGCGGAGAGAACGATGCGTCTCCTCTCCTTCACACCTTAAAGACAATCTGTCCCCATCTGTAGCTTGTTTTTTTGCCGAAATGTAACCCCTTACAAACGAATCTCGGCCAGGGCGGCCCATGAGAGTTGAGAAAAGGGAGGCCATCCAGGGCCCAATCCCTAGGGAGGGGCCACAGGTGCATTGGTGAGGTAACGGCATATTAGGTTTGGGGTGGTGGGGGCTCATTTAGATTTTTCAGGGGCCCAGCCATGTCAGCCCTTGGAGGCCCTTAAACACTAACTGCTAAAGCTAGTAATTAAATGCTAACAATCAGGCATATTCACTTTAAGAGTGTAAGTCAACATGCATCCTTGACCATACTTGTGTTCTCCTGTCCCATTTTACACCATATTCCATCGCTGAACACTAGTTCCAGTACTAAGAACACAAGTAAAGAGGACGGTAAAATCCCCAGATCTGCCCAAAATATCAAGAATACAGGAGCTGCATCCTCGCCGAACAAGACCAGCGCCATAATTCATTTGCCAAAACTTTATTCTTGGAAGGCAAGGTAGGGAAACTGGTCCTGCCTAGACCACAAGATCTCTGCCTTCCTGATACTGAGATCCACCCCCGGTTCTGAGGGAGGGAGAAACTGGTCCTGCCTAGACCACAAGATCTCTACCTTCCTGATACTGAGATCCACCCCCGGTTCTGAGGGAGGGAGAAACTGGTCCTGCCTAGACCACAAGATCTCTGCCTTCCTGATACTGAGATCCACCCCCGGTTCTGAGATCCACCCCCGGTTCTGAGATCCACCCCCGGTTCTGAGGGAGGGAGGTCAGATGCCCAAGTTCAAGCATCGGTTGTTCAGAGAGTCTCCTGAAAATATTTGGGTACTTTTAAGCAAGAGACTCTGAACTGAATTGCAAGTGATAAGTAGTGATAAGTAGTATAGTCTGCTAAATGACATACAATATCATTTGACTTTATGTTTGTAATAAAGTGACACTGTCATAAACTAACTTTTTGTGCTGTCTGATCTTTGGGGCAGGATCCAATGATTTCACAGAACACAATAAAATGCTTCTAAAATTATAACTCTCTGCTTTTTATTCCAGGGATTTTATTAGTTATAGTATATAGTCTAGGTTTGACTTCTGTTACAGTAATACGGTATATTATGGCATTCAGGGTATGCTGTGGCATTTTGAATTCTTGGCTGGCCTGTGCCCCACTTGGTAGATTTTACCCCCAAGTTTCAAAATACACCAGTACATTACAAATACCTTATACCATGTCGTACAATGTCTGCACGATATCAGGGTATGAAACATTAGACGTCGCCCAAGCCCACATTGGCCTAGACTCGCCAGCCGCAGTCACGCTTCTGTTTGGAGCTTTCTGCTGAATTCCGAGCTGCTGTGCCCCAGCGTCACGTGTCCCCCATGTGTCCAGATGCTGACCGTTTGCCCCCCCTATCAACAGGCCATGGAAAGCAAGCTCCTGGTTGGGGGGAAAACCATCATTGACCACACCAATGAGCAGCAGAAGATGCTGGAACTGAAGAGGCAGGAGATCGCTGAGCAGGTACGGCCACCCCTCCTCAGAGAGGCTCCTAACCCATCTCTCACATGGTCTCACGTTTACAGGCGCCTGCATAAAGATATTGTGTTAGTTAAAATAGAATTAATAACATTTATAGTGAAGGAAGATGGACTGTATTCCCCAAAGGACCAACGTGTCATGAGACAGACCCTGTCATTTGTGATTGCAGCAATGCATCATGGGTACAGCTGTGTTATTATTGTCCAGTCAGCAGAGCAGCTGATTGGTGCTCCTGCCAGCATGCTGATTTCCCACAATCCTCAGCTCTGATCATCTACCCCTCGGACAGTCTCGGTCCCGAGGGAATCTCCCATATAAACCATTTAAATCAGGGCTGGATCTTTAGTCTTAATTAAGTTTAGGTTTTGAGGCTCCGTCTTCAATGACGGAAGATACCCGAGCCTTCATTTGCAAAGTGGGGAGTTCAGGTACAAATATAAATGTCACTTTTTATAGGGGACTATGTTGCTTTTGCAGTGAACGGTTCTGTCTGAACTATGCCTTATGAAAAGGAAGCAGCTTTGTTTTGATCAGTGCCCCCCCTGCCCCCACCCATGTGAGTAATATATCTGTGGATTTACTGTAAGAGAAGAAAGGAGAGTGCGGTGCTGATGCCACTTTGAGGTTTCTTGCAAGATAAAAATGCAAACCAATGTGGTCACATGACTATGCTCAGTGTTGTACCATAACAAGGTGCTTGTAGGGAAAGAGATGTATCACAAGAAAATGGGAATTGTAGAAAAATTATGGACTGGCCGTTGAGTGTGAGGAGTAACCTTGGTGGATGCTGTTTCAGCGATCGCTTTTCTAGCTGTGTGGGTTGTCTGGCTTTCCACATCGGATTTCGTCACACCCTCACACCTTCGTGAAGGGCATCCGCCAACGCTACTGTCGCTCAGCCTGTCCGTGGTGAGCACGCTGCACAAATGCATGGCGAATCGGATCAGAACCGCATGCCTGGAGGTCCATCTCGTGGCAAATGTGACACTCGGCATCCCTGCTGCCGCCTCTCTGCTTATATCTTCTGCTGTAGTTTTCCCTCTATAATCAGAAATGGTTGCAATGGCGACCTGCAGAAAATGTTTCCATTCCCACTGTTTGATCATTTCTGTAAAAACACTAGTTTCATGGACTCTGAGATTTTCTTGAGCTGTTTTACTCTGGCCGGAGATCGAACATGGGGTGGGGGTCACAGGATCGGGGTGTCATGTTGGGGGGGGGGTCTCCTGGCAACGTGAGCCATGCTTCTCTTTCTGCCGGCAGACGCGCTGTGAGCGAGAGATGCAGCAGCAGATGTTGCTGCAGGATGAGGAGACGCTGGAGCTGAGAGAGACCTTTTCCTCACTGCAGCAGGAGGTGGAGCTCAAGACTAAGAAGTTGAAGAAGGTGAGCTGTACTTCAGATCTCCTGATCCATCGCCCCGCAGGCCGCTAAGCTGCCCATGGAGTATGACTGTGTATCTCTCTTCCTTGCTGTACAGCCCTGACACAGGGAGTCCAGCAGATGCAAAAGGACAGTGTATGTGAAAGTGTCTGTCAAACGATATGTAAGACCCAGAACCGGATTAAACACTGTTTCGGTTTTACACACCTGTGCACATGATCTGAACACTAACTGCAGGTCTGTGGAGTGACATCATCACCTGGTGTATGCTACAATGTTGCTGATCCATCTCCGTGCCTATTGTTGAGTCTAGGATTCAAAGATTCAGAAGCTTTACTGTCAAGTACAATAAAATACTTGCTTGCATACCTCCGTGCAGAATCAAGCAACATGATGATTAAGAACAATAAAAATAGCAAATGACAGACATCAGAACAAAAACATACATTACATACAGTGTACAGTACACACAATATACATGCAATGTACAGTATTCAGTATACAATAACATACATGTAGGAGAACAACATGCTGAGGTTAAAGCGATTCAAGGTTTAATAAATGAGTGGTGACTCTGACGTCTGGTGCTCATTTTTCTGTCACTGGGGTGTAGCGAGAGACAGACATGTGACAGCATCTGGAGCACAGGCTTGACCTCTTTTCATTACCTCACAGTCGTGTGTCAAAAACTGGACCTATTGAACCTGGTAGGGTGTCTGCTAATGTCCGTACTTCAGCTCATATTGTATGACGGAGATGACCTCCTAGGATCAGTAGATGAGTGCGTGACTGTAGCCCCCCGGTCTAATCGGACGCCTTCTGTGCCTTGTCCCTCTTCTGCCCCCTCCCTGTAAACTGGATGAGTCTCGTCCTGTCGCTCTCCGGACACATGCACACTTTATCAGTATAAAAAGGTTGGTCTTCACCCCGTTGACTCGCCATCGTCATAACGCATCGCCTGCAGCTTGCCGTCTGGCCGCCATAGCCATTCCAGGGGTGCCCAGTGAAAGGTACCCCACCCCCCGGCCACCGGGGCCACGTCTGCAATGTTCCCCTCCCACTAACACTCTGCCCGTCATTTGCAACAGACACCCCCCCCCCCGACCGTCAGCTAACCTCTGTTTCACATTGAGAAGATCATGGTCTTGCTTTGCCATAGATGTGAAGTGTGGAAGTGGTCTTCAAGTATGGTGTGATTAAAATGCGACATATGGGTAAAACTAAGCTTTGAGACGTGTTGAATATATATATAAGTCAGTACACAGTGTATATTGTGAAAACTCTTGGGTGAAATCAAAAAATCTTCAACATGGTAATTTTATGTTGTCAAGTGGACTTGAAGTGGTGTTAAACTTCATCCAGGCTTCCTGACATTACAGCCAGGGAGCTTCAATTGACCTTTAGAATGACATTTACATAAATACATGGATCATGATGGTCAGATCGTCCTGAAGTCCTCAACTGTGAGCCGTCCTGCTGCAGGAAACCCATCATGTGATCACGTGTCTTGCTTAGGTATGTGGACTCGACTGGAAGACCAGCCTTTGTGTTTTCATTCACTGATACTAACATCTTAGGGAACGATTGGACGTGGTCTTGCTTATTTTCCGCGGTTGTGTTTCAAGCATGCAGGGAGGTCAGCTAACTGCAAAGGCACATGAATAGTCTCATGGAAACATCGGAAGGACCTACTAGATGCTTGTTCTCTGGCTCCCTGCAGGATGGTGTCTCTGTGGGGAGGGGCAAGGCAATAGCTTTGGTGACGGAGTATTGCTGTGGGTGACTGAGCGGTTGCTAGGAGACGGCTGCCTGTTTGGTCAGGCTTTGCCTGCAGAATGGAAGCCCCCACTTCCTTCAGCCCCCCTTCCCCTCCCCCTGCTTCCTGCTCCATGCCCAGACCCTCTGCTTAGAGTCTTATCTCCTCATCCTGTTTCTCCCTCGCGTCCGCAGCTGTTCGCGAAGCTGCAGGCCGTGAAGGCGGAGATCATGGACGTCAACGATGAGCACGTGAAGGCCCGGCAGGAGCTGGAGCAGACCCAGAATGAGCTCACCAGGGAGCTCAAGTTCAAGTGAGCCCCCGCCCTCTTGTAGAGGCATCTCCACGCGTAGGCCGCTCTCTGACTGACCTTCACGTGGACTTTTTCAGATTAAGGTGCGGTCACACTAATGTGAAAAAAATCGCGCCGTCTTCGCTGCGTGGAGCGAAAGTGGGTGTGGAACAAGACATGACATTTTGTTTTAAAACAGTGTTGGTGCATTGATGTTAATAAGGATTAAATCACATATATTTTGCCTTTAAAATACGTATTTGAACTGCTTATTACAGTCAGTATTATAAGTACAGTGGAATAAATCCATCGTGTAATATTAGCCTTTTAGTCCGGAGAGCTAAGTGTGAAGTGTGCTAACTAGCAATGTTATAAAATGCACCATAATATGACTCCTACTTTTGAGACCCGTTTGAATGGTCAGGCAGGTTTTCTCATCTTTACAAATTTATATACCGGCAGTCGACAGTTAAAAAGAACTGGCTGTTCCACGGCCCACAACCAATGAAGCTGAAAGGTCAGCCCCACCCATACCACACATGATTGGTTGAGCTACGTGACACTGCAGGTCAAAGTTCAATTAAGATGAACTCTGTGAAATTGCTATTCTATGGGAAGTGAGGAATCTGATTTTCTCATTCTGCAGCTATAATGGAAGTGAATGAGACACAAGTATTTTTTTGCACTAGTGTGACCTCACTTTAAGACTAAGAAACATTCTCTAGTTCAGTGTTTCCCAAACCAGTCCTCATGGCACACTGGGCAGAGATCCACAGTTTTGTTTTATCCCAGTTCCCAGAACACCTTGCCCAAGCTCTAGCTCTGAATACCTTACTGGTGTGCTGGGAACTGGGATAAAATAAAAATGTGGATCTGTCCAGTGTGCCATGAGGACTGGTTTGGGAAACTGCTGTAGTTTCTCTAGTTAATCTAAAAGAAAGGAAAACAGCCGCAGTAGGTCAACATAACCCACGGCAAAACCCACTGGATACAAACACGCTGCGACATTCAAAGACTCCTCTGCTTCTCATAATTGCCTTTCAAATCTAATCTTCACTAACTAAACTCGTTAGGTACTTTTTCAGAAGGTACAGACCATGCCCTGTCTCCTGCTTCAGGTACCTGATCATTGAGAACTTCATCCCACCTGAAGAGAAGAACAAGATAATGAACAGGCTCGTCTTTGATAATGAGGAGGACCAATGGAGGTTCCAGCCTCTCGTTCCCGCTGAGAAGTGAGTGATCTTACCCAGCATGGGCCAACCTGCCACATCCTGTAGGCACCAGATCGGACAGGGGTCTCTGAAGACCTCAATCCTGGTCTAAGTTATTCTGAATGAAGTCATCTGATTAGCAGATAGAAGAGGCTGTTTCTAATGCCAGTGCTGGATCTCTGAATCCAGAATGAAAATGACATTTATTTTTATCAATAAACAAAAGAGGAAATTTCAGTGCAGAACCGGAGACAATAGCTGCTTAGTTTGCTTCTGTCTCTAGGCTGTCTTCAAGATTTCCAGGTGCTTTAAATGTGTATGTATAAGGTGTGTATGTCGGCCCTCTTGCCACTGCCGCTCAAACCCGGGTTCTGCAGGGGGAGGAGAGGCATGTCTGAGGAGGGGGGTAACCAGCAGGAAAAGGAGGCAAAGGAGATGTGGAAAAGTACAGATTTCAGTCAGTGTGCTGTGAGGGGTCCCTGAGTCGCCCTCATATCTGCAAGTCATTCCTCCATGTTGACAACGACGCTTGATGAGAATAGAGGCTCTTTCATAAACGTGGAGGCCGCTGGCTCCCAGGTCACCCTCTCAATCCCTTCTGCGCTGCAATGTGAGACACAGAAAATACACACAGTATGACCACAATGTGATTTGTCAGCTATTATACAGCTTAGATGGATATATTACTTTATAACAGGCTCACACAAGATGATAGTGGGTTTTTTTCCTTCTTGGCAATAAAGGGTGGGAAGCCGATTGGGAGATGTCGGCCATATGGCACCATCTTCTTAATATTTACTCGTTATAGTGTCTGCTTAAGGACGGTGATAAACAACACTTAGTGTAATAAGAAGCCTTTGTGTTGCGTAGAAGCCGCTTGACTCAAATGTCTGGGCGTTTCCTCTCTTATCTCGGCACCGTTCGCCTTGGCACATCGCCGACAGGCAGACGAGACATGTCACCGCGTCTCAGTCACCGCTGACAAGGTCGCGGGTGGGGCGGGGTTACAGAGGCCGCCCTCCCCCAAGGCCTGTCGGCTTGGCATTTGTCCCTTTCCTTCATCTCGATCTGGGTGGTTCAACTGCTTGTGCAAAGTGTTCGGTGCAAAGTTTCCACGTTTACAAGGTCTGAAGCAGCCTGTATGGAGTCTAAATGATCTTTTAAAAACTGTGCAATGTTTAATGCAGCATTTAACTGATTAGGCATGCAGGTACTCTACATGTGGCATGCAGTATTTCATGTGGTCTTTTTACAGTTCCCAGTAAGCTCGCGTCGATTAAGTCCCTTTGTGGGCAGTGGTGGCTTGATGGTTAGGGAAGCGCACTTGTAATTGAAAGATTGCAGGTTCGAATCCCCCACCTGCATGTCACCACTGAGGTACCCTAAGCAAGGTACCGTCCCCAAGCACTAATCCCCGGGCGCTGAATTAGCTGCCCCCTGCTATGTCACGAAAGTCACATATGGGTTAAATGCAGAGGACGCATTTCGTTGTTGCGCACTGTGTGGTGTGTTGACAATGACCACCAGTCTCTAAATTCTAAAATTCTTACAGTCTGTGCAGAGTGGTCTGGCCTGACCTTGGTGAATGTGAGCAATTAGGTGCCATGTTATTACCTGAATTGCGGTGTGCAGGAGGTCAGTTACACTGTGAAGTAAAACAATTTGCGCCATTTTGGACTCCTTCAGCTGATCATTGTCTTGTGTGCTCTAGCAAATTGACCTTCTCTTTCACCCCGAGACTGTTATTTAAATCTGTAATTAGGAAAATGCTTACAATCACATAATCTGACACTGTCAAAAATGATTACGGCATGTTGTCCTTGCTGTTGTGTGGTTCCCATTTTAAACGGCCATTTTGTTCATGCTTTGAACATTAAGGGGTGAATTTCTGCAGGGACGGGGTAGGAAGTGGTATCTCAGGCTGAACTTCAGAAGGACGTTGAAGGTGTTTTCTCCTCTTCTTGTTGCAGTAAATTTATGCAGATGAAAAGGAGACCAGCTTCAGCGGTAGGATACAAGCGGCCAATCAGCCAGTATGCCCGCAACGCCATCGCCATGGGCAGTCTCTCCAGGTACCGGGTAGGTCATCATCCTCACTCTCTAGGAACCTGGTAGGTGGATGCTCCTTTGATACCAAGGGGGTGTGATATTAACATGGCCAGAGAACCACTGCAATTGAAACTTCAAACTGATAAGAGTCACTGCATCATTGATTCCAATGGGAATAATATATTAGCACCTTCTGTCTTGTACTGGGTAAATGACTGGAAGATGGAGCCTCCTGTGAGGTATCTTCATGAGGGCACAGAGATGCAGGGAGTCCCTGCTTAGCCTCCAGTTGGCTGCCTTGGAAACCTCGGGACACCAACCTCCCACCTCACCATCCTACCCCAGGCTGAGAACATCATGCTGTTGGAGCTGGACATGACCCCACCCGCTGTGTTCCACCTGGACTTCCCCAAGACACAACCGGAGCAGGACCTGGCACTGCAGCTGAGCAGAGACCTACTGCTGGACAACGCCACCTACAGGGAGATGGCTGCCGCCACGCGAGTCAAAAAGTCTCGGTCTTGGTGAGTAAAGCCGTCGGGTCGTGTGAGACATTCAAAGCTAGCAATGGCACCCAAAGGCCCCATAGCGCTGATCACAGCAAATGAGTCTGGCGTTCCTTAAAAGGGCAACTGAGAATTGTACATTATGGACAGTAAACCGTCGTCGAAGATGTCATCAATCGTTCATCATTTCATAGCACCAAGGGCACAGATCTTTACTGTGAAGGTCACGAGTGACAAAACCTTCCGTTACGTCGGAAGCTTCGATGGGTTCGCAAATCTATAGCTAATTAGAAAAGGCATCTGCGCTGTGAACTGCAAATGTGCATGAACAGTAAAGTCTCTGGGGCGGGTTTGTAGTTTTTGGGGCCACTCTCAAAAAGTTGCTTTGGGGCCCCCAGTCTAGTGACTGTTTGTAGTCAACAGGGGGCCCCTCAGGGTGGTTTGAGTGGCGGTAAAAGGTGCTGCTGGCTGCTGTCAGTCGCTGATGTGAAAACATGACGTGATTCTGCAGTATATGAACCACAGCTCTCCCGCCTCCTGCTGCTTGATGATACCGTAATACTATGAACGTCTGCAGTGCTAACATCCCTGTAAACCCCCCCTCCAGGTGTCAGACCCCACGTGTGATCCTGCCCTCGCCTTCTACCTGCTCCCTGGCTTCAAGGCCTCAAGCCCCCCAACACGAGCAGGGGGCTACTTCCAGCCCTTCCCATCCATGACGAGCTGCCCCAGCCCCCCACCCCGGAGCGGCCTGGCTCATTCTCATGTCCTCTGGGTTCTGTACTCAAAGCGTCTTAACTTGTGTTGTGTTTCTTGTCGCGGGAACCTTTTGTAACAGCAACAAACTGAACAGCGCATCCTCTGTCCAATGTATTATAATCTGAACCAGGGAAAACGCTAATCTGATGAGCATGTTGTCCTGTATAGGTTTTTAACACAGTGCAGCCCCCCCCCCCACCAGACAGACACACGCACACGCACGCAGTGTAGGCCTCACTGCTGCAGTTACACATATTAAGCTTCTCCTCAATGGATTCCTTGGAAGTCAAGTACTCGGATTTCTCTTCAGAGAAGCAACACTGAAACTACTTGAAGAATCAGTCAAGTTTACTGTTATGAGTGGGGCCCATGTTAGCACGATGCCTGTGTTAGCATAGGGCCTGTGTTAATGTGGAGCACGTCTTACCCTGGTGTCTGTGTTGACACAGGGCCCATGTTAGCATGACGCCTGTGTTAGCATAGGGCCTGTGTTAATGTAGGCCCCATTTAAGCATAGAATACAGCTTACAGGTCTAAGGGTGTCTTTACACTTTTTCAAAGCAAACTTTTGATCTTTCAAATGTATTTCAGAGCTTGAATTCTAATATTTACTATGGATAACCATGTTAGTTGCACATATAAAATCCTAAACATAGACTTTTATTAGGCCAGTTTTGAAAGAGACACACAAAACATTAATGTCAGCTGTAGTTAGATATTACTAAGATTATCCATTAACACTTGACATCACCAACCAAATGGCAGAATGCCCTGTAAAAGGTGGTAGGTTGATCAGACATGATGTTACTATAAACTGTTTAAGTTCCCACATAGGAGTCGTTTTCCTGGTATATACCATGGAGCTGGCATAACCTGACATATAAGAAAGGAAAGACAATTCATTGACAGAAAGAAATACCAGCAATGTCGACGTAAAAATTTCATGGTGTAAATACTGCTTTCCGGAGTCCTGATTTTCGATGTGTGAGTCCTGTTTCATTTCTGAGTAAGATCACTAAAACCTGAAGACATGTAAACATTTGAAGACAGGAACTAACAGCTTCAATTCAGGGGAGGCGAATTGCCCATAAGAGTAGGGGGGTGAAGAGATACGGTATTTTTTTTAAAATATATTTTAAATGTAGATGGTTCATTGGGATAATAGTTCTGTGGAAATAGGAGTGGTATTAGAGGCAGACTTGTTAACGTGATAATCGTTTACTTCCTCTGAGGGTTACCCGAAAGCCAGAGTTCTCAGCAGAAACTAAAGCTCTCCTGTGGGTAAGGGGATATGACTGGCACTGCTGGCGGTGTGCCGTACGCGCTGACAGCGGGGATGAGTTTAGGATTACACCAATTAATATAGGACTGGTTAAGCGGGACAATGGAGATGAATTTGGCAGAGAAATTCTGAATGAATTATTGATTCTGCCCACTGAAAGGGCTGCAAATTATGATGAAGACCACCTTTGGCTGTACAGGCGGAAAAAAAAACAAACAACCTTGCTCTTCGTCTGCCTGTTGACTGTTCTTCTGTTTTCCGCTTGGCTACTGGAAACGTGTCAGAATGAAGTGCGTCTTGGTTTTCCTTATTTTGTGTGCTTTTTAAAGGTTGTCCCGGAAACTGAAATATACATCCTGAGCATACCGTCAGTGTTTATTACTGCAAAAATGGAGCAAGTATGACTTCTGCAGGGTTAAAAAAAGAAAGATACAGTCTTCAAGAAATTGTGTTTACGTCTCTGTCTCTGTGTGATTCATCAGGTCAGTGTTTCGCGATCCGGTCCTCAGCGGCCCACAGTCGGTCCATGTTTTTGCTCCCTCCGAGATCCCAGCTAGACTGTCCATATTTCCTCCTGAGGACCAGATTGGGAAGCACTGCTTTAGGGGATAATTTAGCAACAAATCAGGGTTTTCCCAGCATCTTAACCTGAGGCTGCGTGGATCATAAGAAATACAAGCTAAATGTAAACCACTCACCCATGCAGAGTCTCCACCTACAACAAACTCTAATCTGCACGAGTGGGACAGCAAGTGGAGCAGCAGAACACAGCTGTCCAAATGGTCATTGGCGAATGTTGCTTTTAAAGAACCAGTACTTTCTGGACAGGACCACCACTCACCAAAGAGTTCAACCTTTTGTCTGTAAAAATAAACCCCCAAAACAACCATGCTTTAATCCACATGTAGTAGAATAGAAATACCAACAGTAAATCCAAGGATGCCAGCCATTTTGCAAAAAACATTACAAAAGACATATACAAGGTTAAGCAAACATCCCCAATGACTTATATGCCCTAAACATCCCTGGCGTGTGATGGTCCTTTTTTCAGTCCTTGCTCTATTTTGCGGTATCTCATTTGGCCTTCAGGCCACCTGCTGGTGACTGACTGTTATTGCGGGTATAACAATTCGTGTTTCTCTTTTTGTTTTCCTACGGCCAAACGATGGCCGTGTATAACGCAGTGCTGAGACAGAGCCCAGGTAGCATGATGTGTTACTGTAATAGCACAGGTGACACTGTACACTATCACTGGCAGTTTGAGCCCAGGAAAATGTCCCTGCTTCCACCCCATTAAATGCATTTTTGCTGAACCTGTCGCATAACAATTACGCACTGAGACCCATGTCCTGCCCCACCAGCATTTTGCAAAGGCCCAGAACTTTCCTCAAGGGGACCCGCGGTTCTGATGCGTGAGCGCGCTGGCGCGTGGGCACAGGGTACGTGACACAGGTGTGGACGGATGACGTGGCTTGGCTGCCATGCTGTGTTTGCTGCCAATATGCAAACAGCTGCCTGAGTGACACCTTGGGGACTTTCTCCTTGTGCCGCTTTTCATTGAGCACAACGGTGCGTCTCTCACCGGTGCTTCTTTACTGCTGTATATGTGTACAGCAAGCTGGGCTGCGGCTGACTTCGCCTCAGCTTGGGAGCCGTCCTTTCTCAGAACACGAAGCCAATTATATTACTGCTCTGATGTCACTCTCCTACATTTGTTGTAATTATGTGTGCGGATGATGGGACAGACCCATCTCTGTATTACAGCTCTGCACAGTCAAGGAATAGAATAACTCGCATTTAAATTGTATTGCAAGCAAAGTGCACATGATGCATTGTAAATACTGAAGTTCTTTGAATAGTTTTTTTTGTAAAATAATTAGGATTTTCATATTTGTGCGTAGTACTTTTTTGAACGCCTTTGTTGCACGCCTCACCTTAATCTTGGATGATCTGAGTGACTCCTGAATGCACAGGAAAGCAGCTGTAGGGAAATTCAGGAGAGGACACAAGGACCAAAAAGGTTTTTCCCGTTTCTACGCCAATGTGTTTGACATGAGAATGGATTTCTGCGGCTCGCCTCCTTTCTCTTTATTTTGTATATGTATTTATTTCTCTTTTCCACTACCATTTTATGCTATCCCATGAATCCTGCTTGTCTGTAAACTGATGAAGGAAATGAACAACGCAAATTAAGCGCTACGAGAGAAAGCCTAATAAACGTACACTTAAAAGAAACGTCCACTGTCTGTTTTGTCTGAACCGGGCCCCTGGAAAGCATCAGGAAGCAGCAACTTCGATAATTTCTCATCAAGTACAAAAAAGTTATCTGCTTCATTTTCTCCTTCAGAATAATATACTTTCTAAAGCCACTATAACTGGTCTAAGACAGAGCTGCCCAGTTGTGCTCCTGGAGAGCTACCACCCTGCAGATCTTAGGTACAGCCCTAATTTAACACACCTGATAGAGATACTGTAATTAGACCCTTCAGTTATATCACAGTATGGGAACCATCCTAAGTTCAACATAGCTGACACTAATTAGGGCTGCACCTAAGCTCTGCAGGGTGGTAGCTCTCCAGGAGCCAGATTGGGCACCCCTGGTCTAAGCGATTAAATATCCATTATTAAACAAATTGCTAATATGCAGCAGTGTGAAAATGACTCTAACCTGAGAATCATGGTGACTCATAGAATAGGCCACCCCATATAAAAAGGTAAATAAAAAAGAAATATGGATTATTTTTAGGGTTGGCACCTCATTCTGGGTTGTTCCCTGCCTTCATTCGTAGGCTCCGGACCCCCACGACCTTGCATATGACGTGCGGGTACAGATAATGGATGGATTACGATACGGTACATGCGGGTACAGATAATGGATGGATTACGGTATAATCTGAACGGTAGAAGAGAAGCGGTGCGACTTGGCCGCCATAAATATTACTGCCCCCTAATTACTAGCCCAATCAAAATGTTCTGCGTCAGTGCTGAGAGTCTTTCTCACCTCTACCCCGCAGCCCATATGGTGAAATTGGTTTACAGCATTTACTTAATAATATCTGGAGCGCAGCTCACCCAGTAGTCCACAACGGGATGTGTGAACGTTTTCGGGTCATTCTCATTATGAGGAACAACATCGCCACCTGGAGAAATAAGAGTGAATAACATAGTATTTCGCCTTAATTAAAAACAACAAATCTAAACACATTTAATTTTAGTATAATAAGCACAAACAGGCCTACAACTGACAGAAAAAAACTCAGGCACATTCACTGTCCATACTGTTAAACCGTAATGCTTTTATTCCCTGTGCTACTGATCATTGTTAATTATCATTTGACTGATTTTAATATAGACTACATTCACTACATTAAATTATTTTCCAAAATATATTTAAACATTCTTATACGAGTTGCAAATAAACTTACAAAACAATATTTCTAATAACGACAATATAATGTTGATATTCATGTTTATTTTGAAGTGCAAAGCCTAAGTAGGCTTACTTTAAGCGCTAATGTTGTTTTGCACGCCCACGGCGGCAGACCCTGTGGGGGGCAGCTGTCATTAGTACAGTAAGGTGACGTAACCCCTCGGGTCACATGACCCGCTGCTTACAGTAAAAGCCCAACATGGCAGCAGCGGCGGCGGTTCTCCCACTGTAACCGCGGCGACGTCTCCACGAACGCGGCGAGGCAGCCAAGCTGCAGACATGAGGGAGAAGCGGAGGAGGAAGAAGGGCAGGACGTGGGCTGAGGCTGCCAGGACGGTGAGCGGATCCTCAAGTGCGCGGTTCCCGCTGGCCGGCCGACCGGCCGCCCGGGCCTCAACGTGCCCAGCGTCCGCGTCCCGCTTTCCTGCGGTGATTCGGCGGCGCTCCGTCCGGGGCGCTTCGGGGTCTAATTCGGCAGAGATGCGGCAGGAGCGCGAGTCTGGGCGCTCCGGGGACGTTCCAAGCGGGCGGTGACGGTGCTGTGTTGTTAAAGCGTGCTGTCAGGGCGAAACACGGACAGCTGCTGTGAGAAAAGTGCAGGAAAACACTGAGCGGAGAGAGCGGCTGGCCGAGCGGCGGGAGCCCGGGAGCGGTCGGCCGAGCGGCGGGAGCGAGCGCGGGAGGCCCGGGGACCTTCAAGCTGTTGCATGCTACAGTGCGATAGTCAGAGACCGTCGGTCCGGGACTTACAACAGTGTATCAGTTTCATACCTGAAGTATTATACTACGAACGTGACACTAAACTGTTATTATCAGTGCTGTTCTTTAAGCGGGTACATGAAACGATATTATACCTTTACTAATTATTACAGTACCGGTGCCAGCCGATGTGGCGCCCTAGGCGAGCACCGCCGTCGGCAAAGTTAAGTCGGCGCCCTAGGCGGCCGCCTATGTCGCTTTTAAGATTGACCGGCCCCGAAATTATTATTTTATCAACGTGAAACTTTAAACTGTTGTTATAGGTGCAGAAACTTCAGGTTTTATCATCAACGCGCTACTTTAAACGGTCACATTATCAGCGCGGCACATTAAACTTGTATCCTCGACGTGGTCTCAGTAAACAGCCCCAGTACTTTAAAGTCAATACGGCTATTTAACCGTTAACATATAACGGAGCGCTTCTCTTCACCGGTTACGTGTAACATTTAACCGGTTACATTAATCATAATTTTAAAGTTAAAATTAATTTCCGGAGTTTCTATAGCCTATTGGCCACATTCAGTGCGCATGGATAAACGTGATTATTATTAATAATAATAATATTAGTAGTAGTAGTAGTATTATGTCTATTTCGGTTTGTCTACACTCAGATGATCAAAGGGAGTTAGAGGGACTTTAAAGGTGCTTGAGTCGTAGCGTGACTGAGAGCGCTAAGGCTGGCCGGAGTACCAGCATTCCAAGCTGCGTAGGGCAGTTTTGCTGAAATCACACCTCTGTCAGAATAACTCTTATTTGTTCGTGTTTTTTTATTATTGGAAATAAATTTTTGCCGTTCCTGGATCACTGAGTAAAATTATAAATAAGAAATATATTTTTACCATTGCATCTTAGCTTGCATAAATAACTTTTGCATAAATTACCATTGGTTGCCATAAAATGTATAGCAATATAAAATGTCATAATGGCAGTATTAACTTGTATTTATCTTAAATCATAATATGCAGCTATTTACATTAAGGATGTGGAATGTCGTGAATATATACAGCTATTTGCTTTTAACAATCTATAGTTTATTTTGAGGTGTGATCACATATGATCACTTGCTCTTTAATATCTTCCGCATCTCCCTAATACCACGTTCTTCACTGGAGCGCTAACGTGCGTCATGCTGGCCGCCCTGGTTGAGTGCATTGCGCGTATTTCCGCAGCTGAGCCCTATGAGGACAGCTTTGCTGTTTCCCGGCTTCTCCGAGAGTCCGCTGCGTCTCGCCGGGCTTCGTCTGCTCGTTACCAGCTGCGTTTCTCTCTACGCCTCATTTGTCACGGAAATGGGAAAACCTAAAACGATTATTTTACTGCACGTGTTCTTGTTATTAATATAGTTATTAATGCTTAGCGTATGTATTGAAATAAATAGTTTGTGCCTAACCCCATGGACCCCTCTTGGCCCCTCCCTGTCCCCGGTTGCCCTGTACCTTTTGCATCCCACCAAAGCGTGCGGTTACTGGAGTGCTCTCCAGGCTGCCAGCGAGGCCTCAGATGGCAGTTCAGAGCTCTTGAAGCCACGTGCCAACCACAGAGGTCACGTAGCCTGTCACTCGCCAGCCCCGCCACGCTGCTTTTGGGCTGTTGCCACAACAAGCCTTCGAATAAAGACAGAGGTTCTGTACGAACTGGGCCTGAACGGTGCGGCCGCCCGGAGTGAGCCCACAGGCCGCCGCTCCGTGGGTTTTTCTTTCTTCTCCTGATGCGGCACTTGCGTGATCATCCATAACTTCCTCCTGTTTAGCTGGTACTGGGTCCAGGGCTTTCGATAAGTGACACCTCCTGTAACTCGGCAAGTCACAAATGCAAAAGTCATGCTTTCATATCCCAGGGAAACACATGCACTAGTGGCGAAAATTACTACACGAATATTGGTGGTAATTTTTATAAACAATCGACGAAAGTTACAAATATCATATATTAGATGATTGAATCAGTAACTGGAATAAAGTTCTACAATCTCTACAAATTGGACGTGTTTCCACAATTTTGTGTATGTTGCAACCCTCTCTTCTGGTATGAGTTACTTTTGGATAAAAGCCTCATAAACATTTATCTCATTGTTGTATCT
This sequence comes from Mormyrus lacerda, assembly GCA_015163995.2. Taxonomy (NCBI): domain Eukaryota; kingdom Metazoa; phylum Chordata; class Actinopteri; order Osteoglossiformes; family Mormyridae; genus Mormyrus; species Mormyrus lacerda. The sequence goes on from JAABNX020000045.1 coordinate 16,942,404, forward strand.
AACTGGGGCAACATACTAAAACAAGCACAAACAGGCTGTGTCAAACTCCGCAGTCTTCACTCTCATCACGAGCAACTCAATATCTGCTAAATGATCATTTAAACAGGCTGATGCGTTATAAGCGCTAATTCTTCAAACTTCAGAGGCCTAATGATAGATTATGCCTGTTGTTTAAACAAAATTATCGCCGCTGATCAGTTAAGGGGCTTCTATTGTCTGGTCGTATTCATTACAGCTTCAAAGAATCAAGCTTCTCTTTGTGTCGTTGGGTCTTGGTCATACGTGATCACGTGTGTACAAAACACCCGAAACACGCTAACGGAAGTTTGCGAAGCGACCCGTTCCAGATAAAAACACTCATCTTGACCTTACAGCGAACCAGGCAACCTTCAACTCAGACATTCGGTTTTGATGTTTCCCATGAGGGAAGATACCTAGGAGGGTTTTCTTGTCAGGAAGCTTTTTGTCTTTGTTTTATTGATGGATGGATACTTGTCGATACTGTCTTTTTCTGGTTTTGTGTGTATGATCGGCTTGGGATGATCCTCAAAGGGATTGATATCATTCCATAGAAAAAGGAGGTGTCACGTGTGTACAGCCCAGACAAGCCGTGAATTCCCAACGCCCTTGTTCGTCACTCATCTTCCGTTTGACTGTGGGCATGGCTCTTCAGATGTGTCCAAGATTCATACGCTGACAGCGTGGGGTGGAGAGGAGCTCGGAGACTTTACTATTCTGACCGAAAACTGGCAGCTCCACCCGTCTTAGGCCATTATGACGCACTGTAAATATTAGCAATATAACTGTGCGACTGGACGAGCTTCAGTATTTATCCGTGTGAACTGTCAACAATAAGAGTATCTCCAGATATCTGGTTCTGTTTGTCGTGCTCAGAGGAGCCACTGCGTTCACTGGATCAGCCCATAGTTTACAGATAACATCATGTGTCTGGCGGTTCTTAGAAAAGCAAACAGGCCGTGTTCTGGCTGCTCGACCCTGTCAGCTTCATGGTCCCGTACCTTTCTCTGAGAATTTCTTTCTTTTTCTGCATAAGCAAATAGCTATAACGCAAAACTGTTGTCATAACAGGAGCTCCCTCTCCTGTCCCTGAAATAGGGCTCACCTTCTAGCCCAGGGGTAGGGAACCTGATCCATGCAGAGCCGGTGCAGGTTTTTGGGATGACCTCTTAATCGCCACAGTGGGTCCCCAGGACTGGAGTTGAGAAACGCTGCTTATTATTGGCTGATTATGAGGTCATCCCAAAAACCCGCACCGGCTCTCCATGGATTAAGTTCTTTATCGATGGTCATGGATTAAAATTCCATAGAGTACACTTTTAAAAAAAAAAAAAAAAAAAGTTGTAACTCTTCCTTGTGCTTTAAGTTGTAGTGGATAGAAACATCAGATAAATCGGTTAAATGTAATGTCTCTTTTACATTTTGTTCATCCATCCGTTTTCTGTACACTCACTCCATGCAAAGTGGCGTGCAGTTTAACTCCAATTCACCTCAGCATGTTTTTGGACTGCGGGGGGAAACCGGAGCACCGGGAGGAAACCCCACAATGACACGGGGAGAACATGCAGACTCCACACACACGGAACCCTGGCAAAGACTTGAACCCGGGTCCCAGAGGTGTAGGGCGACAGCGCTGGTCACTGCAGAACCACACTGCCCTGTTTTCCTCATAAATAAGAAATTAAAAGGTTCCCAAACCTGGTCTCAATTTGAATAAATTCTTGTTATTGTTGTAGAGTAATATTCTGAAGGGAGCCCTCAATTGGGAATATGGTACAGGCGCCAGGTAAGACATCACAGAAGCGGCTTCCCGTGTCTACGTCTGTGTTTTGGTTGGCGTATGAAGGAAATGATGTTACTGCATTTGGTACACAATGTGTCGCCACTGTAACAGTCTAATGAAGCGTCTTCGTTTCCTTCCAGGGAAATTTTGGGCATAACAAAAGGTTCTTTTGTTTTTTTTGTATGGAGACCATAACGCCCGCTCTGTGCTTCACCTGCGTCTGCTTGTGGAATGAGAGTTGTCTGTTTATTTAACTGAACCCAGCGCCTCTTATCTGAGAGTCTGAGTCCTGGGAGCAGTTCTCTAAGGCCCAGCTGTGCTGCGCTCCCTCATGGAGCCGGCGCCTGACTTTAATTAAAACACCTGCTCGCCTTCTCAGCAGAACAGAGTAGAACAGCACGGCTGTAAATGCGGGTGTTTGGCTTGTCGTGAGCCATTTAGCTGCGGCGGGAAGCTGGCAGGTTCCCTTGTGTGTGATCCCGCAGCATGCCCGCCGCCCGCCTTTAGAATAGCCCGGCTTGGACTGGGCTCGTCCTTAATGCTCAAAGCTGCTTTTCCCCGTGACTCGGCCGAAGCCCATTACCCGGCTAATGAGGATATGGCGAAGCTGAGCGGCGGCTGCTTCACGCGCCATAATCGCCAGGGAGCCGTGCGCAGAGGAAGTGACTCACTCCTCCTTCCAGCCTGAGTGCTCCCTCCCCTGTTCCAGGGCCATGGCTCGAAATGAGGCTCGCAGCTGGGGAGTTAGAGCTGTGGGGCTGCAGTCAGCTGCGTCATCTGCTGTAGACAAAGGCAGGGCCCTTGGGGGGGGGGTGGAGAGACTCCTGGCCCATCGGCGTCACCAGTACACTGATATTTAACAACCGGCCAGCTGTGACCCGGCCTGCCGTTGATATCTCACTTAGCAGTGTGGCCTCCACGTTCGATAAACTTCTGGGTTCTCCTGCTTATTTTGTTTATTTTACAGAGATAAACCATGGTATAGCGGGCTAGGTGTTTAGCTTACTCAGGCACCGGTTAAGCATGTAGGAGGTATCGTTGAGTTCAGGGTGATGTCAGGGTTAAACAGGGAAAAGAAAATTTGCCTTGGCATTTTACCCATGTAAATAAACTCTGCCAATTCAGCCATTTTTTCCCATAGCTAGTATAATACCACTCATCACCAGTAGGGGGCAGAAAGAGAAAAAGTACTGTAATTATTTAAGAAGCTATAATTTGGTTCCTGCCGTGTAACTGGGTACTGACAGCTGTTTTTTCAGATTATTACATTGTGCTGTTTAGTCATAACCACTGTCTCATTCAGTGTCTGCTCTTTCCAGAGATGGCCCTCTTTCTGTGCCCTTTATATGCTCTGAATGCTGTGAGGCTGTAAGAGGAAATGAGATGCTTAGTAAGACTTGAGATACAGCTGCAGTTTTGTCCTCCAGTGTCCTGGAGGGTTCAGTAAGCTGAGCCTAATGATCAGAGTATCTCAGTATCGCTCTGTGTCGTAAGTGTGCAGGGGGTATAAGGTATGCGTCCAAAGGATCTTACCTTTCACGTCTGTAATGGGACTAGGTCAGAATGATAGTATGCTGGACATGCAGGTTAGTATTGCAGCATTAGGCTTAAGACTTACAATATTTTCTAGTACTACAGAATTACAGTCAGAATTATGGTATTATGGCGGTACAAGTCAGTACAGAATTGCAATAACATGGTGCTACAGATCAGAATTACGGTCTAAAGCTGTTACAGGTTAGATGTACAGTAATAAGGCGCTACAGGTCAGTATTGTGGTATCATGGTGCTACAGGTCAGTATTGCAGGTCATAATTGTAGTGACATGATGCTACAGATCTGAATTACAGTCTTAAGCTGTTACAGGCGGTACAAGTCAATATCACAAGTCAGAATTATTGTATCATGATGTATCATAAGTGAGAATTATGGCATAAAGATCAGAATCACAATTTTATGGAGCTACAGGTCAGTATTGTGGTATTATGGTGCTGCAGGTCAGTATTACAGATCAGAATTACAATGTTATGGAGCTACAGGTCAGTATTGTGGTATTATGGTGCTGCGGGTCAGTATTACAGATCAGAATTACAGTTTTATGGAGATACAGGTCAGTATTGTGGTATTATGGTGCTGCAGGTCAGTATTACAGATCAAAATTACAATTTTATGGAGCTACAGGTCAGTATTGTGGTATTATGGTGCTGCGGGTCAGTATTACAGATCAGAATTACAATTTTATGGTGCTACA
>JAABNX020000045.1:16946555-16957846 GCA_015163995.2 Mormyrus lacerda
GGGTCAGTATTACAGATCAGAATTATAATTTTATGGTGCTACAGGTCAGAATTTTGGTATCATGGCGCTGGAGGTCAGATTTACGTTGTTGCAAATATGCTGTATGTATATACACACCATTCCAAAGTTTCCTTCAGAACTTAACCGACAAGAGTGTCTGCCAGACAGGATGTTAACATCGGCGCCGAGCATCCTTCTAATGAAAAATGAACACTTGGTTTACGTTATGGTAGTCTGGGGAATGTAACAGCAACTATGTTACTTGTATAAAACACTCATTCTTGCCACCCACCTGTGGCCCTGTCTGGCACATGCTCCCAGGCTCCCAGCACAGCCTGTCTCAGTCAGGTTTCTGGGGAAACCCAAGGCTGTTTAGTTCTGCGTTGCTGCACTGGCTGCTCAGGGTGTCGCTTTCCGCCAGGCTCACTGCGCAGGACCCAGTGTAACGATGCTCTGCACTGCTGGTGTTTCTCACACATGCAGGGGGGGCAAGTGTGGCTCAGCGGGTTAGGGGCTCTGCCTCTGATGGGGATAAAAGCTGCTTTGGATAAAAGCGCCGGTTAAATAAATAAAATGTAGGTATAGATTTTAAAATGTGGAATCCACACAATGTGGAATGACCCCTTAATGTCCTCATAAGATTCCTTAGCACACAAACGGGATCCTACACGTGTTCCTGTGTGTGTGTGTGTGTGTGTGTGTGTCTGTGTCTGGATTATATTTATAGTACAGTACGTGGACTGCAATGTGATTAAAAACCTGTCATGTTGATGCTGTGGGGACCATTTTGCAGGTCCCCTCAAAAATCTATGAATGCATTCAAAAAGGGTAGGGGGTTAAGGTCATCATAGTGGAACTGGAGATTTCCCCATAGAAATGAATGGAGAGTCCCCACAAAGATAATTACAAATTTTCTATTAATATTTAATTACAAACCTATGTGTATGTTGTGTGTGGTTGTGTATAAATTACATCGCGGAAACTAAATGTCCCTACAACGTGATAAAAACTTTTTGTTTTTTTTTTAACATTGTAGGGTCCGTTTCATAAAAAATTGTGACTGCAGTGCCAAATGTCTTGCATTTTGTTTGGTTAGTTATGGGTAAGGTTAAGGCTGGGTGGGGGCCTCCCATGCTGGAGGGGGCGCCCCTCTCTCAGATCTGCCCGGCGCTCCATCCATGTCGTTTGGTGGTTGGGGTATCCAAACGTTACTGTCACACTGCACCATCACACCTTCCAGGCTGTGAATCTGATTTCTATGCCAGCTCAGCATTTATGGAGTTTGTATGTTCTCCACTGTTCTCCGCTGTTCTTATTTGTGTACTCCAGGTGCTCTGGTCTCTTCTGTTCTTCCAGAGATACAGTTTTGCTTTCTGTCTACTCTGTCAAATCATATCAAATCAAATCAATCTGCCTGGCTACAAGACCGTGGCAGCAAAAGTAAAGGGACATAAAGACACACTGGTCATAGATAACTATAGACAATGTTTAGAATGTGCAGTGAAAGGTGAGGTGTACAGAGTGACGAATGAATAAATAACATCAGTACGTTTACGTTCCAGCTATGCGCGGAGGGTGCAAGGGGTCGTACATAAGTAGGGATGTAAAGCTGGGATGGAAATGAAGTCCTGGATGCTGCCCTCATGTAGGATCTGTATTGCCTGGGGGAAGAAGCTCTTCCTCCGCTGTTCAGCGCTGGTCTTCATTCAGTGGTTGTGTTTCCCTGATCTCAGCAGGGAGATGAGGAGATTGTTGAGCTGGCTGTGGTGCTTGATGATTTTCCTGGCCCTGGATCTGCATTGTGTGATAGACAGGGCGTTACTTGTCTCACAGAAGACTGACAGACATAAAAAATCTCTACGTCAGATTTAATTACCTTTACATATTTTAGATGGCATAGTTTTGCCTGCTGTGTTACATCTTCTTGACAGCTGCGCAGTTAAAAACAAAGATCCAGATTCCTCATTTAGAAACATTTTGAACTTCCAAATTCTTTCATCTGGAGGGTCCTAACATAGTAGGACCTTAATGAAAACAGCTGAACTTGAATGTTTAATGGACCAACATCAACATCTATTGTTGGATGTCCAGGACATGCAGCATGCGAGCTGGGGTTTCATCACGGGACACACGCACACACACACACACACACACACACACACTAACTCACGTCTCCGGTGTTGCCTCCTAAAGGAGCCTGATAATCTGATCTCCTAATTTGTTAGGACATCCCCAGCAATGCCGCTCATTTTTGGTAAGGAGATCCTCACTGTTCAGTCGCATCGCTGGTTGGGACCATCTGCTGCGGTTTGTGGACATTCCCAGAGGGAAATGGCCCACAACTTCTGAATATCACTTGAAATAGCTATGAGCTGCCACCTGAGACAGGTGTTGCTGATCAGTAGGAGAGAGGAGCCCGTCCCCTTAACTCAGCTGGAGACCAGCAGTTTGCAGGGTCACACATTCTTCTCCCTATTTGTCTTTCCCCATCTCTTCATTCTTGGTGCATCATGAAGATGCGTGAGTGATGTAAATCGTACAGGCTTGAGTGTAATCTCATACCTGTGTTCGCGTGCGTGTTTTCGCGTTGCTACCTGTGTTCGCGTGCGTGTTTTCGCGTTGCTACCTGTGTTCGCGTGCGTGTTTTCGCGTTGTTACCTGTGTTCGCGTCCGTGTTTTCGCGTTGCTACCTGTGTTCGCGTGCGTGTTTTCGCGTTGCTACCTGTGTTCGCGTGCGTGTTTTCACGTTGCTACCTGTGTTCGCGTGCGTGTTTTCACGTTGCACTTTCTGAGGTAGCCAGAGGTGGAGCAAAGTATTGAATGTCTCTGTCATCCTGTCTGGGTCAGACTGCTGCAGCCTTTCTACTGTCACTTGGGAAACCTTCCAGGACGTGAGTCTTCCTGAGGTCCAGTACCCTCACATGTAACTCTGTGATTAGAACCAGTCACCTTCTGACCACCAGCTTGGCATCCCAACTCATTCTTATTTAAGTTAATTTCCAGGATATCAAGTTCTCAGTGTGTCTATAAAAGATTAATTTGTGCAGCCATTTTCTGTAATTTTACTGTATAAGGGTTAGTGTGTGTGAGAGGAGAATGGAAATATTGGCATTTGAGACCATGGTGTCCGTAGCAGCTTGGACACCCACATAAGCTGGGAAGGGACTGATGACCGTCACACACAAAACACGCAGTATTGCTCTCTGGATAGACTTCCTGGAGGTGTACAATCCCTCTGGCAGCAGGTCAAGGTAAAGGCTGCCAGTCTGGTGCCCAGCCCTGACCACTGGTATCCAAAGAGTTGGCCCGTCAGTGAATGTGAACATGTACGTTATAGGTGTGCACCGAATTTGACCGATACTGATCACCAATATCTTTTTGTGTAATATTAACTATATAACTGATTCCAATAACAGATCTCGTCAATGTGTGTAGCAGCCATATCCAGGCAGTGAAACGTCAGCGAAGTAGCGCCGACTTAGGAGACTGTAGTGAGGTTCTGAGTGGTGAATGAGCTGATGTAACCCCATACAAATGGCTGATGGTCCAATGCAATCATCGCCGCTATTTTAGCAGCTATGTCTTTAGCTCTGGTGCTGCTAACTTTAAATTCTGACTAAAATCTAAATATCGACGAAGATTAACTATTTTGTTGATTTTCAGCGAACATTAGGCCATACCAGTATATCCTGCTTCTCTGACACGTTACCATGATGTCGCTGTAGCAGTGGATACCTTCTCCCTGCGGGATACCATAACATGGCATCTGCTCTGGGGAGGTGGGCACCTGTCCCCTCCTCTACAAGCCCTCCTCCCTCACACTCACGCTTCGCTCTCCGCTCATGCAGAAAGGAAACCCTGGTCTGCTCAGCCCTACCTGTGGTCACGTAGGTCTTCTAACGCGACAAAGTAAAAGATCAGTTTCGAGTTCCATCTACAGTGTCTTTGTATGGAATCACTGTCACGCAGCGGCCTGCTGATTCATGGTTTCTAATTAGTGAAATATCATTAGTCCTGGGGGGCACATTCAGACCTACTGTTACCTATCAGTCTTTTTTCTTGGTTGTTAAATGATGGCACTTTTTCCATCCTCGTGGTAGATTATACCATCTCGGAGAGCAAAGGGACTAGGTGAAGTTATTTATTACAGCTACAGGGTTTGAAGGTTGTGTTACTGTCTAGCGTGGAGAGGGTGGAGGTAGCAGACTTTTTGTGAGCATTTTTGTGGCATTTTGTGAGCATTACGTTGAGTCGTCCTTCTCCGCCCACATTGCTGTGGGTGTAGGTATCCTGCAGCCTTTTTATGAATGATGTATGCCTCCTTGCCACAGATACCAGGTGTTTTCTGCTCGCATGAGGTGCTTCTTGTGTGGTGAGTCACTCGCCGGGGCCCCCACTCGTATCATGGTACCTTGTACCATGTGTCCGAAGAACGAGAACAGTCTGATTTGTGTCGTGTAATAGGAATCTGAAGTCCTGAAGGCCCACCTAAGCACCACAGAATTGTGTGATCTTGTAGGTTGTAGGTATGTAATTCAGGAACTTAGAGGGTTAAACGGGGCTGCCGCATGCGTGTTCAGTGACTGACAGACGCTGCAAAGACTTTTCAGAAATGGTGCCATTAAGAATTAGCCTTTGTACCCATCTAGCAGATTGGCAGTCCTGAGCAAAGATTTACCTGAAAGTTTCCATGGAAACAAATTTCTCCAGAGTCGTGAAAATGTGGAGATCTTTTGTCATGCAAAGAAAACCCTTTCTGTCAGGGATGAAACTGAGGTTTTCCCTCTCTTATTTTTCTTCAAATCATTTATCAAATTAATCCTGTATGTGACACATTAAAAGTACAGACTGCCTCACTGTATTTCCTCCTTTTTACCCAGGAGAATATCCGCTTCTGATAAGCGTGCGTAGCAGGTGGCCGTCATGGTGACTCTAGGAGGTGACCTGTCCCTTAGGTCACTGGCTGGGTTTTAGACCTGCACCAGTGCTGGCCTGTGGTTTTTGTTTTGCCCAGTACTCCATACCACCTGCAGGTCTGTCTCCCCAGTCTGCAACTCAGTTCGGTTCTGGTTGTCATGGTTTGGATTCGTGTGCCTGGGTGGTGATGCCCCCCATCATCAGACGCAGCAGTCGCCTGCTGAAAGCTTGCCCGGCAAAGCCCATCCTACTCAAGACCTCCCAAGCGACATGCTGTCCTCAGGCGGACAGGCTGGGGGCAGCATATGGTGTGAGAGCCCGGGCCGCTTGGAACGGACAGAAGAGCAGCCGGCCCGGTTTGAGGGGCCCGGATCTGAGCCACCGCCTGGCGCCGAGCTCTCGCAAGGTTCCACAGACTCTGCATCATACCTGAAGTTCCTCGCAGCTGTTGGTACTGGCACAGAATATGCACCGTAGTCCTTTGCGGTAACGGCACGCTGCCCTGTAATTCCATATTAAACCATCAGATTTATTGTGTTTCATTGCTGTGGATGGAAAGTTGTCCTAAATTGGTATGAGTGTAGGATCTCTGCTCGCCGTACCTGCGACGCATCTGGTACTGGCGGTAGAAGAAGTGGCTGCTGTGATGTTTATGGGCACTGCTCTTCGCAGTTGGAATGCTGGCAGGGTACGTCGATAGCATGAAAACGTTCCCCCAGATGCCAGGTTCTTTGTGAAGCACAGCCCGACCTCGGCCCCCAGGCTCGGCGCGGACGTTCCCTAGCGCACGCCATTGGAACGCTTCCCACCGCTCCCCTGACCCTTCCTCGCTCTTTGTGACCTGCCTATTCATGGACATGGAGAACATCGCAAACCAGAGCAGGGAGGGTTGTCTGGATGCGTCCCTTATATCTCCTGTACCTGGAAATCCAGGAAGAGCGTCACAGCTCGGTAACACTTAAAGCAGTCATATATTAGCATTATACATACCCTCATAATGCATTATGATGCATTCATAAAGTAATATAATCACGGCTATAACTATTTATAAAAAGGCATATCCATGTTTATTATGCATAATGAATGCTCTCATCTATAATGCACTATAAATGCCTTCATAATGCATTATACTGACCGTTATAATTCATTATGAAGCCCCATATAGAGCATTATAGATGAGTGCACTAGTAATGCATAATAAACATGGTTATAGTATGTTATGCCTTTTTATAAAAAATTATAGCCATGTTTATAATGAATTATAATGTGTTATGAATATATGCATGGATACTTATAAGCATAGGTTTCACTGAAAGTTTTTGCTAACAGCTCTTCCTAATTCATCCTTAGAGTGGCGTGGGGCATTCATGCTCATCTGTGAGCGGCGTCGTAAATATAAAGGATGGAGTCACTCTGTACAGTCCGTGCCGCAGACTGGCAGGTGTGAATGTTCCTCACTGACACCTGGACGCTTGGATTGGCTGCTTCAGTGTGAGCGTGAGCATGAGCATGGCACCTTCCAGCACTAATAGTGCTCCCTGTCACGCGCGTTTAATGCCGGCGGAACGTCACGGCAAATTTCCGTTGTGCTGAACAGCCTTAAAGCTGTTAATCAGAAAGCGTCGGCACGTCGCAAGGATCACGATGAAAGTTAACATCGGTAAGCTCAGCCTTAGACACAGAAATGTGTTGCGGCATATCATAGAGACTCTATGGTGATGTACGAGGGGAGACAGCTGGTCGCCGTGGAGACGGCACGGGCGCGGTCCCGAGCAGATGGCTCCTTTGCACGGACACTACGGCCCCTGGTGACCCCTTAATCTGCATGTCTGCGGCACTCAGAGATTCGGGGACGGCAAGGTCCTGTGACTGCCGCAGTCACTCACTCATCTATGTCAGAAAGGGAGCGTGGCGGTAATGAATAAGGAAATTAAATGACGCCAGATGAGTACAAGAGGTACATCGGAATTCTTTAGTGTTTTGCTTAAGCCACCTTGCTCTCTTTCAGGCGTATAGATGTATACAGCTGTCCATCCAGCTCCTCTGAAGGGTTTTTTTTTTGGGTGGGGGCACTGAGGCCTAACCCACTGAGCCGTTCAACACCCCCTGCAGAGAAGTAGATGGTGGCCTTTAAGTCACGCTTTTCAAAGGTCCTCTGTACAGGAGCATGACACGTCACTGTCCAGGAGGCAGCGGAGAGTCTGGCGTAGTGTGTTCATGTTGCAGAGCGGTATAAGCATGACTGCGTCACTGTGAGGTTAGTGGAAATCGTGTAAAAAGCCACGATACTTATTCCATTTGGGCACTTTTCTCTTCAGTAGAAACACACCACATTCACTCCTGTGGTGTGAGGTAAGAATTTGGGATACATGGTGACCCGGCCCTGATTTATTTTAGCGGGCAATCGGGGCCCAATGGCGACAGTCTTCCGATCCTGGGGTTTTAACTGATGAACTTCTGATCATGAGTACAGTATGGTCACTCACTGAGCCACCCTGCCTGCCCTTTCTTATAGCTCTCTTGGCTTTGTCCAACAGTGCCACATTTATGATGTACAGCCATAACTCGAACCCACATGGTCGACTACATGTTCTCTCCTGGGCCTGCCGTCTTCTCCACGGGTCCCTGATCCAGCTGTGCTTCTTGTCTGCAGGTGCTGGAGAAGTACCCCAACACTCCTATGAGTCACAAGGAGATCCTACAGGTCATCCAAAGAGAAGGACTGAAGGAGATCAGGTAAGCATGAGCCACAAGGAGATCCTACAGGTCATCCAAAGAGAAGGACTGAAGGAGATCAGGTAAGCATGCGTCCCACGAGGAGCTGGCTGAGCAGCACGCCACGGGGTCAGATGCAGAGTGAGCATGTTGAAACAGTTTGCTGTTCGCGGTCACTGTGACCCCCCCCATGCACGGACATCGTCACGCCTCCAGCCCACTTTCTTTGTTTCCATGTTTAATGTCTTTGTGTAAACAAGCCCGACGCCTTTCTGGAGTAGTCTGGGAAAAGAGGCCAGGTGTTCTGTTACCGGGTGGGGGTGGGGGTGGGGGGGGGTCGTCTGTTGCTTTCTGTCCCCTCCAGCTGATAATGAGAGCTTGTAATTGCCAATTTCCCAGTTATTTCCCTGGGGGGTTGGGGTGGGGAGGGTTGTAAACACGGGATAACTATGTCCTTTGGGGAAACTTGCACTTTTCACTGAGGTTGAGTCAGTCAGTCTGCGCTACGCGGCACAACGTAGGCGCCATTCAGGACTGCAGCCTTTTATTAATCCTTTGATTTTAATCTCTGGCCGTGCTGTCATTCTGATCATCAGCCATTGTCATCTTCAGTACCAGATGAAATCCGGCTTCCCTGATCTTATTCTGTGGGGACAGTGGATTCTCGAGGGGGGCACTGTCTGTCAGGGGGGCGCACTGTCTGTCAGGGAGTGCTGAGATGGTGGTGTCTGCAGGGGAGGTCAGACATCACATAGGGTTGTGGAAGGAGCCCCCGGTCCACAGACACGCCTTTGTCGGCCGTTAAGGCTTCATGCTCCGTTCCTCACTTTTTCCAGCATGTTGCAGGTGTCTTTCACACTCACAATGGTCTCTCTGCTTCGTCTAAAGTTCTTAGGCCCCCAGTCAGCTTGTCTCATGCTGTTACCTGTGCAAAACAAACCCCCCACCCACAGCCCCAACGGGGACCATTTGGAAATAAATCTGTACCAATAACACCAGTTGACCTTGCGGCTTGTCCTAGCGGGATGCTTTGTTAAATCGGCCTTTAGACAGCATCTACTCGTGTTGTCATTACAGGCCGTCGAAATTGCCCTGAAATTGCATTGTGCAGAAATCGATTTGGGGCGTGCTCTGTTTTAGTGCCAGGAAGGTTGGTCTCCTTGGCAACAGGATACACTCGCTGATGAAGCAAACACAGGGGAAGTGATTGTTTTTATTTTGAGTATAGGTGATATGTACCATATTCCTGCGATTAGCAGAGACTCCCACCGGCAGGTCAGTCTACTCCCTGAAGGCTGGTACTGCAGATGAACATTTTGCGCAGCATGACGCTTCCTCTGCATAAAGTTTTCACAAGGTTCCTTGCTCCATCACCTGACGTGGGGAGTCTCATGCCCCTTTTAGCTAAAGACCAGGAAGTCAGGGTGAAATTTGAAGGCAGTGGAGAAGAAGCAGAGGAGCCACAATTACTCACAGTGTGTTATACCCGATAAATGGCTGCATCTGTGGACGCTTTTCCAAAAGTGGAATTCAGTCACCTTCTTTTCACGGGGCCACAAAATTATTCTAGTTTTTCCCCTACCGTAGCTTTCTTCCATTCTTTGATCTCCTGGTGAAATATAAAATCACCATAATGTGTTTTGTGAAAACACTAAATTATCCAATATTTGATATAATTAGGTAGCATTGCAAAGCTGTGCTGTGTTGACCAATAGACATTTGACATGACATGTCTCCCTGCTTATTGAGGAGTTCCCTCACTTATCCCAGTTATACTGTGCAGGAAAGTATGTCTGGTTCTTCGATACTGAAGAATGTTTATCTTTGTGATACAAATGGCAATAAGCTTCGAAATGCCTTGAAAGCTGGGTCCCTGCGAGGAGACTGTCCTTGTTTAGTCAGAAAGCCTCTCAGCTGGTTAACCTACACTGGACGTGTGATGCGACCCGGTTGCTGGTTAAAGCACCACCTACTACAGGAGCGAGGTTCTGGTTTGGGTTGTTTTTACTGCATCGGTGCATTGCTTTGGCTTTAAACATGCAGGGTTATAACCCGAGATCTGTGATAAATCCTAGTTTACGGTGTGACTTTAGCTGTCAGGGGAATGTGTTCCTGTGGCTGCCATGCAGCTCAGCCTGTGGACCTCAGTACAAGTCTTTCAGAATTGTTTACAGTCTGCGAATCCCATCCGAAAACGCCATTGATACTTTCCAGGATGGTCCTCATCACTTATTCTCCTATAATGGCTATAGCCTTTGGTTCTGTCTCAGCAATGGACCTGGAACCCTTTGCTGGATGTGGGGCCTCGCTGTGCTGAGCAGGTGCCACTTACCTCGTTCCCCAGATTGTTTGTTTGTTTTTTTTTTTTTTACCCTGATGTCTCCCTTCAGTTTGCGTGTCTGGAGTTTCTCTCCATGAGGTTCTAATGATTTGTGTTTCTTTGTTTTTTGGTGTCATTGTCTCTGTCCTGCAGAAGGTAAGATGAACTTCTTTTAACTGCTTTAGATGCACTAACCCCACGTTTTGTTCTTGGTTTTGTTTTCCGCTGCATGATGTTGACAGATTGCCCCCCACGGCAGATTCCTGCTGTCTGTAGTACTGAACAGAGACTGCTCCGTTCATGAAAATGGTCTTGGCGTCTGTATATTTTTATCTTTTTAATTTGCAAGTGAAGACCATCTTCATTTTGGCAGCGAGCTCTCCTAACAAAAGGCAGCATGCTTTTCCTCATGGGACTTAGCGAATGGTTTCGTTAGGCTTGGCCAGCTGCTTCTGTATTCTCCGTTTTCTGCCCCCCCCCCCCCCCAACACGTATACTGTGGTTTTGACGGCAGACTGTGCACACATTTGGATCCCATGCCATTGGATGATGACGTGTTTCTAGCCGTCATTCCCACTGCTGCTGTCATCGTCTCCCCCCCCATGTCTGAAGCGTGTGTAGTGGTGCTCTGTAGCTGTGTTAGTATTCCCTGTGTGCTTTCGTGTGTCGTGTCTTATGTGCTGTGTCACGTTTACCCCTTCGACACCCCCGCACGCCTACATCGTCAAGGGTGCCGCCAATGTGGTGCATTCACGTGCAAAGCACTGCGGCCAGTGATTGGCTGTTGTCTGTCAGAGTAATTGTTCAAGGCAGGAGAGGTGGTAATGTTCACTCATACCGTCTAAGAACCGCACCCCCTCCTGGTCAGGGGCTAGAAACGGGAGTATTTTAATAAACACTCTGTATGATTCCATGCAGCTAGTAAAATAACACCGGGGGACTTCAACAGAACATGGTTGACAGCTGCACTTGTTAATATTTGGATATTACTAACATTATAATAATTCATGAATGTAGTAGTTGTACATTAACATTTCATCCACAACAAAACAGCCTGAGTGTTAATATCGCACTATGAACATGTTTAGACAATGGATTGATGTGCCTGTTGAATAAGTAAGAAATAACAGCCTGTTGCGTCACCTGTAGTAAAGCAGCCTTTCCGAGGGAGGACCTGTGTGTGAGCCGCGGATTTGGAGAAATGGCGCCGCGCTTAATCCTGGCTCTCTCCCGTGGGGGCACGGAGCCTGGCGCTCTCCCCCGGGGGCACGGAGCCTGGCGCTCTCCCCCGGGGGCACGGAGCCTGGTGCCGTGGCGGGGGCACTAACATCTTTCCCTT
>JAABNX020000045.1:16957946-16969049 GCA_015163995.2 Mormyrus lacerda
GGGGGCACGGAGCCTGGCGCTCTCCCCCGGGGGCACGGAGCCTGGTGCCGTGGCGGGGGCACTAACATCTTTCCCTTCTTCCTAGCGGGACCTCGCCCCTGGCCTGCCTCAATGCCATGCTACACACCAATTCCCGAGGGGAGGAGGGCATCTTCTACAAAGTGCCCGGCCGCATGGGAGTCTACACGCTCAAGGTGGGTGTCAGCTGCCATTCTGGGTCGTGCACCGGGGTGGGGGGGAGTTTGGGACAGTGCTTTCGGTGTGTCTGTATCCATGCTGATTCCATGCAGAAGGAATTCTTTGTGTAATAACAAACTTGATCTTTTGCTTGTTTTAATTTATAGTGTCTTTAATTGGTCTTGACTCCACTCTTTTGCAAGCCCTTGCTTTTACGCTGATTTGTTCTTTTTTGGAATTCCACTTTTCAATTTTGGTAGTTTTTATTCCTGATAAACTGCCTCCCCCCAATGGGAAACAGGGGGTGCTGACAGTGAATCGCTCCCGGGGAGCCACATGAGTCTCAAGCCACCAGTGTCCTGCTGGTTGCCTGCCGTCTGAGCAGTGAGAGTGTATAACGTGCGATTAGAGCAGGGCAGCCTACAGGAATCTCCCAAAGCCGCGATTGGGTGAGGAGGGGGGGCCTCTGTGCTGGGCGTCAGTGGGGCTGCCTGTTAATGAGCATATTGGTAGTTGTGATCATCCACAGGTGCAGAGCCCTGGCTGCTCCACCTCCTCTGTGTGTGCGTGTCTGTGTGCGTGTCTGTGTGTGTGTGCGTGTCTGTGTGTGTGTGCGTGTCTGTGTGTGTGTCTGTGTGTGTGTCTGTGTGTGTGTGTGGTCTCCCTCGGGCTCAGATGGCTCCTCCCCCAGCCTCCCTGGTCGCAGTTTAACTGCAGTTTAATTGCAGTTTAATTGCAGTTCACAGGTAGTTTCAGGCTCAGTGCCTTGAGCTGGGCTTCCTCGCTCCGGCTGGCGGTGGCAGTGGCGCAGAGCTTCTCCCCCCCACCTGTAAGCCGTCTGCGCCGCTGCAGCGGAACCCGAATCGATCCGTCCGGCTTGATGAGGCCAGCACCACATTCCCTCGCTCAGCCGTGTCCAGCGACCTTCGGAGTTCTCCATTATCCTCAGTGATACAGAGATTCCAGCACCACTTTAAACTTATATGGTTATAATCTGATATCTACAGTAAGAAAAGCTTAGTTTGCTATGCCAGCACCCCCCCACACAACTCCGAGCCCCCCAGTGGATGTCTGAATTCCTGTTGATCACAATAATGAATAATATTATTATTACACTATTCTGCAGCATAGCCGCTGCTGGACAATGGTCTTTAGTCATCAGTATATGTTCTCGGTTGGAAAAACCGACTTTCAGACAATTTCCCAGGATATCTGGGAAAATGCTTGGTTAATCAGTGAGACTGTAGATCATCTCAGGATTGCATCTGAAAGGTTTTGTTTACAGTGGAGCAGTAGCTGCAGGCTGACACATGGTACAGGGTATCCTTTTTTAATGAATGCATTTATCTGGGCCTAACCCTGTGCCTCTCAACACAGCCCACGGGGACCTCCAGACAGGCCATGTTTTTGAGCCGTGGACTCTGGTAGGGACCTGGGAGGGAGCAAAAACATGGGCCACCAGGCGTTCCCTGAGGACCTGGTTGATAGACCCTGATTTCATCTCTGCTTCATTTTGCTGCTGGAGTGAAGACTCACGTCTCCTTTTCATGTGGAAATATGGCAAACAAACACACACGCTCACTCTGAATCGCCATAAATCTCCGCTAAGAGTCTGCAGTGAAGCTGCTCTGTATAAATCTACCTAAAGTCATCTTTTAAAAGCTGAGCAGCAGGGCGGCTTTGCTCAGATTTCCCAGAATTCAGTTCAGCGTTATACTTCCAAAAAAAAAAACTGATAACTTTATATGGGTCACTGGACTGGATAATAGATTTATAGACTGTTTGGAAGGTTAGATGGTTGGATGAATGGATGGACCAACAGGTGAACAGGGGCGCTAACATAATATCATATATATGTATATCATAATATGTATATATATGTATGTGTGTGTGTATATATATATGTATGTGTGTGTGTATATATATATATATATATATATATAATATATCGTATAAATCCTTATGTCTTGTATGTGATGTCATATCCTGCAAGGCCTCATGGATCCTAAGAACATTACAGCAACCAGCCTGACAGGACTTTATAGCAGCATTTGTAGAAGAAACCAGTCAGTGTTGCTTTTATTGCCATGTCCTTAAATGTTTCTGCGCTAAAGAGCAACAAGTCAGACAGTGGCAAGCAAAGCAAATGAGTGACCTCCTGTCCGTGATTAAAGGGTCTCTGTGTATTTCTGCAGTCGGTCTGCACTGATGCTGCTGCATTAGATTCAAAGGTTACTACGCAGAATCTCAAAGGTATCAGGGCCACTGAGATTCTAGGCTTGTCAGATTCTATACATACAGATATCACTACATCAGAAGCGTGTCTGACTTGATCGAGAAGGAAAACTAGTTTATCGGCTCTGTCAGATAAACCCTGGAGCTTGCCAAAGGCATTGTTGAGGAAATGATGCCTTTGATATCTGAAAGTGGAGTCCTTTCACCATACCGCCTGCCAGACAGGACGCAGAACATCTCGGCTTTGTAGTGAGGCTCCTCACATCTTGGACAGGCTGCCCTGTCAGAAACGATCCTTTATTTGCCATTTGAACAAGTACATTGGATTTTTTTTTCCATGTATTCCATCTCGATCTCCTTTGAGATACACGTTCAGCTGAGAGTGATGCTTAGGGCCTGAACACGGGGTCCACCTTTTGTCTGCCGTCCTTAGGGCATTTCAGGGGCTTGACGGCTTTGCTGAGTGACCCAGCAGATCAGGGATTCTTCTGCCGAAGACAGGATTTGTAGCAGCGACCTTCTGATCGCAGGGCCCTGACCCATAGAGCCACACATCACCTTGCAAGCTTCTGCCCTTGGGCCATTTTAGTAGCCTGTTAAAGTCTGGGCTCTACTATCGGAAGCTGAAGCTTCCAGAAAGCGTCTCCGGTGGGTCGAGAAGGTGAACATCAACGACCTTCAGTCTGTGTGATCTGATGGGCTCTGGTGGAGCCGCATTTCGGCATTAAGCCGTGGCCCTGGGCTGGAACAATGCAACTTGAGTCCAAGTAAGTAAGTTGCTAACAGGAGAATGGTAAGAGTTCATCGTTGAGCGCTGTTCTCGGATGAACTGCGTGATGAGTGATTATGTAGTTCGTGTTTCGATCTGCACTGCTCTGCCGGGGGGGTCGGGAATCACCCTCGGTGGCTTTATCGATCCCTTTAAGCAGCTACTTTATCTGCCACGTGTGTCCTAGCTAATCCACCCCCACCTCGCACCCTCACTGCCCCCTGTTTGACCCGGCAGGGGAAGTTCAGGTTTCTACCTGACTTTTTCCTACGTTCTGCCATCACTGCTGTCAGTGGAGACGAAGATCTACATCCAACTTTGCCCTGCTAAAATGCACACTATTGGCTGTTACTTCTCTTAAAATATTTGTAAATGTTTCTAGTATATTTCCACGTTATATGTGGTGCTCATGTACATATGCTGTATATTGTATACATCTGTATTCTATTTTTAGAGTTCCCCAACAGGCCTGAGTGCACGATTTGCTGCAGTGTCCTGACAGAAGCCTGAGGATGTGAGTCTGTGTATCTCGGTGCCAACAAGCATTTTTCAGTGAAGCCATTTTCAGACGGGCTACAGTCCTGTGGATTGCAGTGTATATGAACAGTGATATGCGGCTCAATGGGTTCAAACACTGTGCTTATGATCATCCCTAATCCCAGGGTCAGTAGAGTGATTTTACTGTTGAACTCTTGAGCAAGATCCTTTAAACCCCTCTTGCCCCCAGGAATTGTCTGATCCTGCTTTCTCAAAGATGTACATTGCATTGGACACAAGTGTCTGAAATTAATAAAATGTAAATGACAAGTGGGGCATCTTCCTGTAGGGGGCGACATTTAGGCTTAATAGCAGCTTTAAGGTTTAGCACTTGGTTACCGTCGAAGGTATAAATTGACCCAGCTTTCAGCAGACACCCATGGGGATGGTCCTTCACAGCCAGTGAATGAGCCAGGGCTGGTCACTGGCAGTTAAGGGGCTAAAGGCCAGCTGGGCTGTATCCCCGGAGCCCGCTGTTCCTCTGAACGTCATACTGAAGCTGTCAAAGGGAGCGGAGAGTAGCAGGGGGAATTTGGGAGGGAAGTAAGCAGGGAAAAGGCATCTCACTGGCACAGAACCACACTCCAGTCACAAGTCAGACCGACGCAGTGACGTCATGGGGAGGGTCTGCTCTCAGGGAAGCGGGACGGCCGGGAAGTGGCGTAGCCGGACTTCATATCTGTTGCGGATCTGCCGGTGGAGGGTGTGCCAAGGTCTTCAGCTCGAGACGAGCTCAAGCTCTTATTTAGAAAGAAGACTAAGTTTATTTATTTAAAGGTTAACAGATGTTTAAGCCGCAATGGACTGTATGGCTAATCCTGCTTCCAGAAACACAGGTTAATCCCCCAGACCGCCACGTGACCGCATCTGTTTCTATAAAAAGAATGCTTCTTACCTCACCAAAGCCTGCATGTCAAGATCTCCCTTTTCCCAGTACCCCCGGTGCCAGGCTGGTCTGGGAGAGCCTTCAGAATCTAACATTCCAGCATATTCTCTGACTCCTCCTTCCTACTCCTCTATGGAAGGAGGCATTGTCAGGTGGATGGATTTCCAGCAGCTCATCACACTCCAAGGAGAAACGGAACTCTTCTTTGTAACAAAGCCCAGATCCTTGGTCTGTCTTCGCCTAATAATCTGGATGTCCACATCCAGGGCAGGTGGAGGCGTCGGTGCAGTGTCCGTTTCTGATGCGCAACATTACTGTGGACTGGGATCCTCCTGTAGATAACGGTCACTAAACTTTGGTGCTATGCCTAATCTTCAAGAAAAATATACACTGAGGAAAAACAGATGAATATCCCGAGATGCTAAGGCCTTAGGAGGTCTGTTAGCCTTAGGAGGTCTGTTAGCCTTAGGAGGTCTGTTAGCCTAGAATGTGACAGGCCTGGCTAGCTGACACTATGCTGTGTAGCAGAAATGGCATCCATGGTGAGCCTGTTGTATGACAGGAAGCCCAAAGCATTGTTCAGGAAGTTTCTGCAGATGTGTCACTGCCTTTTTGTTACTTTGTTGAATGACACAGCAAGCCTGTCTGTATGCATTCGTATGATCTGTTTTAATTAAGATATCGTACTACTCCCTGGCAGATCAAATAGGAAAAAAGAAAAATAAAGAATAACGTGTCATATTCAGATAAAGATTTTATTTTAGTCTGCCATGTACAATTGTCAGCATTGTCAAACCATGAGACAATATTAACTGTCATGATGGGATTTTCTGTCCCAGTTTCAGATTGTTTCAGTCTGTTTAAAGCTTTTGAAGCTTCCAGCCCCCAGATCATGTCAGGCATTTGATAAGAGCGCCCTGGGATTGTATATCCTATAACTGACAGTTGACTTTGGAGAAGGCAGTGGGCGTGACACCTCTGATTAAACGTAATTGTTTCAGCTACTTGTTCATTAGAGCGATTCCTGAGTCATAAATGTATTGCTGACCCTATCCATGCTCTGTAGTCAATGTCCAAACAGTCTGACACAGACAGCTGTCCATCTTTCAGATCGGAGGATGATGTAAGAGGTCGTTTTGGCACCCTTATTTGCATTGGTGAGGGCTAAACGTGCCCCTACTGCAGGGTGATCTGTGTCCGGGTGATTGGCAGCTCAGGCTGACAGTAGCTGTCTCGTCTCCGGCGTTCCGGTCCCTCTTCTACCAGCTCTCACCCACCGTGGTGTTTCTCCTGACCTAAGACGAGATCTTTTTTGTTCCATCAGGGAAACACGACCATAAACAACAAAGTGACTTATAATGTGGGTTTTAAGACAATCGGCCCAGAAGCAAAGGTTTTTCCCTGGGAGCTGCTTTGACATTTGAAAGATCCCTAAGTATATACACCTAGGCAAAACCCCGCCTTTGTGGTAGATGCAGCGGGGATGACAGAATCCAGGGATGTTATAGAGATCGTAATATTGGGCTGTAACAATGCAGGTTCTGTTGGGAAAACGCATTTTTATTTAGGGCGGCTGAGTTACAGGATATTGCGGTCACATGTCCACCGGCCGTCCGGTATCCACCGGGCCCGATCGGCGCTCTCTGCAGACTGTCCGTTTCATATGTCATCTGTCTCCACCCCCGGCTGCCATGGTGCATCTATAGCGGGGGCCCACGGATGTGCGGACTGAGTCAGAGGCTTACTGAGGGCTGAATAACATCTCGGCTAATCGCTCCTCCAGGAATGGAGAAAGCTGTGAGACCGGGACAAAGCCTGTTAATGTTTAGAAGCTTCATTGTGATTGGTGCAGACTTCTTCTCTGAGCCGTGGTAGGTGTGCACAGTGTAGTACCCGGTCAGATTAGCGAAGAATGGTTTTTAAGTAATAAAGTAATTTGGGGTGTATTGTAAATAGCATGGGAATGGGTAGTTACAAAATGTAGTATTTTACATTTTATTTGTTTAGTGGTTGCTTTCATCCATACTATGGTGGAGAGCATGGTGAAACCATTCTGCTGGCCATGGGATTTGAACTAGCAATCTTCTGGTCACAGGCACAGCCCACATACCACGCCTCTTTAGTTTGGGTTTGTCTTACTTCCTTTGACGCCTTGAGCTTGGCTGCATGGCATCGTCGTCGCCATCTTGCCTTTCGCGTCACATGACTCGTGTTGCATTTCCAACAGAAAGACATCTCGGACGGCACGAAGGACCTGTTAGAGGAGGCCTCAGAGGAAACCAGCGACTCTAACACTGCCTCGGACTCCCAGAGCCCGGAAAATGGCAGCAACCCCAAGGAGGGTGGCAAGGCCAAGTGGAAGAGAAGAGGTAAGAAATGCCACTGCGGCCTGGCGCAGGGTGCTGACTGGGCTCTCCGGTCTGGTTCAAATGCATTTTACTTATTTATCAGACACTTTCATCTAAAACATACAACTACGGGGTCAGACAGTCTCTGCAGCAATTGGGGATTAAGGGCCTTGCTCAAGGGCCCAACAGTGACATCACTCTGCTGAGCCTGGGATCTGAACCTGCAACCTTTAGATCACAGACATCATGCCTCGACCTGCTGAACCATACTTCACCCCCCACTTAAATAGTGAAATTTCAGTATGTCTTGTTTTGTTGACGTGATGGAAAATTTGGTTATATAAAAGCATAATGGGGATGTTTTCCAGACCTTCCGAGTGGACCGAGACTCGAATAGAATTTTGTGTACAAAACCACCAGCTGCAGGTCGGTACAAGGGTCAGGTGTGGGTGCTGGCTTTGGCAGATCCGGTTCGTAATCAGAGGTCAGCGGCACCAGGCCGTGTTCACCTGGCGACACCCCACAGAGCACGAATGCCGCAAACGAATGCCGTGTGTGACGGGGAAGGGGCCAGCTGGCGATGTGCAGCACTGGCGCTCTATGGAAGGCCGTACCAGCAGTTGCTGGGTGCGCTGCTTTTGCGGCGTGCAGCTACGGCCAAGGCCAGTAAATGGCGCGTAGGTGCATCTGTCGGTGCTGCAGCTTGGCGGCGAAACCGTTCTCACAGCGAGTTAAACACGCTGCAGTAATCGCACGCCGGCTCGTTTTCTTTTCGGTTGTGTTTTTTTTTTTTCCTTCCGCCAAACGAGCGCCCAGAACAGGAAGCAGTGCCTCCGATTAACATCTGCGACCACTTCCTCAGACACAAATGTATGGACGGATGTTCGACACAACATTAACGTCACCCGAAAGCCAGCTGCCGTCACTACGCTGCGTTCTGCTTCTCCCGGATGGTGATCTGCAGGCCATGCAGAAATGCTGCTAGTAAGCGGCAGGGCAGACTGAACGGAAGGAGCCTTCCGGAATCCAGCAAGGTGACAGAAAATGTTCAGTAGACAGCAGCTGGTGGACCATCTTCCATGTAAGTTCCCCGCATTGGAGACTGGGGATATTTATTTGTCTGGTCGCAGGTTTTCCCCATCAGCACCGGCGGTATGTACGCTGTATACTCACCCGGTTAGCATGCGCTTGTAACCAAGGCTCATTTACAGCCCAGATAATTACTGACAAGAGGGTTAATACAGTCATGCCTTTGATGGCTGCTGCAAATCTGCTCATATTAATTTAAGAGGTATTGCTGACAGGTCGTTAATGTGGGTGGTCTGCTTGTGTTTATGAGTGAATTAATTCCCCCTGGGTAACGGACCACACAAACCACTGAGAAATAAAGCACCAGTATCGGTACAATGCTGGACTCTCTCCCTGATTTGCATTTTTGAGGAGAGTATAAAATAATATATGAATCATATGAGATAGCAGGCGGACCGGAGAACGTTTGCGCCATAAAAACAGGAAGCCGGAGCCAAGCCTTGCAGATTCTCTGAGCTCATGCTGCAGCTGGTACTGTCCAAAGAACCAGAGAACACATGTAGTTACTTTGATATGGACACCTGTCTTTAATATTGGTGTTGTACTTGATGACACCCGGAAAGATGTCTGTCTTGAATAAACATCTGCCTTGACAGTTTGTCGAAGACCTGCCAGCCAGACGCTTTCCACACTGACACTCATAGATATTGATTTTTAAACAGATGATCTTTGCTACTTAGTAATCGCTTTTTATTTTGTGATGTGAGTAAGATTATGTTTTTTTTTTTTTTTTTCTGTTGACTGCAAATCTACTGTTACTGTGCCTTTAAAAGCTAAGTTCTCGAATTTGAGAAAAGAGGAAAGGGTTTTTTTTTTTGGTTAGCAGTGTGGAAAGCAAGGGGAAGAGCAGCTGTGAGTGTGAATGCAGGACTTAAAGCTGCTTTTGATAGCGCCTGTCTGGTCATCGGTCTGAGTGTGGAAATAGATTTCACTGTTATGTTATTAGTGCTGAAATTTCCAGTTTACGCCACAAAATTAGAAGTACATCAGAGCGAGCCAGGGTCTCCCTGCGGCATTATGATTACACAAAGCGGCTGGTGAGCAGATGTTCATCTGGCTGGCTGTCCCCTCTGCTCTGTTTGCCGTGGGGATCACATGACCACTCTGGATCACATGACCAGCCTGCCCTGTCCTGCAGAAAGCTATGTGTGTGAGTGCATGTGTATGAAAGATTGCTGAGATTATGTTTTTGTTCAAGGTGATGTGGAAGTGAATAAACCTTCAGCTCTGAGAGCAGGGTTCCTCAACATCCAGCTCACTCACTGGAATGCCTGACAGTGATATGATTGCTCTGCTAGTCATGGGATTCAAACTTATTACCTTCCACGCACAGATTGGTCTGCCAGTGAACTACACACTGCCCTGCAGATCAGTCCAGGTTATGTTTGAAAATGGCGCATCGGCGTGTGTGTGACAGGTCTTGGACGTGTATGATTTGTGATGTGTTGGAAGAAAAATGAATTCATAGTAACCATAGTCGGGCTCCAAGTTATTGGAATGTCACAGGAATTTCATTCTTATGCTTTAATAAAATAACACCAGAAAATTCCTTACTGATTAATTCCTGCTACTCTGCAGGAATAATGCATTGTACTCACCTTTGCTGTTCCCTTCTTTGGCACATTAGTTATATGCAGACAGAATGAATTTCATCCAGACCTAAACGTGGGATTTACCCAGCACTCAGTTCCTTTCCTCTACTCTTATATGATCACATTTCCTGTTTCACCTCTTTGTGTGCAGATTAGCTTATTGGATCATGAACATGAAATCATAAAAAATGAATGCGTCCCATAAGTAGACTCCAATTCAGTTCTATTAAACTAATTTTTATATAGCACCTTTCACAACAGTTACCCCAAAGCATTTACATGGGTGTGCTGTGATACATCAAGACAGAATAGTGGCAGAAACAGGGAAAATGAAAGATAAAGAAATGAAAGAAGGTCGGATGACAATGGAGGAGAGGGCTTGCAGATTTGTCTTAGATTGCAGTGCTCCTTGAAGATCAGTGCCCTGCCTTTGATCTCCATACAGCCCATGTGCGGCTAATCGAAAACACGTACGGTTCAGCGGAAATAGGTGACAGCTTTGGAAAGTCGCCCTTGTCACAACCCTCACACTTACTTCACAGCAGGGTTCCGACTGAATCTGGAACCGAGATTGTGTGTGTGTGTGTGTGTGTGTGTGTGTGTGTGTGTGTGTGAATTCAAATGGTTACATCAAAAGAATTTGCAGTTTCATCTGGTGGAAATGGCAGATATCAGCAAAGTCGCTAGTTCTAAGATTTTAAAGGGAGAGGTGGGCTTCTAAATTTGACCTCTACATTTGTAAAGTATTATATATTGAAGTTTTCTTTTTTCAGTCAGGGAGCGAGAACTACAGCTCTAACTGTAGACTTGTGCTCTGAAGGAAAAGCTGCATTTGTTGTCGATGTTGACTCCTGCTGACCATATAGACATTCCTTCAAAACATTCTTTCTCCTGTATGGGTCTTCAGGCTCCCCTGAAGAATATCCAATGTCATGATTGAGTACTGTTCCTCTGCAACCTCCAACTGTGAGAACATTATTGCGTTCTCATAATGTGCATAATAAGACGGCTTCAGTCTGGTCATTTGTACTTGATGAGTTCAGATTTGACTCACGTATGAATCATCTGGTCTGAGTCCATGGTGTTTTTCAACTGCACCAAAGTTCAAAGGCATGAATACTCTCCTTCTCCCAGTTCTTTATTGTCCGGATTTCACATGCATAGCTAAGCCATAAAATATGCAATGTCCTGTTTGATTCTGATTTCAGTTTGTATAACTTTTGTTCTCTTCATATTTATTCATAGTCCCATCTCTTCCACTGTCTCTTCTTTTAAAATCACGTTTTCTTCATTTTTATCAGCCAATCAAAGGTTGATGCATCTTCATTCCAGTCTGGCTTCCACCACTTTATACTCTGTGTAATCACAACTTTTTTTATTGATCCCCGTGGGTAAGTTCCTTTATTGGGGAAATTCTTTTTCACGCCTCCCTCAACTTGCTCATTGTAGAGCAAGCTGTCCGCGAAGGGC
>JAABNX020000045.1:16982433-16995764 GCA_015163995.2 Mormyrus lacerda
AGTGAGTGAGTGAGTGAGTGAGTGAGTGAGTGAGTGAGTGAGTGAGTGAGTGAGTGAGTGAGTGAGTGAGTGAGCGATTGAGTATTTGAACGAGTGAGTGAGCGATTGAGTATTTGAACGAGTGAGTGAGCGAGCAAGCATGTGTGTGACTGGGTGAGGGTGTGAGCAAGTGAGTATAAATTATCGAGTGTGTGAACGAGTGTGGGAGTGTGAGAGTGAGTGTATTAGCGAGTAAGTGAGCAGATGAGTGAATGATTGAGCGAGTGAGCAGGTGATTGAACGGGTGAGCGAGTGAGCAGGTGATTGAATGGGTGAGTGAGTGAATGTGGGTGAGCGAGTGAGCAGGTGATTGAATGGGTGAGTGAGCAAGTGGTCAGTCCCCACAAGGCCTCTTGCATAATTCATGTCACCAGACACCAGCCGACGACAGGAGCTGTAAGCGGAGCTGCTGCTGTTTAGCGGAGGGTAATGAGGGCTCTGGGCCAGACGGGAGCCCCGTGACCCAGTCAGAACGCAGCACGCTGGCTCCCTGCTCCAGATCACTGATGTGCTGCAGTGAATGCTGATACCATTCAAATGTTAATGATCAGTTCAAAATGATGAAGGTCAATGAACAAGGAGTTTAATCCAATTCAGATGATTGTCAAAGTGGCCAAATTTATGACCCTGTTCTCTGAACATGCATCCATCCATCTTCCAGTTGCTTCTTCAGTACAGGTGAACGAAATGTGCTAGAATGTTCTCTGTGTTAGCGTGGTCCACAGAGCATCTCTACATGGGGTAAACAGCTTAGCGAAACTGAACACAAAATCTTGCAGAAGACTGGTTTCACCAGTTTGTGGCTTCTGTTTGACTCAATATGGTGGACGAAATATGGTTATGTTAAAATATATTCAGATCTACAGCATGGGACAAGTTGGTGTGTTTTTATCATTGTGACTGGTGAGCAGACAGCCAGGGAATTGGTGCTTCTGCACATGCTGGTCAAACAGACAGCCAACATGGCGTCACCTCGCATGCAGCTTTGCTACAGATTGCAGAGTATAAAATTCCATTTGAAGTTAGTCTTTGTGTCTTGTTCTCAGTGGCTCCTGAGTGTGCTGTGTGCACACGCTGTACTGCCAACTAGAAATTAATATTCATTAATTTCCCAGAAACTCGTGCCAAGTTCACGTCCTCAGCAGACCTGCAGCCTGACCCAGGGAGACGGCGGACAAAGCCTGGGCGGGATGTATTACACATCCAATCACACGCTAAGAGCAGGTTAGAGATGCTGATTCATCAGCGCGTCTTGGCTTCGGCTGGTAGGAGGCGAGCAGTAGCACGTTCAGGGACCCCCTTGAGGAGCCCCCACAGTCTCCGTAACCGGAGCCCTTGAGGCTGCCACAGCACCCCCCGAATCTCACAGGTCATCGGATTTGTAGTGCAGGGTAAATGCAGTGATATTCATCGCCAGCTTTTTCCTAGAAACAGGGTAAACCAGGTTGCGTTTCATTTAGTCCTTTGGACCATTTATAGAACTGAGGTACCCCAGAGGGTTGTGTGTAGCTGTTGGATCATTTGTTTTTTTTTTTTTACTGTTTACTGAGGGTGTCCTTTGACATTGCTGTAGCTATGACTGCCTGAGTGAAAATCTCACCTAATTGGGTGTTTTTTTTTTAACACGAGGCACCCTTCATGTGCCTTTTTGTCATTTCAGTTCTGGACTGACGATTGAACAATCCAAAGAGCTGATGGAAGCATTCCCCAATGGGGACTCCAACCAATCCCTGCTGACCCAACTTCCCGCTGCTGAAGAAGCTACGGCGGGAGATGGCACAAAGACTGAACCTGAAACAAGCTTGGACATCACGACAGCTTCCGGATCAGAGGTGACCTCTGAGGTGCCTGCAACTACCCATGAGGTACAGGAACCTGCAGGTTCTCAGACCAAAGCTTCTCCTGCGGCTGCTCTGAATACACAAGTGGTACCAGCTGCTGTGAAAATGGACAGCACTGCGAACGCTGCTTTGGCCGCAGAAAAGGAACCAAAAGATGATGGCAGATCGGAGATTCAGCTCTCCCCTCGGACACCTCCAGAAGCCTCACCTATTGACGAGGTCGGCAGTGAGCTAACAGGGATTGATTTTAAGGAGGTGAACCAGGAGCCCTTGAAGAGAAAGGCGTCCAATGACGGGGAAGCAGCCCTGAGCCCAGAAAAGAGGCCCCGTGTCTTAGAAGCTACCCCACTTCCAACATCCCCTAAACCGTCACCAGAGTCTCCAAAGGTGCCACCATTGAAGGTAAGGGCTTTTCAGCACAGCCATGAAGTTCTAACGCGAAGCTTAAGGCATTTTTATTAACGACTCTCTTACCCTTGCAGCACTGCGGCAGGTTGGGATTTGCTTGCCATGTTTGCATGAAGTTCACAGCGGCTCCTGCTTTATGATCAGTAGTGGCTGTGATCCTCAGTATTTCTCGTCCTCCTCCCTGCAGATTCCCGTCTCCCGGATTGTGCCCACGCAGGCGGCTGCAGGCCAGCTGTCTCCCAGGTCCCCCTTTGCCACCTCGGCTGCCAGCCCCTTGCGCCCAGGTGCTCGCACTCTGGCCGACATCAAGGCTAAAGCCCAGCTCCGGAGGGCTCAGAGTGCCGCCGCCGCCGCCGCCGCCGCTGCAGCTGCTGCCGCCGTTTCCTCTTCTGGGGGAGCTGTGCCAGGCCCAGGACCAGGAGGAGGTGCTGGAGAGGCCAGTCCTGCACCAAGGGGAGGGGCTCTGTCCAGCCAATCAGAGCCCCAGATCAAGGGCTCCTCCTTGGCAGGTTGTGAATCTCAGATACAATTACATCATGCCGGTCCACCAATAAGAAGCACTGAGCAGGGTGTTTTACCCATCAAATCGAACACCAACCAATCCTACATCACCTTGCACTCAGCCTCAGCTTTGAGCAAAGACCTGCCAAAACATCCCGAAGACAGAACAAAAGAATTATCCCGCAGCCAGTTAAGCACAAGTTCTGCTTTGGATAACCAAGTTCTGACGACATTTCAAGCTGTTCAGAAGCCATTACTCAGCTCCGTGTCCCTGGTATCTTCTGGGACAGAATCTACACCTCTACATTCAATTCCCATTCACATTACCGCTTCCAGGTACATGACTCTGGAGTACCCCTTCGCTGGGGGCTCTTCTGGAAAGGCTAGTTCCTCAATAACTTCTAACAATCCCCTTGTAACCCAGCTTCTTCAGGGGAAAGAGGTCCCTCTGGAGAAGATTCTCCCAAAACCACTGGCAGAGGCTCAGCCTGTGATAGGCGTCTCTGGTGATAAAGGGAAATTGCCCAGCGCTGCATTCGGGAGTCTTACTATGGGTAGTGGAGGTCAGTTAGTCGCTGGTGTGGACAAGCAGAGACTGTTCATTTCCAGTCATCCGTCTGTGACTGGAGCCAGCAGCAAAGAGTTCACTCTGCACCAACGGGAAATGCTGAACAAGGCCACCCAGGAGCAGATCCTGCAGACCCTCATCAAGAGGGCACACACTCAGCAGTTTGGGTCCGGTCCCCAGGCTTTGCTGCAGGAGGCCTGTCCCACCACAGCTAGCTTTACGGCGGGCTTCTCGGGCCGGAAGAGGACATCCAGACCTGCCATGTCAGGGCATTACCTTCTCAACATCTCCACATATGGGAGAGGCTCTGAGGGCAGCAAGAGGGCTGTCTCGGCAATGTCTTCTACTCTGGTTAACCTGAAGAAGGAGTATGTGGAGATTGAGGGAATCCCAGGCGCTGACAATGAGTCAACGAGAGGACAGTCTGCTGGAGCAGACTCTGGAGTTAAGATGGAACCCCAAGGACCTTCAAGTGATCCTCAGAGTGAAAACCTCGAAGATGCACTTGATTTCCATATGCAAAAAAAGATCAAGTCAGAGTTCTCATCTGGACATTCACATGACAAGGAAGAGAAGTCAACCCAAACAATGGGCAGCTTCGCTGCTTCAAGAGCCAAAGAAATCGAACATGTGACCCAGGTGCTCACAGGGCACGCCGCCCTTGGCAATAATTCACAGAGCAACTCCATATCAGTAGCAGCAGAGCCATATCAGCTGCAGCTCCATACGGCTGCAAACCCCCAACAGACTTCTGCCTACGTCGTGCAGAAAGCCCACGAGAACCAAGGACCTGGAAACTCCACAGGAGCCGGCAGCCCGCCGGGCTACAGCCCAGCATCCAGCAGTGAGGGAAGCGTCATGTCCTTCTCTGTGACGGTCACCACCATACCAGCCAATCACAGCAGCCACGGGGAAGCCGCACCCATACCAGCCTTCACAGAAGGTGCCGGCATCGACGACCCGCCATCCAACTGCTATTGCAGGCTGAAGGCCATGATCATGTGCAAAGGCTGCGGAGCCTTCTGTCACGACGACTGCATTGGGCCGTCCAAACTCTGCGTGTCCTGCTTGGTGGTACGATGAGCAGCTTTCTGACAGGCTTCAAGTACCTTCAGGAATCATCTAGAAAGACGGAACGTGCATCCAAGCTGGCTGTGTCGTTGTTTTTTTTTTTTTTTTTTTTTTTCCTCGTTTTCAAAAAGACTCCATTCAGCACCTTTTTCCTAGACTTGAGTCACTCGTGTTTGTGAATTGTGACAAAGTTTTGCACTTAGAGGAAAACATTTATTGCACAATATTTTGTTAGAGACAGAAGTGAAACAAAACGAGATATTTTTATAGAAGAGAGGACTTTCGGATGGACAGCAGCTTCCTTTGCGGTAGAGCATTTGATTGACCTTGTGCATTCTGTTGTAAATATGAAATATGCCGTGCGTATATGTGTGTGAATGTTGGGGGTGTGGCTTTATGAGGAAGGCCTTACAGAGAGGCACAATCTGGGTCCTACTGCTAGTCAGAATAATTAACATGGGATGACCTTGGGGTAACAGCAGCTGTGAATTGTGGACTTGAAAGCAGAATCTATTTCCAAATGAATATCTCTCATGATGACGGTGGACTGCAGATGGAGTTTAGAGTACCTTGTGTGCCTAAGGATGGTGGTTATGCTTTCAGCTAGACCGGCACGTGACTCTCGGAGCCGATGGGTGCTGTGGGTCGGTCCGGTATCTGCACGTAGGACATTTTCTCAGTGTACTTAACCTCTCCTTATTGCTGTACGTTGTGTTCTGTGCGTAGGTAGTGCACCTTCATGGAATATGTCACCAATGGGTTACCTGGGATGCAAGAGTGGGGCCAAGGCCAGCGGAAGGGTACCCTTAATGCTGGCAGCCATATGGAATTAAAATACGGAAATAGTCGTATCTAACATCTGATTGGCTGTATCACTCCTTCATCCCCCCCTTTGAACTCAAAGACTGTGACTATAGTGGATAATTTGGTTATTACGTGCATGAGACTTAATGATTTTGTGCATGTGGGAAATTTGCTGTTTTTTTAAGCACGGGAAGCTAAAGCCTTCCGGAGCCCCAGTAGCCCCGAGCCGTGACAGCTGAGAAGCACCTTGACGGGAAAGTGCATTGGACGATGTCCATAGCGCAGGTCCCCGAAACGGCAGCCGCACTCCTGCTGCTCTCCATGCTGTGGATGATCGGCATCTGCTTTCATTTTTGATCTTCTGACAACCTTCCGACTAAGAGCATTAGCTTCCCCGTCTCTAAATGCCCTAAAAGCGTGTTACGTCGAGGTCTCCGCCTCTTCACTGCATCTCGGCAGTGCCGTCGTTTCACTGCTCACTCACTGGCATGTAATATTAGTGATACTCTTGGACCAGGGGCACATTAACTTTTCTGGGGGCCCTAGGCTGGGTATTTTTGGAGCCAAAAGGGAAGGGGGGTGATGGCATGGAGGATTTCTGGTCAGAGTTGGGGGCTGTCGTGGATGTTCCCCAGTTCCTCACTGGATCAATCCTAACTTACCCACCTGTACTGGCCAGCAGTCACATCCCCTGCGGTGGGGCCCTTTCGTTCGGTACCTGTGTTTTTCACGACCGTGTCTCCACAATGCAGGGGGCCTGAGTCCTTACCCTCGTCCCATAGCCACATTTTCAGAAACTTTTTCTTGAAATTATGAAGTGTTTATAGATTTGTTTCTCGCAGTTTGTTAAATTGCTTTAACTTCAAAACAGAATAGTCTGATGTGAGATTTCGTTTCATGTTGTCTTTCTCCTTTGAGCTGTAGGTGAAGTTAGACACCCAGGAATTCCCGCGTGCTTTCCGCCGTCTCTTTCTCCCAGGTGGGCTTTTCCTGCCCCCAGGCTGATTGTCGTAGCAAAGACTTCCTATTTAACTTAGTTTTCCCTCTGTTTTTAAAAATATTCCTTCCGATCTGTTTGCTTTAAATCCGATGAAAGCGTAACAGTACCAGGATGAAACGCCAGTGACTGTGCATGAATGTGGAGTCCAGCAGCAGAAACTGCAGAGAAGCGCTTGGCCCAAGGTGAAATGTCGCACTCAACGTGTCAGACTATGATGGCAGTGCTGTCGTTAAATCACGTGTATGAATCATTTCTGTGGTGTTATACCAAAGTCACCATCTGATTTTTATTTTAAAGTTTGAACAATTAAACAAAACAAAGTAATATATTTTAAGTAATCTATTTTAATATATAAAGTCTATTTATAAATGATTTGATTACAAAAGAAAACAGGGTATTTACTGGAATAATGTAATTGCAGTCATTTTATTTTTTTCACCACGTTGTGCAGGACCTCAGTCTCTAGAGTGACTTTCTACAACTCTGTTTGATCTGGATGCTGTGTCTGACTGCAAGGAGAGGCCTTCTCTGTGTATCTATGGCTGATTTTAACCTGAGTACAGCATTCAGCTGCAGTGCCGTCCTATACCCCAGTAAGCCGGCCAGTTACCGTAGCAAGCTGAGCTCTGAGATACGATGACATAAAGGGGAATGTGAGTCCGGTGAGGCAGCTCCAGTGAACGTGTGCTCACCATCATCGGCAGAATGTATCTGAGATATACGTGTGTTTACTCCTAAAACAATATAGCCCTCAGAAAAGCGGAAAATAAAACACAAGACATTATTTTCATGTTTAGTTTTTTATGTGTTTTGTATAGTTTCGGAGACACTGTATGATTATACATCTTTAACAACATTATTTTAAAATAAGCAATATTCACAGTCAAAACACCTAGTGTGTCTTTAATTAAAGGAGTGAGCTCTTTTTTAGCTTTTCTTTTGTGGTGAATTAGGCATTGAAGCAGAAATCTCATATAAATCTACAGGCAGAGGTGGAAATTCCAGGTTCAAAAAGAAAAAAATCCTGACCAAGATTTTGTTTCTACCAAACAGTTGAGCATGAACAGTCACAGTCACAGAGACTCAACTGGTTGTTTGAAATTTTTACTTTCTAGACCTGAAATTTCCATCTCTACAGGAAAAAGGCAAAACAGGCTGAAGCTGTTTTTAACTTTCAGAAATATTATTCATTAGAGGTTTTGCACTAGCTTTGATTGAACTGCCCCAAAATTATTTAATATATTGTAACTTTACAAAACCAAAGTGGCTCCAGTTGGAGTTTTTCTTAAAACCAGCATTTTGATGGCCTAGTTTGTGGTCTTATCAGGTATCGACATGGAGGGACAGAGACAATATACAAGAAAGCTTTGGCTGCCAGCCTCTTCCTGTATTTACACCTTAAATGTTCAATGCACTAATTTGTTCACATTTTAGTAAAAAGAAGAAAAAAAACGTTAAAAAACACTTCAGATCTTTTTGGAGGGCTTTTCGCAGTGAAAGCCTCGTACCACTTCGTTAAATGACCATTAAAACTGTCATTGTTTTTTAAAAATGAAGTCAAAATATATTCGAATGGACTGTTTGACTAGATAACCTTGTGTTTGGTAGATTTAGAAAATTTAATTTTAAAAATGGTGTTTTAAAAGAACATTTTTTAGAAAGATAAAAATTATATTTATAACATTTTATAAAAGGAAGATTCTTAAATATTACATATGATTTTACTTGTGCTTATTATACTTGTAAAATGAGCTTGTGCTTTTCCGCTGTCGTTAATGAGGTTGTATCATTTTGCATTTCTCTCTGTAGTTGTGTTCAACCCTCAATATCCTCTAAAACATTGTTCTCCAATAAAAATGCTTTTACTGCCAATCAATTTCAACATGTATTCCATTGTATTTGAATTTTCCCAGAGCAGTTTGTTCAGGAAAGGGATTTGTGTGAATGCTATTCATTTGTCCTGTTTTCCTGTAAAAACATACTTCTCGACCCAGAAACTGTAACAATAATTTTGTACTATAAGAGGCTTTGATTTTATGGAACAGGGCCAATGTACTGTGCTTACAGATGCTGCGTTCAGAGGCCAAGCTGATGTTTAATGGTCACTTGCGAGTCTTTTACACAGTTGCCTGTAGCTGTTGTGCATTTTCAGGCTGAAAACGCAAAGTCTTCTGTGTAGCCCTTTTAATAATAATAATTGATGTGTTTCCCACTATGAGGCTTATGGATTGTTCTGGATCATCGTCCTCGTCTCATCTTGCTTTACCCTGCTGAATAATATAGCCCTGTACATACATACCTCTTCAATATTGTTTAAAACAGTTATTTAGGTTTTGTGCATATTTTTCATTTAGAAAAATGTGAATATTAAACTCTCCTAGTGTATTTGCCGATGAACGTCATTTAAGAGAAATGCATTTTCCAGTGGCTGGGGTTCATTTTCATTTGGTCAGTTGTGGATCAAATCAGGACCGTGGGAATAGTGTCTAAAGCGTGCG
Source organism: Mormyrus lacerda (assembly GCA_015163995.2). Classification (NCBI taxonomy): domain Eukaryota; kingdom Metazoa; phylum Chordata; class Actinopteri; order Osteoglossiformes; family Mormyridae; genus Mormyrus; species Mormyrus lacerda. Next base: position 16,991,164 of record JAABNX020000045.1, read on the forward strand.
TGCGTGCGTGTGTGTGTGTCTGTCATTCTCCAGGTGTGTGGATTCCTCCTTGTCTGGTTTCATTTGGGAAGAAACAGCCTCTTCAAAACCAAGAATGTAATATATTAATCAGCAATATGAGAAAAATGTATTTTACCATAATAGTTTGAAAGATTCAATAAAAACACAGTATGATGTTTCAGTATTTGAGTGACTTGTTTTTTATTCCCAGAACGATGAAAGTTCTGACAGATTAATGATCGACGGCTCCGGTGCTTCTCTGTGTCTTCCCTTCCTTCTCCGCTTCACCCTCTTGTCTTCCCTTCCTTCTCCGCTTCACCCTCTTTCCTTTTCCCATCCGCTCTGCCGTCACCCGTGAGCTGTCTCGCCATTTGGGGGGGGCACTGTGTCCATTGGCAGCCTGTAGCTCTCCATACGCGCAGAGCTGAGATGCCCATGACCTGCTGACCATCACCCCACGGGCTGGCAGCTCCATATAGCGCCGGTCCCACTGAGGGCCATGGCTGCCGTCTCTATGGCTTTCGGCGGGAGGTGTGAGTGGTGTAACACGCCCAGGGACTCACCTGCTTTCACGTAATAAATCCCAAGCTATCTGCTACCTGCAACTGCAAGGACATGGACTGGAGAAATGTGAACACGACGGTCCTGCAAGTATAAGGCAAAGATCGATACATTTTCTAAATATCATATCAGGCTCTTGCAGCAGCTTGAATCATGGGGGACACCTGTGAGGTTTTCCCCGTGTCAGTGAATGAACAGGCCGGATGTGACCCGGTCCATCTGAACTGATCGGCTGTGATTCAGGGCACAGACGCTCTGTTTCTGTGGAGTCAGAACCAGGCCACAAAGATGGGGGCTGAATTAGGACACGCATCAACAGATCAGTCCTGCCAGACTGCACTGTGCTGCATAGCCCTGCTTTCCTGTAGAGCCTTACACTATACACTATATATTATACCCTCTGCACTGAACATGCTGCCCTATACACTGTAATGTATAGTATTATACCCTCTGCACTGAACATGCTACCCTATACACTGTAATATATAGTATTATACACTCTGTGCTATACATGCTACACTATACACTGTAATGTATGGTATTATACCCTCTGCACTGAACATGCTACCCTATACACTGTAATGTATGGTATCATACACTCTGCACTGAACATGCTACCCTATACACTGTACTGTATAGTTTTATACCCTCTGCACTATACATGCTACACTCTTGTCTCCCGGACTACGCAGTTCTGGTCCTAGCCAATGTGACACCCTAGGTGAGCATCACCACCAAGCTCCCCCCCCTCAAGTCATCGCCCCCTCAGTAGTTGGTGGCCACCTAGGTCAGCTGTAAAATGGACAGGCCTGGCTAAAATGTACAAACTGACTAGCAAAATGACTTGTAAAATGTACAAACTGACTCTACCCACTACGCTATGCACTGCACACCAGGGGTCTCCGGTCTCCAGTGAACGCTATTTCTACAAAGAAAATATTTTGGAGGACTATGCGTTTATTCTCTGTGGAAACTGATCCATGGTTGGATGCTGGATTTCAATAATGATTAAAAAACACATTGCAGGGTGGATGGAACCATATATGCTTGAAATGATATGGACACAAAAAGCCGCCTGTGATTCACTTTAATGTTCTGACCTCTGAATCCTCCCCCACGATGCCGAGATGGACAGAGACAGACGTGTGCTGGTGTGTGAGGATGCTGGGAGTGCATGTGAGTGGTCAGTCTGTGCAGACTCTCCCAGGAATCACCAGCCTACGCTGCACTCTCTGGGCTTTGCTGCTCTGAGGGTGTCCCTTAGCATAATATAAGCTGATGACAGACTTCTTCACGACGCGGCCGGTGGCTGGACACCCTCAGCGCTCCGTTTACCGCTCTGCAGCCTGCAGAAGCTCATTAAGCTACCGGAGACGCCGTTTCCGGCTCATTGGGCACGTTCCTCATATTACGGCAGCTGGGCCGGGCGCAGCTTGACCGGTGCCGTCACCTGAAGGGCTTCGCTGAGGGCTGCTTTTGGTAGGAGTATGTGGAGCAACACCATGACCCAACCTTGCATCTGGACCCCCCACCCCCCCCAAAACTCGATGCCATCATTGCCCCATATATATGTGTATATATGTATAAACATATAACTGTGTTGTGTCTTTTAAATCTTTAAATTTTCGTGACTGGGACAGAGCTAACAGTGTTTTTTATGAAAAGCTACTTTTCCTTTTCTCCTCATTACATTCCAACAATACTTATAAATTCTGACCAAACTTACACTGTTTGGGTTTATGGTTATTTTAATGAGGTCATACGGGGTTTTACTAAAATCTCTGGTGTGAACAGTGATACATTACACCAAAAGGGCGGTACATCAAAATGTTGCCCACACAACATTTTTCACCACTAGGAATAAATTAGCTTGAAATGAGCAAATTAGCCTGCCTTTGTACTGAATGTGGCAAGCTGGCTGCTGTTAATTCATAATCATTCAATATGCGGCATAACTCCACATTCAGCATTTTAAGGAGCATAAACAGAAAATAATCGCAAGACTCTGACCAGAAAGAGATTCAATAGTTCTGTATATTTAATATGCTACAGCTGTTTCTGTCACTCACAAGAATGCAACGTTAAATTAGTGATGACCGAATGCTATAATATTGTGTCTTGTTTATTTTTTTAGAACTTGTTTGGTCACCTTGGGCATATTTTAGTGACATCCATGGGATTGCAGATTAGTACAGTGTCACCTCCCGCAGATGATCATGGGGACAGTCTGATCGTAAGCGCTGTATAACGTCTCACTGTTTTTAATGTCTGAATGCACCACTACGGTCCACCTGGATCTCCCTGACACCTTGGCACCGTTGATGTCACATTTCACATGAAGACTGAGATTAAAGGACACAGAAGCTGCATCCCTTCAAAGGCTGTTTGTTCGCAGGCGCCCGCGGCTAGAGGGATCGTGTTTCATCGGGCGGCTCACTGGAAAATCTGGCACGGACTCTGCCGTTAGCGAAGCCCCAGGCTAAGATGCGGCTAACTAATTCCATTCTGAAGGCCTCGATCTCTTTAAGGTTCTCAGCAAGCTTGGAGGCAAACCAGGGCCTGAGATGAACCGGCGTCCCATGATGACTGTTCTGCAGGTGGCTTTGAGACCCGGGGCTCATTGGATTGGGGAGACAGCTGGCGACCGTTCAAGTGACTCAGAGCTTCAGTCACTTGACAGCATCTGATGAATGTACTTGAGCGCGCCCACGGTTTACCGAGAAAGTGGGCACTTCACGCCGACACCAAACGTCACTGGGATTCCACACAAAGGTGTTTGCATTACAGCGACTGGGCTCTTTAGCTGACAATCTTGTGTTAAGTGTGTGGAGGTTCAGGACACAAAATGATTGGAGAAGTCAAGCCTCAAAGGAGCCTGAACACACGTGCGTGACGAGTGGATTTGTTGTTGCTGCAGTCCCACTCGAAAAGTTATTTTGGGGCCTGCTGCCCACCTCAGATGTGTATTAAATATTTTTATTTTCTAATAGTTTCTAACAATGTCTAATAGTTTAATAAATATTAAATGTTTGTGGTCAGAAGGAGGCCCCAAACCTTGAGGCCCCCATGGAAATATATGCTTTGAGTAGTGGTATACATCACTGCTGCCCATGGAGATTAATGGTAGGACCAATCAGCCAATAATGAAACAATGGTTCTCAAATCCAGTCCTGAGGACCCACTGCTATTGGCTGACTGAGAGGTCACCTCAAAAACCAGCAGCCACACCGGCCACTAGACCAGGAAGGAAAGAGGTTCAGGAATTTGCAGGGTTAACAGGAAATGTGATTGTCACAGAACATGTTTGTGATGTTACACAGGAGCTTTATTATTGGACTGTATCTGTGCATATCCGTGTGTTTATCTGCTGATGGTGTCCTTTCTATTTCTCCTTTTTGTTTGCCGATGGTGTACAGTGTGCTTCCGTCTTTGAGGACATTAGATGTGTTGTAAAAGAACAGGAAGACACAGGAGCAGCAGAGTGCAGCCCAGCAGAGAGAAAATGATGATGTCACCAAGGTCCCAGAATTCACCTGTGCGTCAGACAGAGAGCAGTGCCATCTTCAAAGTTGCTATCTTCACATCTTCCTGAGGAGATAAGAACATCCCATCTAGGATGTACCCTAGCCTCGTGCCCTATGCTACCTGGGATAAATGGTGAGTTACAGGGAGAGAAGGCACAAGATTCTTTATCTTCCTGTCAGTTTTAGTAAAACAGAGTAAAACTTCTTGGGTGGTCTTATATACAACATAATAGGAGATTCATTTCTATCAGCTAATTTTGACTTACTGGCTGTTTCTTGTTAAATCGGTTCTACATCATATTGAGCTGATTATTCACCTCTCTTAATTCAATTCCATTAAGCAGTTAAACTGGGTTTAAGTTCATTATCAGTGTCTAATTATGAAGGTGGCAGCCCTTCGTGGACAGCTTGCTGTACAATGAGCAGGTTGAGGGAGGCTTAAAGAAGAATTTCCCCAATAAAGGAACTTCCCCACGGGGATCAATAAAAAAGTTGTGATTATTATTATTATTATTA
>JAABNX020000045.1:17053929-17068282 GCA_015163995.2 Mormyrus lacerda
ATAATTTCGGTACCTGAGGGAAACCAACCAACTGCCTTCTATGCACTACTGCTGCTGGTAGTGGTTTCTCCGTGACTGTGGGTTTTTCTCCGTGACTCTGGGCTTCTCCTTGACGGTGGGTTTTTCTCCGTGACTCTGGGTTTTTCTCCGTGACTCTGGGTTTTTCTCCTTGACTCTGGGTTTTTCTCCGTGACTCTGGGTTTTTCTCCTTGACTCTGGGTTTTCCTCCGTGACTGTGGGCTTCTCCTTGACTCTGGGTTTTTCTCCTTGACTCTGGGTTTTTCTCCTTGACTCTGGGTTTTTCTCCTTGACTCTGGGTTTTTCTCCGTGACGGTGTTACCATCCACTCCTCTGCACATTGGTCATCTATCACGTGACAATCCTCTTCTTGTATGGCGCAGATTGGACAGACAAAATGATCCGTCCTGCATTTTTGACAGTTGTGACTTTAAGCTGCTAATAATAATAATAATAATAATAATAATAAGGTACACAAATGTTATACAGTGCAGTGGTGCGTGCATCTGACAACCTTCAGTCTTTGACAAGCCCCAGTAATGCACAGATTTAATAATCTGCGGTGATGTGCGTATGTGATAATCTTTGCTAGTGAATTTAGAAATCTTCAGTGATATGCAGATTTGATAAGCTGCAGCTGAGGGATTGACGGTGTTGCATGCCCTACGAGCTGCGGACAAAGCCACGTGTCGCTACGTTTCCTCGATGATGCTTCCCGAGGACTGCATGGTGTCTGTCTTCTACTGCACCCTGATCTATCTCCACTGTCTCCCTGTCCGTCAGGCGCAGGCGGCCATCTCTCCTCACACGTCACCCGGCCATGGTGGTGGGGGTCCGCTGCCCATGCCAGTCCGCTCCACGTCCGCCGGCTCCACCCCTACACATGGTCCCCAGGACTCGCTGGCAGGTGTGGGAGGGGACGTCCAGGAAGCCTTCGCTCAGGGTAAACAGACCCGCCGCCGTGTCGCCTCGCATCACCCAGCCGCATGGTGTCCGCCCATAGGTGGAAGCAGGAAGTCGACTTGTTTGAGTGAATTTGGTCTGTAGATTGTAGCAGCTCATTGTGACGTTATGAAAATCCAACAGGCGGGTTCCTGATTCCAAAGTATCACATCCTCGGGTCTTCTGTTTACCGACGGTCTCTGTTTACCTTCTAGGTCCCAGGAGAAATCTTCGTAACGATCTGTTAGTCGCAGCCGATTCTATCACAAATACCATGTCGTCTCTGGTGAAAGAGCTTCATTCTGGTACGGCTGTCCTTCTGTGGCACCCTGAGCTCCAGAAACTGCGCTTCGGTCTAAATATGACGCAAAAGCAGACTGTAAAAGTCAGCATCTCCGTGGCCTTAAACAGGCGTGATGCATTCCTCATTCACACTAAGAATATTCAGACTGATCTTTTTGTCAAGTTTAAAAAAAGACATGTAGCATCCTCCACTGTTTACTATTACCTTTCAAGCTTGTCCAGAAACTCTCCGATATCAGCTACGGGGTCTGCTTTTATGGTTCCTGTCCTTTGCAAACAGGAAGCGTCCTGTAATAGTGGGCTGTTGCATGTTTTTAATCAGCAAACATGAACGTCACAAAGTAAACCATATAGATAAATTAGTATAATGTGTGATGATGTTCGCCGGCTGATTGAAATGCCACCGTGCTGCCAATTGTGACTCGTTTTCTCTCTGATCACGAAGTTGAGGATGGTTGTGAGGAAGAGGAGGAGAAGATGCTGAATGGGAAGGACCGGGGTGAGTCGACGCTCCGGGAAGCTGGGCCGAGCTGTGAGCCTCTTTCGGATTCGGCTGCCTCTGCCGTCCCTGTGACTGGTGTTGGCATGTTGGCGTTTATTAGTAAAGTATCACTGGGCTTCTACTGCTCTTCTCATTTTCTATGTAATGCCTTAAATTTCTATGCACCAAAAGAGAGATTCATGCATTTATGGAATAAACACACCTGCATCTGGTGGCCGCATTTGGCAGCCTGACTGCGCGGTGAGTCGTTTACGCCGGAGTGACGCGCGGCTCATTCTCTGCTCCCTGTCTGCAATGTGGCCTTTACATCGGCAGCCCAGTCTGCTGATTAAACCTGATGCTTGGCGACATTTTTGCTACATATGGTAATAGCAAACTTTTCTCCTGGTTTTGAAAGTTCTCCGGCTTTGTTGCTGATTGCGAATGTAAACCGTGAGCTTTTGAAGAACAGGTCGGGCATCGTAAACGCGTCGCCTGGTTTACTGGCCAGGCCTCACCCGGCATCTCGTTACAGTCTCGTTAAATTGAGCGGCAGCCTGCTTTGTAAAGTGGCCGCTCTTTGTACCTCGCAGTACCTCCAGCCCGACTTCTGACCTGGTGGCAGTTATGAATTTTATGGGTGTCGGCCTGCTGACTTTCAGCCGTTCCTCTAAGGCGCTAAGGCTGCTGATCTGAACGCAGGTTCCCTTTTAAGGCTGCCGATCTGAACGCAGGTTCCCTTTTAAGACTGCCGATCCGGACGCTGTTTCCCACATTTTTTTTTCTCAACATGCTTGATCTTCAGCGACAAGTTTTTGCCGGTGTGACAGATATAGTGTCCTCACGCTGTAGTTGTACACACTGCAAAGATAAATGCACCCCTTCTGTGTTCTGCCTTGTAACATTAGCATGAGGGGAGTCACCTGACCAGACCCCATGTCTGTGCTGTGTAACCTCTAACCAGGGGCAGTTTTGTTGCTCTTGGGGCCGCACTCATAAGTCACTTTGGGCCCCTCCTTGATGTTTCAAAACCTAAAGAAATAGCTAGCAAGTACAGTCAGTAGATTGTATCCAGCTAAGCCATTTAGCAAAACATGCTGCTTCAGCGTGTCTTTTTATTTGATGTTTAGTGTAGTGACTGTTTGTGACCAACAGAGGGCCCCCAAGCCTCAGGGGCCCTGCACTATCGTGTTTCATATGACCATCTGGAAGTCTGGGACATTACTCATCGTGTTCCTCCGTGCTTTCTAGGTTAAGCAGAAATATGACCTGAGGAGTCAACCCAAGTAAGTCTCCTCTAGGTTTTCTCGTGATTACTCTCCTGATTTTGTCTTACAAGACGCTGATGAATAATTTGAATAACAAACATTTGCCCTCTGCCCTCTTTCAGGCACAGTGACTGTTCGGGAAATGGGCAACCACTGTGCAGACACCCCCCCTCATTACGAGAAACAGGCACCCACCCCCATCGCTGAAGACACCCAGACACAAGCAGGAGATCCAGCCTGGCCAACCAGCTCCAGCCTGCCCCACCTGGCCAAATGGATGGCCCTCCTCTCATGAATCCATAGCATAGCGCATGCTCCACTTTGCTAGGACTTCACTTCTGAGCCTCGGCCCACCTTCTGTTCATCTGCGCTGGCTGGTGTAACTCACCCGGGCTTCGTGTCACTTTGCCAGGGCAATGACTTTGCAGATTCCCCCCCCCCAGGATGGTGTTCTACCCTCAGACCCAGAAGGAGTGCCCCCCCCCGTCAGACTGCCTTCCGATAATCCATCTGTTTCAGTTTCGCTTGTCATACCGACCTCTGATATGCTGGTCTGCCTGCCTTCCAGCCATGGCCAATGCAGAAGAGCAGCACCCACTGAAGTGCATTTGCCTTGTTTAGGATTCAGTCCGCTAGCCGACCAGCTATTGGCCACAAGTAAGCTCTCTCATGCTACGGGGTGGGATTGTTGTTGGGTTCCATCAAAACAAACTTAACTTTTTACATATTGAAAACAGCTGGCGAAACGCACTAGGGTCTGCGATCACCGCTATCGGGCAAATGCTATTTTCCGTATCGATGACTGATCAGAACCAGATAGAAAGGTAACAGTTGGAAATAGAAATCTGGTACAAACTCCATCCTTAATCTGTTTGTTCTTGTCAGAGGGCACATTTTATAAGGAAATAGGCCTTTTAACTACCCACATGTCAGGAGTGAGGCCAAAGACCTGATTTGTGGCTGAAATTAAATGTCTTTATAAACAATGGAAGTGTGACAACCTGCGAGATGACAGACTGGAGGAGGGCGGGGGGTGGGGGGGTGACTGTCAGCTGGGTGTCTCCCTGTGGACTCTTCTGCTGTGGTTCTGCTGTGGCAGTGTGCTGAAGTTAAACAGTTGGGTTTGAAGGAGACCGCGTTCCCCAGTCATGTGTCACTGGGTGGTCAGTGTACTTTTATTGTGTGGCTTTTTGTTTGTTTTGTTTTGTTTGTTTTGTTACTTTTGTTTTGACTTTTGTTTTTGCTTTGAGATTTGTCTGGTCATTTTTGAGATTTGGCTTTTTGTTATTATTTTGTTTTTGGCTTGCCCCCCCCCCCCCAAATGCTTTCAGAAGCTGTTCGTATGTCTGTGGAACAAATGTGGATTTTGGACTGTGTTTTTTGTGTAGCCTGAGGAAGTGAGGAGGTGTGAGGCATGCACCCCTGTGGGGTTTTTATAACGTGCCAGGTGCCTGAAACAGTTCATTATAATGAGGGAACCTATAGGGTAAGATACCAAGGTTAAAATGAGCTCAGGGAGACTTGAATGACTGGAGCTGTGGTCGTTGTTTCTTCCTAGGAAATGGCTGTAAAATATTTCATTTCTGATTATGCAAGGATTGTGGTGAAGCTGAAGCAGGAAGCAGTGAAGTTGAGTTTGGAGGTGAATGCCAATGTGAAGACTTTATTTTATTTATTGCCTGGACCCAATATCTCTTAGATATTTTTAAAGGAGTTTTAAATGTACCTGGAGTCATGTTGACTGAACCTTTCCTTGAACTAGAGCTCAAAAAGCAGAATTTGTGTAAAATCAGAGTAGAGCTCATCCATTTAAAATGTGTATACTATCGGTTTTGGAGCAGGTCGAGACACACCAGGGGCTGCTGCTGTTTTATTCTACACAAGGTTACATTTTATTAAAGACTCCTGGTCTGAAAACGCTTTGAAAAGTTCCGAAATGTGGGCCATTAATTGGTGAGATGGGCGGATGAGACAAATGGCTTTTCTTTGAAGGATGTGCTGAAAGCTTTCAACAAAATTCTTTCTTGGAATACCAAAATTATGTTATATAAAGGGTTCTTCCACATCTCTGTGTGTCTTTATTCACTGACTGAAGCACTGCTAGGAGACAGATTCTCGTATATTTCTAGTATGTGCCTGGATGCTGTATATAGTGTAGCTCGTACTTGTGAATGAGTCTTAGGAAAGCAGATCCCAGCCATTGACCTGGAGGCTCTGACTGCAGCTTCTGATCTTGTGTTTGGGGCAAAAAATAGAACTCTTGTAAAATAGTGTTTGATATATATAAATAAATGAATAAATATATAAATATCTGTGCCAAAAATATTTAGCAAGTTTGCAATCTGACACGTTTGAGCTGATGCCTCTGGATGTCAGGTCTTCAACTGCTGAGGCCTGTAGATCTCACATGTAGGACCAACCAGAAGGTTCACCATGAAGATTTAGGACTGAGCGACGGTACGTCAGGGACGAGACCACGTGCCCCCGCCCTCTAAGATGGACTGACGGAAGGAGGGGGGTCTGCGGACCGCAGAACCAGGAGAAGAGCCCGCTGATGACCCTTTCAAAGAATGTTTGGTGCTGGAAACCATTTGTTTCGATATTTGTTGCATAATCTTGAGATTGTCACCGGATTTTACTGTGTTTCAGAAATAAAGAAAAAAGTTCTAAACTTTGCAGCTTCTGCTGTTTTTTTGTGCTGTTTGATTCTGGGCTCAGAGCCACATGTCTCCGTTGGTCCACCTGACTTTGGTCCACATGTCTCCGTTGGTCCACCTGACTTTGGTCCACATGTCTCCGTTGGCCCACCTGACTTTCCTCTTTGCACATGTTCTTCCTGAGGTCCCGGGGTCCCCATCATCTCCCAGGTGTTTTCTTTCACGAGTCTTCAGACCTTCAAGTGGAGGTCATGGAGGTCAGACCAGACAACTCTTTGCAAGACTAGAGATTCTAGGTCATTCTAGGGGATGATCTTGCATTACACAGACAGCGGGAAGCTGTGACCTCAGCCTGATGGAGGGGTTTTCTGCTTCAGTGATCCCAAGTGCTGTGTTATCTGGGCTTAAGGTCTTGGTACGGCCTCCCTTTGTGTGGCTCAGCATGTTAGGATGCTGTGCCTGTGATCCTAAAGTCGGCAGAGTTTCACTGACAGCTCCCTAACCCCAATTAACCCCTCTTTCTCAAAAAGAGAAAGGATCTGGAGGGGGGCACGCCATGACTCGCTGTCGTTCTTTAATTTGTGAGATATTTTGCTGATGACTCCATGAGTCCTGTTTAACCGTAGAGGCAGTGAGGCCGTCGTCATGACTACAGCGTCCTCTCCTGAGGCAGGGTGAATTTGCAGTCAAGTTTTTCCGCTCACTTGTGAAAAATAAACTGATTTAATTTGGATAACCATCACTGGTAACAAATACACCATTAAGGCTCATTACCATTCAAGATTCAATCCTTTATTGTAATTATACATGATAGTACATTGAGGCTGGGATTAACAGTGATCCTCTGTGGTTTAAATCATTTGTAATTGTTTTGCTAACTGGGTGTAGGGGTATAATACTTTTAGCTTTTTTTTCCAGGACCTATAACTTCCTCTCCTGACTCTCGAGGAATTAAGGTGCTGCTTCATCTGGGGCCAAAAGTAAATGGATCTCAGATGTATGCAAATGACCTTTGTATTCCACAAAAGAGAAGCAAAATTGTTTCATACTCCATCACTGCTCTGGTCCTGGTTTACATGGAAATCAGTGCTTCTCCTTATGGCCTTGGATGGGATTTGTGGAAATTCCAGGATCCATAACCCCTTTTCTGGATGCAGGAACAGAAACGTATGCAAGGATCGTCCAAAACCATATATCTGTGATTTAATACATGCAAACCTCAAGAGAATTTCAGCACAGATAGACGAACAGAGCTGCAAATCCCCGTAAGGCTTTTCCCAGTAAAATCCCTGATGCGTGGTCCGTACGTGACGAGGGTACGGCTCCAAGTAATTAACGAGGCCGGTTTCTATGGTGGCAGACCTGGAATAGGGCTGTGTTTTCCGGGCTGCCAAAACGGAGCCCGTCCGTCTTGCTAAACCGGCAGCTGTATGGAGGGGTCGGCTTTCATGGGGCGAACTGCGAATGCATCATGGTGGAGGGGGCCACTTAACAGGCTCAACAGAACGTAAAACGTGGCCGGTGTCTAACGACAGCTGCTGTGCTTGCCGAGGGCCGTCACCTCGATCGATTGGAGCCCATTTTCGTGTCCGTATTATCAGAGCAGCTGCGTTTTATTCTTGCTGTTGGTGCAAAGACTTCAGCCAGGTCGTGATGTTGCTGTGTTGCCAGGGACAGGAGCTGCCCTGTTTGCAGTGTTTGCCAACCTCGGCACTACTTCCATAAGGCAGGATTGTTCCACCAGTGTGCCATTAGCAGCTCATGCTGATATCGGCAGGTCAATACCGGGCCCTTTATAGGGTTTTTTAATGATCTTCCATCATGCAGAGAAAATACATGAATCCTGTGGTCAGTTAGCTTGTGAAAGGTGCTGTTAGTGGAAACAGGCAGCCCAGCTGTGGCTCCGAACCCAGTCTGCTTCCTGCAGTCTCGGGGCTTTGGTTAAGGTATCACTCCCCTGTATTACCCTGATTCTACCACCAGAGGGCATCTTCATCCCGGCCTTCCCTTTCGGCGCTCCCGCACGCCAAGTATTAATGAGTGACTGAAATTCGGGCTGCTCTGTGTGCTGTGGAGAGATCGAAGCAGCGCAGCCTCGCCCATCTCCTCATTTCCTGGGCTCTGCCCCTTGCCGCAGGCGTCCCTTCAGCTTAAATGGTCGGCCCCGGCAAAGATCACGGTTCGGTTATAAATTATCACGCCGGGAAGTCGGCTGCTCAGCCTGAGCCAGCAAAGCCGGGCTGGTGCAACGTGATGATTTACAGTCACGGCACAAACTTCGCGCTTTGCTCCTCGCTTCCCGAGCGTGAGCCGCAGCGCCTCCTGTTCTGAGTGCTAGGAAATGTTTTTGTAATTAAGAATTAATTGGCTTGTTAAAATGACTTGCGCTGCTTATATTTCCCTGTTTTCTTTGTTAATGTCTCGCATAATGACAGTAGTGAGCAGGGAAACCGTACCAAAATCACCGAACTGGATGGAAACGGCGCGGGGCCCTGTGTTCACGCTCACGCGGCATGTTTCACTACTACGCCGCCGTGTTAAAGTCAGAAAGGGGTTACTGGGGTTTCCGTGGCGACGTTTAAAATGAGATGACCCAAGGCAGGGGAAATGATTATTTTAAAAAGGGAAAAAAGCCTCGTAAAGCATGTCGCAAGCATTAATGTTGCTTAGCACTTTATTTCTGCTTTATTAGTTGAAGAAAGCAGCCCCAGTAAGCGTCGGTTCTATCGGAAAACGGTTTAGCGGTCATGCGCGTCGGGCTGGGGCCGGGGTGCGCTCCCGTTGTTTTCGTTTCCTTGGTTTAATGAAGTCGCATCTTGTTAAATACGCTGAGCTGCCCCGCCGGGCCAGTGGTCCTGGGTGTTTAAAGCCCTTCGGCATCTATGCACAGTCCTTTGAGCCTTTTTTTGGCCACACCTGCCTCAATTTAGCTTGAATTCTGTGTCGTTTAGAGGGTGCAAAACGCCCGTCAAACGGTGGACGAAATGCACTCATGCCCATATTTCAGGGGATTAGACTGTAGATGCTGGTGAGCTTCTGCAGATGAAACCTGCTAGTTATGTTCATGACAAAGAGCTTCGAGGTGTCAGAACATGACGCTGTAACCCTAACCCCAGATACAGAAGAGTGTCAGAGCCGCCGCCAGCTTAACATGGCAAAGACACATTGTCACGATCATAGATCTTTACTGAACATCAACCGGTATGTAACCTTTGACCCCTTTCAGGACGTACTGGGACAAAAAAAAATTAAATGCGGGGCAAGTAAAATCCGTTAACAAATACAAAGGAATAATCGTAACATATACATTTACTGCAACTTCATAATGCATTCAAAACATTGCCTTCAAAATACTTTTAGAATTACACATAACAGCTGTAATAAATATTAATAGCAAACATTGTAATTGTATAATATGATGTTTATCATTTTTTCTTAAAGCTCTTAAGGGATGTTAAGGTGTACTTACATGCTACTTATGAATGTTCTATGAATACATTATGATGGTGCACTGAATGATCTACAGATGCATTATAAAGGCATTATGAAGGAGCAGTTCATGTAAAGCGATATTCTTTTAAGATTAAACTTTTGTGATTCTGGTTTGAATGAAAATGAAAATCATTCATCCTTTAAAGTAAATGGCAAAATCCAAAGAAAAATGGCAACTGCACCATACACTGCAGTTCGTTTAGCAACCTGAAGAAATGATTCTGGCCGTAAGTCATTCCATAAGCATAGACCCAGAAGAATGCCAGACGGCATCACCTTCACCATTCTCTGTCACGTGTGGCGCCATTGTGATGCCATTGTGGGGCCATAGTGGGGAATGGCTCTCGGTGCATCGACACCCCTTAACGAAGCTTTGTGTTTATTGATGAGCTGAAAATGTGAATCTTCCCCAAATCACTTGCAGCAGGTGACTGGTCCCTTGGCACGCATGTACTTGACATTACATGAGATGCCACCTGTCAATCTGCGACATAAACTCCTTCCTCACTCTCCTCCATCTCCTCACTGTAAGCTAGGAGATGTTAATCACCTCGGCGGGGAGCAGACGCAGTGACTTCATATGATGTTTGCTGGATGGGCGACTGAATAACAGGAAATTCATTACGGCCAATTAATTAATCCTGGGATTTTTAGCTGAACAAATAAATGTTAATCATTTCAGGTGCCTGGTAGAAAGGTTCCAGAAAGTCTTCATGACCCATAGAGGGCGGACAAGCTTAGCTGCTGTGGGCAAACAGATTTTAACCGGAAGAGAGAGAGAGAGAGTGTGTGTGTGTGTTTGTGTGTGTGTTTCCCCTGTGAGCCACTTCTCCACCAAATGCAGATTGACATCATTAATTTTTCAGAGGTATTAATTAACCTCAGAGGAGAAAGTGTGGTGTGTGTGTGTGTGTGTGTGTGTGTGTGTAGTGGGTGGGGGGGGTTGATAACGAGGGTCTCCACCAAGATGCCCAGTCTCTCGTCGCAAGGAGTTGCTCCTTTGCTCCTCTGCTTCTCCGCTTCTCCAGTTGCCAGAGAAATCCGAAGGTGCGGCTGGGAGGACTCTGAACCGGGGGGGGCTTGTTTATTAACCAGCATCGCCAGTGAAAATGTGACCTGCAAACTTTGGCTTTAAAACTGTTCTTCTTGGTCTGTTGATAGGTTTGTTTCCTACTAACCTCTGTAAAGAACAGCTTGTTGATCGCCGACTGTCCATCCAGAGCTGTTTTGTTGCAATTCATACCACACATCAGCTGTGGATTAAAGTAAAAACGCTAACAGCCTGTTAAGGTGCCACTTTTTTCCCAGAATCCTCACTGCCTGCTGAGCATCTGCACTGTAGATCTGAATGCTCATGTCAGTTTAAAATATATAATTACTGCAATTTTCTGTCGCTTTAGCTGGGCTTCATTCCTGCTTCTCGTTTTCCTTTATTTTGAACTCCGTGTCTCTGCTCCTGATCTCCTTAGGGCCCCCAGGCAGGATTTTCTTGAAAGGCTGTATTAAGACGGGAATTCTTGATTATCCCTGACAAAACAGGGAGGTTTAAGTGTGCCGTCAGTGTCCCAAGGACGCTCTCCGGGCTCCAGCCGGTTCTGAGGAGCATCCCATGGCTGGTGGAGGCGACTGCCGGGCTCTGCCTCCTTCACAGCCTTGGTGCATCACGCTTACCGCGGTGTTGATGTTGCGGCAGGGAAGAGCCCTGAAACGGTGCCAAGGCAGCGGGCAAAGCCACAAATTCTCTGTCCTGATGTCACCCAGCAAGCATTTTCCTTGGCTCTGGCATCACACCAGGACTCCAGGAGATGGGATTTGGGGGTTGCATTCCTCAAGTAACTCCAACCCTGCGACGATACACAATGCGCCCCCTGCTGGGCTGGGGTAGGCTGTGCGGGTTTAGCTGCTTCACAGTGAGCCCCCGGGTGACAGTGAGGGGTCCGCAGCTGCCCCCGCCAGTGAGAGAGAGAGACACACACACACACACACACACACACAGGTTTGTAATTATATCTTTGTGAGGACTCTCTATATCTATGGGAAAACCCTAATCCCAATGTGATGACCTTAACCATAAGTAATCAAACTAAATTCAAGACTTTTGACATTTTTACTTTTTTGATTACATTCACAGATCTTCGTAGAGACCTGAAAAACAGTCCCCACAATGTCAAAATAACTTTTTTTATTACACTGTGCAGGACACTTGGTTCCCACGATGTAATATGAACATAAAACACACACACACACACTCACATTTAACGACTATTGCAGGAACTTCATATTGGCTTCTCCTACAAAGCTATGTATTGCTCATAATCCAATACCAACAGTCTGTGAAGCAGGTTGGGGTTGTGTCTCCATGGTCAGTAGGTCGCTGTGTCAAATCCCATCACTGGGCCCCCCAGTTGCTCCAGAGACTGGCAGACCCTGCTCTCTAAAAAAAAACAGCACAGCAAGCAGAGCCCACTAAGCTAATGAAAAATAAAACGATGATCAAAGGCGTTAGATCTTCGTATTTCCATCACCACTTTTAAAAGGATCGCTTTACCTACAAGGTCCCGCTTTAGAGTTCCCTCAACCTCAGCGGCAGGAGAGTCGCGAGCAGCAGGGTGGTCTGTTAAGCATGCCCCCCCCCCCAGAGCGGTGCCTGACGTGCGGCCTTCTGCCCACTTCCTGCCCCTCCGCCGGGCAAGCATCTGCTGCCCGCGAGACGCAGGAGCACGCCGGAGAAGGTGAATATCCGTGCCAGTCACTACGGCGTGCCGTGCCCGCTTTCCACCGCGCTCTATAAATGGCAGCGCCTGGGGAAGATGCACCCCATCCCCCACCCCCCTCCGGTCGCTCGCGTCTTAAAGGGGAGGTTACAAAACACATCAAGCAATGACTAATAAAACCATGAGCAATTGCCCTTTCGCACACACGCCTTTAATTGGCGCCTCTTTTTAGCAGACCTGCCAGCTGAGCCTAAGGGTGACAAAGTACACAGAGTATTACAGGTATTCTTCAATGTTGACATGTTTTCTGAAATTGTGGCTCATTTTCTCCCCTTCAGAATTAAATACCGGAATCAAAATTAAGCAACCTCTTCTCAAAACGGTATTTTTGCATCAGAATGACGTGCAGCACATACATACACTGTAGGAGTCAATCATCCTAGGAGGCAGTTAGACCCTGAAGTACTCCATGAATGACGCTGCCCTCTCTGGTAGCCTTACGCCATCGGCACGTTCAGCGTTACAGTGTGCTCAGTTGCCTGATCGCTAAAATAACACTGGATTTCAAAGTGTTGTATATCTAACGCGATGCAATTGCACTGCACCAACCAAACAGAATGATTGGGAAAAGGAAATTCAGGCCGCAAACCTGCCTCCGGTTCGGATCTGACCTCGTCCACATCGCACACAACATTCTCCTTGCCTGTGAGCTCAGCCACGGACGTGTCCAGTCCTGGGGAGCATGTCCAGAAACAGACAGCCCTACATCTATACCATCATGTAAGTGCATTATAGGATTGAGAAATAAAGTGCATGGTTGGGAAATGAACCACTTACTACCAGACTAGCCTAGTGGAAACTCACATTGTCTCAGATGACAGTGAGGCTGAACTGCTCTGGTCGTGGTCCACTGGAAATGTATTATGTCCAGTGAAATAGGCAGTGTCATTGGACCCGAGGGTGGCACAGCAATGGAGGAAGCTGTCCTGGCTGACGTCTCCTCCATGTTGTCCAGGAACACTCTCATTCACAGCATGTCGGCCAGTGGTGTGGCACTATACTCTTTGTACCCTTGAGTACTGCGATAGTTTTAAACAGTATAGATAGAACTCATTGACAGAATGGTTTGGAGCAATCGCACATGTTTGTAGTGCAGTTACCTAATTCATTTCTGTGCAAACAGCTTCCTGTTTAGCTGCTTCATCCAGATGGATCTGTTCCAGATAAATGCCATGACTATGCTGACAACTGCTATGCCCTGTTCAGGTGTGAAGAGCCCGTGTCCTCCATCACGTAACAGCCGTGTAGCAGGCGTGTGGAAGAACCAAGAACATGAGGGAAGTGGCCATTCGGCGGGTCGGTGCAGCATTCTGAATGGCAGTGCTCTTCAGTGTTAACCAAAAAAGTAGGGAATCTGTCTCTGTTTATGCAGACCTGGTTCACGGAGGCAAGTGAGTTTCAGATTTTATTGATTACGTCCCAAGTTCCATTTTCTGTGCATAAAAACAACTATACAGTAACATTTTGAACTTTGTCCCATTAATGATGTTTTTCCACGTTTGTTCAAGGGCCAGATCAGGGGTCTTCGACTTTTCTCGGACCAGAGTCGCCTAGGTGGATAGAGAGACAGAGCAGGGACCGGTTACCGGTTAGGCTTGGCTTGTATTAACATGAACATTAACTATATTAACCTGTTTATTGAGGAATAAATTAATAAACATAAATGACCCTATTAACCTATTTATGTATTTTGTTCTGATGGAAAAATTATAACCATAATTGTAATTGTTACATTTCTTGCAGTACATTTCTGTTTCACTACATATCAAGGTATGTGTGTGGTTCAGGTAACTTAGCCAACACTATAGGCTGTGGATAGTTTTTCTTCTCATATTTTAATGTCCACTGGTCGTTCGGTTTAGACTGCAGGTGGATCTCTGTAAATCATACATTTTTGTTATTGTCACATGGTATGTGCCTCTGTTCATTAGCGTAGCGCATGTAAGGTCACACATTAGTTTGTATAGTTGTAGCAGGACCCCTGTTCAACAACATTTGAGCTAAACAACCAAGCCAGCATGTTTAATTCACAGAGCAGTTTACAGTAATGTTTTTTTTCAGTGGTTTGGCTTATTACTTGTTAGAGTTTATGTTACGTTTATAGACTAATTTTATAAAATTTAACAAAAAGTTGTTTGTCATTACACAATGATTTACAGACCCCCTGCAGTTCCTCCACAGACCCCATCTTGTAGACCCCAGTGATAGATATAGCTAATATACTTTATAACACATCACATCCTGTTCCACGTTTCCTTACAGATTACTTCATAAGGCATTATTAACGTATGTCGTCACACAGACACAATGCAGTGTAACACCTTATAACACATCACATCCGGTTCCACGTTTCCTTACAGATTACTTCATAAGGCATTATTAACGTATGTCGTCACACAGACACAATGCAGTGTAACA
>JAABNX020000045.1:17070635-17087532 GCA_015163995.2 Mormyrus lacerda
GGGGGCTGATGGGGGTGGGGGGGGGGCTGGAACATCGATACCAGGAATGAAACAAATGCCGGCGGCGCGTCTTCAGGTGGCCGATTCGGATCGGTGTTTGGGGGCAGTCTGGGTGCTGAGGGGTGAAATTTACACCGAGGCGGTATGATCGCTGTCGGGCTCCACATGAAGACGGGCTGTAGGTGTCCGTCACATCAAGGACAGACACGGCCGCCGTGAATGTCACGCCGGGAAGCAGGAGTCCGCACCCTGGCATCTCCAGCTCGCAAGATGGCGCTGTACATTTTGCTCATGCAAAAAAAACCTAGGTTAAAAGTATTTGGCTTCATTATGTTTTGTAAAGAGTTTAAAAGCCGTACGTGCCAGTGACCGACAGAACAGGTCAATAAAGGGGAAAATGATGACGTACAATAACTGTGGTCATTATTCCCATGAAGAAAAAATCAGGACAAGCCAGGAGCTGCAAGGAGATTCCTAGTGAGTGGAAATGATGAGTTACTATGTAGCATTTACATCATTACATTACATCACACAACGGTACAGCAGGGGAAGTAAAACGGGGACATAAAAAAGCTGAGAACCCTTTCAGAATAGACACTCATAGTCCATTTTACTTCAATGTGAATTATTGTTAATCTGTCTAGAGATCAATCTTTTTTCACGTTAAGGAAGAATGTGACTACTCACTAATATGAAATAATCAATATGCATAAAGAAAGGCTGTATGTGGCTCAGTGGGTAAGGTCTCTGTACCTGTAATCAGAAGGTTATCAGTTCACATCCCATCCAGCGCAGAAGTATCACATTGCCGTTGGGCTCTTTGGCAAAGTACATATGACAAGTAAAGCTTGACACATTCAAGCAGCATATGAAGTTGAGTATAATCTGACAAAAAACTGAGCCCAGTAATTACTGTAATGGTTTTGCACAGCTGCTAGTGGGAACCGCAGGTCTAGGAGGTCATTGAAGCGCCACTACAAATGGCAGCCATCTTTAGTGAAGGCTTGGGCAGCCTCAGCTCAAACAGTGTGCTCTTCTGGGGGCATAGTCACATCATCTTGGGCTACAAGTCTAGCCCAAATTGCAAGACACTTTTATGTAAAGTGAAGCAAAGCACATTTTTGAGAAAGTAGAGTCCCTGAAATTATTGGGTTTAGGGGTCCTGCTTAATGGCCCGACGGTGAAATCACTCTGCAATCCTTGGGTTTTAATCTGACAACCTTCCGGTCACAGCCCACACACCTGGATGTTGTATATCTCCTTTCTGAGCTCCGTTTGTATAGTGAGCTGCTCCCTTTGACACTGTGACTCATACAGCTATACAGGGCTGATGCTAATGTTTGTATTTGCGCTTGTGAAAAGCGCCCGAGTGTGTCGTCATCATGGTTTGACGTTATGTGTACGCTTAACGGTCCCCAGGAGACCCGTAACAGCTGTTGCACTGTTCCATGGCTCTTTCCAGAGAGGTGGATCTATTTACTTCATTACTGTCAGGCTACAGTGTTAGTGGCTATCGCTAAACCATTTACAGGGTGTAATAATTTATTAGTAAATCTGAACGTATTTTATTCTGTTTTTTTTTACTGCATAAATGTTTATATGGCTACTCTATATACCGACAGTAATAAACGCAGAGGCCCCGGATATGACTGTCTGGGGAGCTTCATACAGCTCCGGAAAAAAATGAGAGACCACAGCAAAATTTTCAGTCTCACTCATTTCTCAGTTTATTGGTGTGCACCTTCCCTGCTTATAATGAATGAGAGGTGTCTTCCTGCTTCTAGGAGTCTGTTATGAATCGTCCTAGCAGTGCACTTCACACCACTTAATGTTTCCTATTCTTTTTCAAGGTCACTTCAGGTCATCCTCTGATTTATGAAGCACTGCCGAATAAGTTTATGGCCATCCCTGGCATTAGAAAATCGCTTTTTGTCATTTCCAGTGTCTTCTGCTTCACATTATTCTTGTGTACTGTTGTCTTGGAAACTTTGAGCCTGTAAGCAGCCTGCTGTGCAGTGTAGTCATCTGCCAGGAGAACCAGGATTAAACCAGGGTTTAAAAATGATTAAAAAAAAATATAGAGTGGCCTTTTAATAGAGCTAGATGATTGGAAGACACAGGCCAGTAGCTACCAGTCGAGGGTTTTCTGCATGATGTGAAGGCCCACAGTGGCTGATTGGCATCTTCGGCAAAGGCAGTGAGATCAGCTGCTCCCATGCTGATCCTTCATTCGAGGTTCAGTGCAGAGAGATCAGCTGCTCTCATGCTGACCCCTCATCCGAGGTTCAGTGCAGTGAGATCAGCTGCTCCCATGCTGATCCCTCATCCGAGGTTCAGTGCAGTGAGAGAAGATGGATAAAAGAATTCACACTGAAGACTCTCAAGGTGAGAGCCTCTTCTGTGAAAATTATTAAATCATTCTTTAAAGCCGTAGCAGCTTATGGTATAAGAAGCACTGTCTAGCCCAGAGTTCCCTGATTCCAGTGCTGGAGGGCAAAAAATTAGCTAATTGTCAGGTTTAGTAGTTGGGTTTCAACAGAAAAGACTGTAATTGGGGAACCCTTGGTTTAACATAACTAGTTGGTTAGCCTATACGCTACTGATATCTCTGTGTAGTGCAATCAGCCAGTGTTACTGGTTTAATTATCTATGGGTTTTCAGCTTGTGTTAAAATCAGTTAGCAAAATTTTCTCTCAGCTAGAAATCATAGCCTGGGGGGCCAGCAGAAAATCAGAACGACCAGTCCCATAACAATTCATGCGAACGGAATCACCCTGCAGACCTGACTGGACATTTTTTTATCAGTATTTAACTGACCTGTGGCATTACTAAATCCATGTGAACAAAAGGAAAGAAAAATCTATTAGCCTTTCAACAGTACATTCCCTCCTACTGAACTGACCACGCACGCACACACCTGTGAGACACACTCGTTTTATCATACTCACTGTGACTGCTGAGTGGGAAATGCCTGAGTTACATTTAGGTGGGCCCAGGTGCCTGTCCTTGTGATTCTTGAAAAATATTACATTGATAATGGAACTTAATTAATTCAGACGCTAAAATAATGAATTATTCTACATTTCAGCCCGTAGAGGGGGAGGGGGTAGGGGCTGAGTTAAATGCAACACTTTTGGGATGTCCCTCATTTTGGATCAAAGTAGGAGCCAAATCCTTTCACAGTTTAAACCATCGTACATGGATTTTTCTGGAACACCTACTTACGATGGCTTAAGACCTTGCACGATAGCCAGAAGACTGGACCTTCTGGGCATCTGCGAGAGTAAAGCGAGGTTTCAAAGAGGACGACGTTTGCAACCAGTCGTGGCAGGACCCTCACCGAGGGAGAAGCTGCTGGTGATGGCGGCTGAGACAGTGTCTCGCTCAAGCAGCATTAAGGGACCTATTAGATAAGACTGTCTGAAGGATTAGCTCAGACAGGTTGTCATTACTGAATGTCTCATGAATATTGATACAGCACCCCCCTGCGCACCCCCCCGCACACCCCCCTGCTCTCCCCAAGCCTCCTCACAGTCTTCTCCGATCCCAGTGGCCCAGCGCACAGAAACGGCCTTTATTTATGAACTGGAATAGGAGCGTGGAGGTGTGACCCCTATGCCGGTGGGCTGCTCTGCTACGGAGCTAAGTCATCTTCACCCTCACGGCCAAATGAAGACGCCCGCTGACATGTCGTCCTGCCCCTGGCACTGTGGAATCCGCACCTGTTATGCGGTTTCTTTTCTGGGTTTGGGAGCACAGAGAAGGTCACGATGGGGAACAAACACACTGTTAGATTTCCCTCAGGAACAGCAGCGGGGAAGGTCACAGGTTTTCTGTGATGTGAAACGTCTCAGTTGAACAAGTTTAGTGTGACTTTATGATCTACTTGATAAGATAAACAGTGAACCCACTGACATTACTTTTGTGAAGCTGTATGCAGCTGACACTGAAGAAAATGGTATTTTACAGATATATATAAAATGATTCCTTTTGTACTGGAAAACCATCTGAAGCATTTTTTTTGTTTTTTGAATTTATTTACAAATTTAAATGTACCAGATGTCTTTTTTGTTACTTCAAGCAGAATAACAGACACAAAGTATTGTCCAGTGAAGGAAGGTGAAACGGAAGAGTGACACAACAAAAATGCTTCCCTTCCACTCACACCGCTGGGTGAAACGGGGTCTTCATCCTCTAACTGCCCAATCGGAAGCTTACTTTCTTTGGGAGCCATATTTTATTTTAGGATCACATGGTATATTTTGCTATTATGCTTATGTGTTTGAAAACATACCTTGTTTTGTGCTTATAAGTTCTGTAAAGCTATTTGTGGAAATACAATAATAGTAATAAATCATGCTGTACCTGAAACCAACTGGTTATTTTTACTACATCCTGATGCCATCAGAGGCACTGTATCTGTTATATGATGTCTACAGTATGGGATTGAGTGCAGCGTTGATACAGTATAAACAAAATATTCTTGTAACTGCATGCCCCGCTGCATGTCAAAAGAATGATGAAGTGGTTTGGTGAGATTCTAACGTCGGCTAGCCGACGTGCTTTTCAGACGAGATCACGGGGGGCGCCCACGAGCTCCTCCGCTGAGGGTCCCGATGCTGTGCAGACAAAGCTGCCTTGAGCACTTCATCACCGCAAATTGGGTCTCGTTTGGCTCTTTATATACCATAAAAGCAGGAGCGTGTTGAGCCATACTTCAAGGAGCAGGAGCGTGTTGAGCCATACTTCAAGGAGCAGGAGCGTGTTGAGCCATACTTCAAGGCTCAGCTTGCACTTTGCCCAGCGGATGATGGCGGTGGCCAGCAAGTGGGAAAAGGAGACCCACCGGGTCACACCGATGTCCGTGATCTGATCTGCTGTTCACTCCTCAGGAGACTCTGTCCTGTCAGGGCCAGTCCTCCTCTCTGGCAGTATAGCAGTGCTGTGGCCGCAATATCCCTGCGATTTTAATGCGAGTTCAGGGTGATTCACATTCTTTAAGTCATGCTTATTTTCACTGCTGGCAAACAACAGCCCCCATCACTTCCAGGGTACCGGAGGAGGCCTGTGATCTGGATGTTTGTCCAGGTTGGCTGGGGTAGCACGCCATGCCGTGTACTGGTCTGCTGGCAATCCCACAGAATTCCCAAACTCTTCTTTTTCTTTAATTCTTTAGACTCTATGTGTACTATAAATGTGCGACATTTCCAGTTTCGTCCACATATTTTCAGTTGCTGACGTAGCCGTTAATGCTGAGCACTTGTCTGCCTTCTGGCTGATAATTTCTCTTGAATATGGCGTTTTTTCACCGCTTTTCATGCCACACAGTCCGTCATGAGTTCAGCAGCCATCAATCTCAAACAGATGTACTGGACCCAAGTGAAAACTACTTAAAGCAGTTTGAGTGAATTCGATATAATTACCATCAAGATATAAACAACCCCCTCCCCCCATGGCCATATAATACAAAAAAATGCAATAGATTTCAGAGAATACAGAAATGTTTAGCTTGGCTTAGGACATGAACACTAGACAGGAAGACTGATTTTGTTCATGTAAACCACACCCACTTCCTGCTAAACCCCCCTTACTGCCACTCTATTTTTTTCCCACCTATCTTCTAACTGCAGATCAGTGTCATGGGGGGGCTGAAGCAAGGTTATACCCTGGATGGGATGCCAGTCTGTCACGCACTATGGGCCGTTTAGGGACCCCTGTTAACCTAACACAGCATAGTCTCCCAATGAGCCTATGATACGGTCTGGTTTTAAGGCACAATTACAAACAAATTTAAACAAAACTAGGTCACTGCTGTAAAAACACAGCCAGCAGACAGTTTCGTGTTTAACACTAGTATTAAACACGCGTCTAACCCTTTATTCATGACCACTCAATATGCATGCCACGTTAGTCCATGCAGGTTTTTCCTGTGGTAAAACTTAACGAACGACTGATTACTACCTGCTGCGGTAACGAACTTTACGCTTAATGTTTAACCGTTTCCACAAACTGCCGCTAGTTGCACATCATAAAAGCGATGGTAGTTTGTACAGGATTAGGAGACATGGTAT
Organism: Mormyrus lacerda; assembly: GCA_015163995.2. Classification (NCBI taxonomy): domain Eukaryota; kingdom Metazoa; phylum Chordata; class Actinopteri; order Osteoglossiformes; family Mormyridae; genus Mormyrus; species Mormyrus lacerda. The sequence continues at coordinate 17,076,707 of JAABNX020000045.1, forward strand.
TTGATTTTGTGACTGATAATGGTGAAACTATTAAAAGCATCAAAATATGGAAGTGTCTGATCTTAAACAGAGAATACCAGATCACTTGTCAAAATAAAACTTTATCAGTTTTAATCGAGTATACCTTGTGAAATTAACTGTCCCAAGCCGCTCGCAGTACGCTCCAAAACGTTTCACGATACAATGCAGTGCCTCCGCTAACAATTATTCGTTTTTGGAGCGCCGAATGTTAACGACGTATGGAAAGTGTCCAGTTTTACTGACACACAGCCACGAATATTACTACAGCTAGCCAACAATAATAATATAAAAACAAACGATTGGCATCGTAGAACAGCGGGTAACACTGTCACTTTACACCTTAAACGTCATAGGTTTAAGGCTGGTTGGTGCATTTGTAGTATAAACATCAAAATAAATACTTTTGTAAAGTAATATTTTATCATAAAACTTTTTTCCCCAACAAGTATGTTCAGGTAATGATGTTATCATGTTGACATCGAGAGAGCCTTTGCTACGACGTAAAGAGTGGAAAGAACTTTCCATTGATGTTACAGTAAGAATGTTATCTGCCGACTATGAGATGAGAGGGAGCATCATACAGCCTTCCAGAAATATCCTAACAGACAGCGGCACAAATCCATTACTTTTCTTGTTTAGGCATAACAGAATTCGCAAACCCACTCGTGTGACAACTATTAACTTCACCATATTAATTGTGTTTTTGCATTTTGAAATTCATAAGAAGAGGTAGGCATATTTTGTTTCGGGAACCTTGAAAAGACATTAAGAAACGACGTATGTTCTATTTTGCATTTATGCCTATTATTGTTTGATGCATCAGTGACGTTAAAAACGACATTTTATTAAGGAAAGGAAAGAACAATATTTATTATTATTTTATTATTATTATTATTACATATAGGCCTAATTTTGGTACTTTAGTATGTTGTGTTTTTGAGGCCAAATACAGGCACATATTTTGGCAGAACCAATTTTGGTGGCTGACTTTAGAAAACAATAACATTAAGAAGAATAAGGCGGTGATGAAAGTTAAGTAAAATGTGGCGCGCTTTAGGACCCTGTGGAGCGTTCGAGCCGCCGGCCTCTGCAGTTAGCGGAGCAGCTGGAGCAGGCCTTGCCGGCTGGGGAGGAGGTGGACAGGGGGAAGAGCAGAAGGAGGATCCGGGAGGCAGCGACAACCAGAAGGGTCAGGCCTGGGACTGGCGGAACGGGTAATTAACACTGTGATCCACTCATTAAAACACCTCGAACCCGTGTTGTAGACCCTCTTGGTGAGATAACCTTCAGTGGTCCAAAATAAAGAGCCCAAACGGGAGGTATCTGATGGTGCGCAGACTGGCTGGATATCTGCGCTTTCTGCAGATGTGGGGGGCTGGGGGGTTTAAACGTAGCTAGCGATCGGCACTTGAACTTGAACACAGTTTTTTATTTTTCCCGAAAGCGATCACAGACTTGTGCACCGGTTACCTGCCGCGACCTTTGCATATGAAAGCGTGCGTGTCGGTGGCGAGGCATGCCTCAGTCATCATGTATGGGCACAGCCCGTCATCATGTATGGGGACCCGGGCGCCGCTGCGCTTTTTCGCCCGCTCGCCGATGCGCTTTAAGCGGGCACGCAGTTCAACTTGCCCGAAGACGATCCGGGGAGCACGGACCGGAGGCGGCTTTTCGCCTGACATTATTCAGGGATGCGGACTCCAGTTCATTCCGTGTCACATCTGCTTTATGCGACCGCGTTAAAGTCGGGGAAAATGCACATAGTATTTCAGAAAATCCTCACGCTTGGCTGCACTCTCCCGAAAATGAAATGATAAATAGCTCTATCCAGGAAGAAGGAATAGACCCTGCATTAAATATGTTGGGTGTAAAACGATTTTTAATGCACAGTAAAAGTACATTTCTATACAAGTACAAGTTTTTTAAAAAATTAAAATATATGGGTTTCAGTTTGAAATGAATGATGGGGCTCATCGTACAGTCCATTTGAAAAAGTTCCAGTTGCGTGTGATTTAAGGTGCAACGATTGTTAATTCAGATCAGATTAATTGAACTGATGCTTCTCCTGACCTACATACTACGGCATAACTTGCAGTGCGGATTTTCTGTATACTTACTGTATACTGTGCAGTGTCCTCACACCTAAAGGTACTGGGGCAATTTATAGCAAATGACGGCGATATAAAGCCGCCCGCGTCCGACAGACAGACAGACAGACAGACTAACAAAGGATCTGAAAATGTAAGATTTTCGCATCTTCCGTTTTGTGTTACGGGTTCAAATGAGTGTCCAGGAGGTAAAATGTGAATTTAACAGTACCAGTAGTTCATCAATCAACGGTGTCCCGCAGGCCTTTAAAAAGGTATTAAATATATGCCCTTTTCCTAGGGTTTACGGTTTGTGTTGCCGACGTGTGTGTTTATAATAACGTTGTGCAGGAGAAAACTTGTAAAAATGTATGAATTATTGTATACATGGAAATCTTTTTAGGATTTAATATATACAGCAATACGTCCATGCTGTCGTCATAATCACGCTTATCTTCTAGGCCCATTTAAAGGTTTTTGGGTTCAAGAACTTGCATTAAATTGTCTATTAGTGACAATAACTTTCAATTAGATAGAAAGTCGTCACCTCATCCATGTGAAATCTCATTTTCCAACCACAGCGGGTAGTTTATAACTTTTATCCCAATTTGCGTTAAGTAGTTACACTTGTATCAACTCCAGGTATCGGACGCAGGAAGTGGCAACTACATGATTTAAGTTTAAGTTTAAAATTAAAGCTGCTTCGTACACTCAATGATTACGGTTCACTGAGTAAGTGTAGCGCAGATTAATACTTGTGTCATTTGTAAAAAAACAAAATCTCTTGCGTGCATTTCAGTATATGGTGCATACAAGCCAGGAAAGTTGTTATTTTTTGTTTCATGTAGGGCTATTATATAATACCAGCGTGAACTTACCTAAATGTACCGCAGTCCCGAAATTCGTAAAAGTGCGACGCTGAGTTAAGTGGATATACAAAACCACACCTTCAAATAAGCCTGGGGTCTTCCAACTTACACTTAAAAACGTGGATTTCAAATCCTGTACTGGCCTCGTTTAGCGTGAGTGAAATTAAGCATTTTTCTGGCGCAGACCCGCAGTTGGCAGCTTCGTCCTCGATCCGCGGCCCGGATCAATCCCGTCGCTTCCGCCCGACCACTTGGTCACTTTCTTTGACTTTTACATTCAGATTTTACGTCTTTTCCCGACAATTGATCGCACAGATCCGCGCAGATACAGGTGACTGGTGTGCGTCCAAATAACGCGAACGCAAATCGCATTCAAACGATCATCGATACAGAGAAAGAACATTCTGGACGCCTCGCCTGTCAGATGTTCTTCTCATCGGGTTGACTGGCATTATTGGTTAACTTTCTTCGTATGAACCTACATTGGACGCTTACGCCTTCTGTCTTAGTGTGATTTAAAATTAAATAAACTGTTGCGTGCACATATCTGAATTTCAATGGCAATCACAGGCCGCGGAAAAGCGAGTTTGGCAGAGATTCAAGGAGCGCCATGTTAAATCTGAACGGGAGGGGTTTAAATAGCCGGGCTTTATTATAGCCTGTGCGCTTTTATATTTCACTGGAGAACCCTGCATTTATTACCTCCGGTCATCTGTTATATTTCACTGGAGAACCCCGGGGTTTATTATACCCTATGTGCTGTTATGTTTCACTGGAGAACCTGGGTTTTATTATAGCGTATGCTCTCTTATGTTTCACTGGAGAACCCAACCTTTATCACATCCTGTCCTCTATTATGTTTCATTGGAGAACCCAGGGTTTATTACGTCTTGTCCACTGTTATTTTTTACCGGAGAACCCAGAGTTTATTACGTCCTGTCCTCTGTTATAATTCACTGGAGAACCTGGGCTTTTCCCTGTGGCTTAATACATTTAATCCTGTGCTGTCTGGGTAGATGGTATCTGCCTTTTCCCCCTCTTATCCTGGTTATGAGGTCTACATCATTTTCATATAGGGTGCAGTTAAAAAAATGCCACTTGTATGCGCCTTAATGAGACCAATTAGCCTTATCTGCTATCTTTTTTCCTCATTGTACTTCAGCTTCAGGCAATGTTGCCTAAAATGAGAAACTTAAATCCATATATTTTACTATAGTGTGCCAAAGGAACATCCCCAACTTTACTGTCCAGCCTGAGTTGCATCCTCACCTTATTTCTGTTTGCTTTTTGCAGGGAAGAGGAAGAACAGGAAGAAGAGGCGACAGTTTATTTTTAATTTTTTTTTTTCTTTGAATTTTTCTTTCATTTGATTTGCTTTTGAAATAGACACCATAATCTCAATGATGCCGTCCAGTGCCAGTGCTGCTGCGTTCAAGCCTGCAGACTTGGACTATCATGACGCGGCAGCGAGTAAAATGGTAAGAGGTCCGCAGCCGGCAGGTGCCGACCCTCAGGAGGGGCACTGCGGGGGGGTTTCAGCAGGTGTGGGGGAGGACAGCTCACAGCAAAGACACCCAGAGAGGTTCCCATAAATGGCCCTGTACAATATAGACCTTCTGATCACAGGCCTAACCCACACACCATGCCCCGAAATATATTGTTTACTTTTTTAAGAGATCATTTAAAATTATTCATTTACTTCAAGAAAAACTGACTGGTAAGATGGTATAATGTCATTTTTCATGTCACTTTTTATAATTGTTGGCAGTTATTTGCTTGCTGAGTATTAGGAAGGAAAATATTTGATCTGGCGTTTAGCTTTGGTCAGTTCAGTAGTGAGTATTAAAGTCTGTATGAAGTTTAGGTTTTACTCTGGTTTTTAGTTTCAACATTGTCTCCCAAAATAAACACAGTGACCTAACTAGTGTTTAGAAAGTAATTACTCGATCTGTAAATAGTTGATTTGTTAATTAGTAAATTAGTGAGCGTCAACTTAGCGACCAGCTCTGACAGCTTTTGTGAAATTTTGTGCAAAATGTAATCCCTGGGATTTAGGTATTTTATCTGTCATGGAACTATGACTTTTGATGGGGAGAGCAGGTCGTTTGGCCTTGTTGTTGCCTGATGCCCAAGCGGGCGTCATGCTTCGCTATGAACCCGGTGCTTCACTGAGTCTCTGTACTCATCAGTATGATGGTTTTCAAGAAGGTTTTCAAGGGAGGTTCTGTAACATCTCCTCTGCCAAATTGCCTTTCTGCTGTTTGTCACTCTCCTGGTTCTGTGACGTCGGTTTTGGTGAAGCATCTGTTTTGGCTGTCTGTCGGACTCCCTGTTCTGTGACGTCGGTTTTGGTAAAGCGTCTGTTTTGGCTGTTTGTCGGACTCCCTGTTCTGTGACGTCGGTTTTGTTAAAGTGTTTGTTTTGGCTGTCTGTCTCTCTCACGGGACTGACACAGTTGGGACTATGGTGCCACGAAACTTGACGGGATGATTGTGTAAAATACCCATTTGATAGCTTTTGCAGAAAGATCAGCCTGGCATGAATGAAATTGTTACCTTTCAGGACAGAGGTTAAATCTACCTGTCCCCGTGGTAATTCTGTAGTTTTCGCCAGGATGACTCGCAGATGAGGAGAGCAGGTGGACGCTGCCCTTAATTCTTTGCATTTACCTCCTCTGAGTACTTTGCTTGTTCTGTTTACAGGACCTGCTGTCATCGGCTTTTATGTGGTGAGAGTAAAGAGAGCAGAGCAGAAGACTGACAGAGAATAACGATGCGAAAAGAAAATGATAAATCACATTAACAAATCTATTAGTGACACAAGATTATATGATCACCTTGAAATGATGCCCCAGTAATACAGGGTAACGCGTTGACTTGCTAATTTTATTCTTTATTTGCTTTGTCCACTTCTAGTTCAGAATAATATATCAAAAGATTAATTTGTTTTTCATTCATTATCCCTGATTCTTTAATTTTATTTCATGACAGGGAATTTAAAAGCTGTTTACCTCTGGGCACTGAGTAGTCACGTGTTGTTTTCCCTGGCGTCGGTTCACGCGCACAGATCCATGAACCGCTGGGTAGAAACAGACCTGTTTGATGGGTTACTGGATTTCTGTGAAAACAGATTCTAAATATTTACTGAAATCGTGGAAATGGTTTCTAAGACTTAAAGTATTTAAAAACCGCAATTTTGTTTGCTGGGCTGATGCTGGTACAGTACTGTCAAATTTAAAAGCATTGATTTGTTAAGCCAACGGCAGACTAGTCATAAACAACTTGTGTTCGTCCTTGATGCCCCTCAGAGAAACAGCCTGGTAACTGTGAATGTGAAAGCCACGCTTTGCGGTTATGTACGGCAGGCGATGTACATTTCATTTGAGAAAGTAGGGTCAGATAGTTCCTGTAGGAATCGGTGGTTAAGGACCCTACAATGAAGTGACTCTGCTGACTACGGATTTCCACCGGTGACCTTCTGATCAGTGGCCGTGTCCTGAGCCACACACCAACCGCACAATGCATGGTATCTGTGGTGTAGCAGGCCTGATAGGAGCAGGCCAACACTCGGTGCTGCTGCCCAGTGTAGTGTTCTCCTACTTCCTGACACCGATATCTCAGTGATGCTCCTCTGCCTGGTCAGATGAAGCTGTCTAGTGTTTCGTCTTCCTCGTCAAAGTGGAGTTGTCAGTGACAAGAACGCCCCGTTTCTCTAATGCCAGTTTGTTGTTTACTTTCACCCCATAAAAGCCCTTCTGTGTGCTGTGCCTTTAATACGACAGCCAGTCCAGTGCTAATCATACCGTTCCAGCGCTTGCTTTATGCTGTTGCTCTTTTTAACGCTCCTGGCTCGTTGTTAATTAAGGAACGGCAACAAACAAGAATGTAGGAAGTCCGCCAGTCTGTTCGAGTGTCGCTCACGCTCAGATTTGGTGAAGAGGCTTCACCGGAGGAGATGCCGCTGCCTTCGCACTTGTCAGATAACAAAAAGAGTCTGTCGTCGCTCCTGGTTTTGGCATCGCCGACAGTGGAAGGGCTCCGTAAATGCTCTGAACTCTTTCCAACTTTGTTGCTCCATTGTGTTTCCCCAGACGTCAGTCTCAGGTGCTGAAAAGCTGTCTTGGCTGCGCAGGAGTCATGTTGGGCTGGTTTTCATATAACCGTTCACTTGGTGTGTGGTTACGGAGCACCTGAACCAGTAGGGCGTGTCCTTAACCGAAATGTTTCGGGCTTTAAAGATTAAATGTTGAATGACAGCGTTAATCTGCCTTCAGGACACCAAATTGTGCCCCCGTGTGCCTTTTCCTCCCACAGTGCACCAGGGTGTCCTTTCATGTTTATGTTCAAGTGCGCCATAAAGTATTTTATCTACCCTAATGCTGGTTACGTAAATATGCTGAAAGCCTAGTGTATCTGTGACATTCTGATCTGTAATCACAAGATTTGGAAATGACTATCTATAGCCCGAGCTCATGATTTAGTAAAGACTAAGTGAAATTTGCTGCAGCTCTCACTTTGCATCATCTTCCATCACAGAAGAGAAATACTCTCTCACATCGCTGAGGCTGATCTGTGCTGACAGTGACGGTGATAATATTTAACAGAGTATTTTTTGGATGAGTGCTTATCCAGACAGATTAGCAGAGATGCCTGACGTCTGAGGCTATCCGGTATAGGCTCACCGCTGCGCCGCCTTGGACACACACAGTAAGCCCATCCGTCTTCTGACCGCTCATCTGGTGAAAATATGTGAGGTAGGGAGGGGAGATGCTGAATGGGGGCCCTGATGGAAGGTCAGTCTATGAGGGATGCAAACTCAACAGAGATGTACAGGGTGGTACAAGAAGACGTGATGCCCACGTGACGCATTTTATGCTGCCATCATCACCAGTTCAACCTCAAATACAGAAAGCGAACACGAGCTCAGGAGCAGCGTCGGATTCGAACCCGCACGACTCGAGGGGTAGTAAAGTTGATGATTATTAACTAGAATTAAGAATTTCTGTTGTACTGTATATTAATCATACACTCAGCTGAACATAACTTACAACACAAACACTGGACATAAATCTCAACAGTTTGTCTTTTGATACTAATTACATTGATGTATTTCACTTCAAAAATAGCACAATTAGACATTATTGTTTACTGCCCCACCTTAACGCAGCACTGTAAAACATGGATTATGTCGGTTTGTGGTCTGCGGAGAGCGGCAGTCTGTGTTACGATGTATTGATTTTGAAGATGGATGTTTGTTCCTGGTGAGCAACATCTACAGTTCTGCTCCTTTAAATCAGGTTTTATTCGGTTTATTTTCCATCATGGAAAGAGTGGGCGTCTACTGCAAGGCCAGAATTCTGGCCCTTAGGACAGACAGTATGATCACTGCATTTGTACAGTGAAAACGGGTTTTGTAAAAGGGAAGGTGAACAATCTGCTCATCAAATGCTCGTGTGCTGAAAGACCTTCTTTGTGTGTATTCTGCATTGCTTTTAGTTAGTTATTTCAAGCCCCTTCCTTTAATTTAATAGCGTGTCATTGTTTACACATGATCTTATTGCTTTGGTTTCTTTTACCTCTCGGACTCCTTTAGAAGTTTAAATATGTTTTAGTGGAACAGTCTACTTCTTGTAAACATGGACAGAAAGTGTCCAGGCCAAAGATAGGGAAGATACACTCTGCATATCTATAGCTCTGTTTATATGTATATCTGAATGTAAATGTCACGCCGGTTTTTTTTAAAATTATTTTTAATGGCGCCCTGAATGTTCCTGCGTCAGAAGCCTCCGCCTGAGCGGCGTTATGTACCCAGTCTGTAATCTGATTTTGAGTTTCAGTCAAGCCTAACAAATGTCTGACGCTAAGAGGATGTCATATTCTGGGGCCGTGTACAGCGGCAGTACAGTGTCTGTCAGGGGCTGCAGTGGGTCATTGATTAGATTGGAGACGGGCAGACAGGCTGAGAAATGTGGTGACGGCATCGCAGGCGTGTTCCCAGAAAGGTGTTTTGCTGCGGTTTAGAATGGGTTGTAAATGAATCCTGGGCTGTGATTTGTGATGTGGGGAGGGGAGGAGACTGAACCATCTATGTCATCCGGGAACTTCCTCTACCCCTGCCTCAGATCGCAGTCTCGTTGCTTGGCAACAGCAGTTGCCTAAAATAGCCGGCTGCAGACAGAAATAGAGCACACATATTGAACAACAAACTATGTCTCCTGGCCCATTTTTAAGCTCCCCCCACTCTGGCTGCCTTTGTTCTACACTGTCTGGGTAGATTGGTGTGAGTCAAACGAATGAGGCGGTACTTTTCTACGTGTGGTGTGCGTGCAGATGTTGGCCGGACCCACAGCCTGTGCTGGTTTTGGGGTTTCCCTGTGAGCTGAAGCTCTCGGTTAATGTGTAACAGTCGATAAAAGCCGTTCAAGCGACACGCTCCGGAGCTTAGCAAACAGAGCGGCGGCGCACACAGGTGCGCCGCTCAGATGGGCCCATGTTTGCCATGGGGCTCACAAGTCGGGCAGAGAGGGCCGGTGCATGATGGGCGTTTATTTTGTTTTATTATGACCCCTACAGGCAGGAGGCTGAAACAGAACACCCTTTTATAGATTCTCCTGGTATGAGGTCACCACGTTCTGTTGGGTCAGCGCTGTTCTTCTGGAAACCTGTGGGAAAGAAGGGACACTGCGTCAGCAGCCACGGGAGGCGGGGGGGAGTCCATGGTTAAGCCGGTCAATAACATAGCGCCTGATTGACCCTGCCGACAGCCACCCTACCTCGGGTCTCCACACAGTATGCGCTGTGATATGCATCCTCAGGTTAAAAAGAATGTACCACTGCTGATGTCCATAACCGGTGTACCCACAATTCCCTGAGGTGAGGCATTGTGGGCAATATACACATATAAAAACACAGTTTGGGAAGAGCTGTGTCAAACCAACATGAGCAGAAGATATTGAATGAATTGTGGTAGTACAGGTTTTAATATTCAAGCTCATAAACCTGAACTGATAATACAGCGCCTTAAAACCCCTGTTAAAAGTGGCAGTTTTATATCCCTGTTTGCATTTACAATGGTGTGCTAGTGTATTAAAAAATATACCTATTTATTATTTATACTATGACTGTTTACTGGATAACGGGATGAAAGTTGGATGGGTAGTTATTTTGTTAAAATTTAAACGTTAACTTGCCCTGTCCATCATCGTATTTGTCAGCTGAAGGGAGACGCGGGAGGATTTTAAAGATTAAACGGTATTCTGGCACACACACAAGCTTGGAGAAATCGGAGGTGTCGGGCATGACACTGTACTATTTTTTGAATGTATCACAAAAACAGAATGGAAAGACAATAGACAATGACAGCAAAATGAAGACGTTATGGGTTGGTGTGAAGCTCCTTTTTCAGGCTGAGGGCTTGTGGGGGTTTGTTCTTTCAAAGATCCTTGTTAAGGATCATCATTCACTCACTACTTATCCATCTGATCATGATACAGGTCGTATTGCACCAACTGTCAATTAGCCTGGTGTCACAGTTGCATGCAGACTACATCCCCGGACCCTTGAATGAGCCATTGTCAGGGTCAACCAGTCCCTGGAGCAGTTGGGGTTAAGGGCCTCACTTAAGGGTCCAAAGATAAAATCACTCTGCCCACCTTGGGATTTTAACCAGTGATCATCGGCTCAGAGTCTTACATAGCCACACACCAGCCCCTCATTCTACATTTTAGCCAGTTAGCAAGTATGTTTATATTAATCATGCAGGAGAGTAACCTGTAGAGCAGTGGTTCTCAACCTTTTTTTGCAGTGGGCCGCACTATGTCCAAGTTCAAGTCTCACGGGCCGCATATTAT
>JAABNX020000045.1:17087632-17099482 GCA_015163995.2 Mormyrus lacerda
ACCATTAATGGGATACATTTATTATTATTTTAATTATTTTTAATTTATTTTTATTTTTTTTTACGTGGTCAGCATCGTGGGCCGCACTTGCATTTGTGAGAACCACTGCTGTAGAGTAACATATATCCTCTGGAGTATACTATACTGCAGTGCTCTATATCCATCACACACCAAGACTGTTGTAATGTCTGGCTAGTTCACTCTGCTCCATACCTTCTGTAAAGATACCCGGGAGTATGTCTTATGATAACTGAGTAAAACTTCAGATAGAAACTCCCAATGATCTCTGCTTTTCAAGGAAACCTTTTTTTCCAATGAATGTCAAATGTGTCAGTTATTTTGAGTAGAGATAACGCCGTATCTGAAGTTGTTTAAAGAGATCTAAAGTTTTGAGGTTGTTCTGTGTTTGGTGATGTTCATCTGCTCTGAATATTCCTCTCAGTCAAATCATATATTATAATTGTCCACCTGTTATTGAACTGGACGCCATTTTATTTGGGGACAGGTTACAATTTTCTATCTTGGTCTATGTCACCTAGACATTCATTATTAGGGATTTTTCCAAGTTGAGGCAGGATCTTCACCCATTCTCTTGCCTACAACTAGTGAGGCAGGTCTGCATGTTGCAGTCTCGGTCTTGACCAGTGTCAGGTGCTGAATGAAGCCACTGTTGAGGACGTCTTGCTCAAATAACTCCCCCTCCCTCACATTAACTGGAAGGCCGTTAAACCTTGTATTTCATTTTTTGGTTTTCTGAAATCTCCATGACATTTGCACATTTAGATCTTTAGCATCGTCTTCTGGGATTGGAGTAAAAACACCGTGAGTCAGACTTTACTTCTGTCCATCAAGGCGGCTTCCATTTACAGGGCTGGAAAAGGTTTTATTTTCGGTGAATACGGCTGAAAAAATCAGGGGGTCACTTAAATACCTTTAGCTTTTTGATGCCCTTGGGACTCCAGAGGATGGTTTTACTGTAATAGGGGTCGGAACTATCCATACTGCTTAACAGCATCAAGCTTGCCTTGCTGAAGTTAACCTTGTAGAAGATTTCTACAACAGGAGTAACTGCTGGCAGAGTGTGATTAGCGTCTGCCGCAGCCATGACAGCATTGTCTGTTCTCTCCTGCTCAAGGTTACTCCCCGAATATTGGAATAACACTATGGATATGCAGTAAACTGTAGAGCGGTTCTCGGGCTGGGGTGATACAGGATGTGTCTGCCTTTTTCCCTGTGTGAAGCACATGGGTCAGAATCACCACCTCTCATTTGTATAGCTGCTTTTGGTGTGTTAACTCACAGCCCACTCTGTGAAACCTGAACCTATGTTGAATCTCTTCATAATCTCAAAAAACACACTCCCATCTATCAATATGGAAAAAGCCCCACATTTTTTCCCGGTCAAATTTCTGCATTATATTCCATAACTTCCTGGTTTGAATGAATTCTGACTCTCAGTAAAGCCTGTCTGTTCATGGTCTGTGGGAATATCCTCTCTAAACTGGTTACTAGTACTTCAGCTGGTATTTTCATGTCAACTTTTAACCATTCTTACAGTACAAGCTATAAAGCCCAGGGCTTCATCCCTTTTTGTGAATTAAGTTCATGTATTTAGTTCTTCTTCACATCGAAATATTCCTCAGGAAAGCCTGGTAGCCAGTGATTTTCCTGGCTGGAGATTGAGAAGATGTCTGCTCTTATTTATGGCTTGGAGATTTAAGAATTCCTTTTGTAGCGTATCTATTTTAGGAATATCAGTGCTATCCAAGAAGACACTTTCTTGTCCACTTTGGAGATATGAACATCTTGAAGATATATTTGTGTTTTTGTTGTCTCTTTTTGGATGACTGTTCTCATCTTCCTTTGAGGCTTCTGTGTGGCTCTTTTTTGCTTGGTGCTTTTCTGAGTGTTAGGACAGTATTATTTATACTGTAGAGCTGGTGTCTTGCATACTGAGTATCGCTTTGAGCATTTGTAGCCAAAAAACTGTCAAACTGTGACCTGGCTTCTTTTAGTTTTAATAATATGTCCTCAGATTTGGAGACGTTCAAATTTCTTTCCATTGTGTGTAAGAGTGTTTCAAGTCTGTTGTCTTTAAATCCATTCCTATTTCTTTTTTACTCATCTAATAAATCGTCACATGCCTCATGAAAGCATATAATTCTTTCATGGTTCTTCAGGTTCATCTTATTCTGTCATTGAATACTAAATATAGCATTGTTTATTTAGATGAGAATTTAAAAAAAAAAAAAAACTTATTCTTTTAGGCCTCTGAGTAATGGTATGATGTGGAGAGGCCATGTGCGTTGTGATTAGATGGTAACTGGTCCAATATTAACCTCCTTAATCAAATGGATTATTGGGTAATACCAATGGATATAATCAGTGTCAGAGGCTGTTTGCTGTGGGGCTGAATAAGAGTTCAAGTCTGTAGCTGCTGGCTGCCGTCTGCATAGGAGTTAGCCATTGTGAAGCATTGTTGACCCTGATGATTGCATCGTATAGGAAGGAACACCTGAGGTCTCCTCACCTCCACTGAGGAATTCCGAAAAGTTGTGGCTCTCTTCTGTCACCAAGAACAAAGTCCTTTGTTTTGTCTGTGTTCCATCTGTCACCTGGGTTGCAGCCCTTGACGCCCTCCCTCAGATCTTGTTGACAGCTTCTATTTTGCATGTTCTTTAGGTAGCCTGTCTGAGTCCCCTTTAACCTGTTCTCCAGCTATGCCCACTATTCTCGAAAATCCACTTTCCTTCCCGTCATCAATGTGTCCATTTCGTTCGACTCCCGAGTTGCTGACAGTTTGCAGTCATTCCAGGCATGTTTATCATCCCACTCTCGATACTACGAGTTTAGCGGCCGTGGCATGGTTAGTACTAGTAATAAGTTTAGCATTGATGGCGAGGTTAATGCTGGTAGTTAGGTTAGTGCTGGTAGCAAGATTAGCATTGATGCTAAGTTATCATTGGAGCTACTCTCATTTTGGCATGTACCTCCATCATGTCTGCCCCTCCTCCTTTTTCCCACTTTATCTTGGGCTTTTAGTCATCAGAGGATGTGGTTTGTGTCCCAGTGAGTGTTTCACTGGTGTTTTATCACTTAAAAATTAGGCAAGATAAGTGAGTAGAAGACTGATATTGATGAGCTATTGCGGGAGAAGCTTGTTGTGCTAACGGACAGTGTCCTGGGAGCTTTATATAAAGTCTGCTGGGGCCCCGTCGTCATGGCCGCGCGGCTGGGGGAGGGGCTCAAACTCTGCACTCTGCTGTCTTCAAAATAAACATGAACGTGGAAGTAAAGTCTGCTGAGGCGGGCAAACATCTGGGTGACATACAGTGTTCATTCGGCGGAACCCTGTGGCCCAACTGCACGTGTGTGGGTGTGTTAGGTGGGGAGGAGTATATATTCCATTGTGGAGACCAAATGTCCCCAATATGTGATTCAAAACCTGTTATTTTGATGTTTTCAGAAAACTGAATTTTATACAAAAAAATCTGTGACTGCATTCAAAAATGAAAACTGCCAAAGGTCTTATATTGCATTTGGTTATAAGGTTAAGGCTGGGTGATGGTTAAGGGTATCATTGAGGATTTTGTTATAGAAATGAATGGACGGTCCCCACAGAGATATGAATACAAATTTGTGTGTGTTTGTGTGTATCAGAGAGAGAGAGAGAGAGAGAGCTGTTTCTCTCTCTCCCAGCGGTATAATCAGGGCTCTGACAAAGAGGCGCAAAGATGAAAGCCATCCCAGGTCACAAATAATTGAATGATTTTGTTCATATCAGTACAGTTTAACTCCCACATCCCCTCGCCCATCTGTTTTTGGGAGACCTGTGGCTCCCCCCACGACCTTACAGGCACAAAGTGATCCCGTTACCTGGTAACGTAACCCTACATTTGCTGTGTAAAATGCACACAGAGGGATACTGCTCATCTCAAACCTTATCTCTTACAACAAAACCAAAAATAATATCTCCTGTGCCTTCAGGCCTCCCTGCTCTTGGCAGATTAGCAGAAAGAAAAAGGCTTTGAGTCATCAACGAATTACCTCGACGTGACACGTTGGCCACGCCAAAGAGTTAGTCAGCGGCCCGCGCCGCCGAGGACGGTTGCTAAGCAGTATTTTCACCTTAGCAACAAATCTCCTGCCTTAGCGACTTGCTGGCGGCCCTCATCACAGCGAGTGCTGCAAATGCGGAAGGAAAACGGCAGGATGGCTGACATCGGAGGAGTCATAAGGGTGGCAGGGGGCTGGGAAGCGGCTATGTGACGATGTGTTTTACGCACGATGCAGTGATTTATTTGCAGGCGTCCAAGCTCTGTCTGTCTGTCTGTCTGTCTGTTGCGGTTGAAAGTGAACAAACCTCCTTGTTCCTGCATAATTTATACTGTTGTCATGGTGCATGAGGCGATGTTTGAAAATCAGCGCAACACCACCTGGATTTCATTGGTACCCGGGGAGCAGGTGCATAGAGGGTTTGAAGTGTCCGTTCTTTCTCAGTTCTTTCCAGCAGACCTTCTTGGTGACTCTGAGAATCTCTGGTGATTGTCAGTCAAATGCACCAACGTCCTCCTCTGTCATTGTCACGATTTTCACCTGCGATCACTAACGTTCCACTACAAAGTGCCAGACCCAGAGCGGTGACTCTTCCAACAATGCAGACACTCGGATCCCAACCCAGGATCGGCGGACTTTTCTGCAGTTCAAAGCATTGCTCCGGCCTGGGATGAAACCATCATCTTGTACCTTGCGCAGGTTGGGCTTCCTCCTGCTCCAAGTGGGGAAGAAAAAGCTTCTCGAGTTGAGCTCCGTTAAACAAGTGTGGCAACCTGCGCCGGCGCCTTGCAGCTGGATGCCTTGCAGCTGGATGCCAGGCGTAATGAGGTGGCTCTCGTCCTGCTCTGCGGCCAGCTGGAGGGGGCGACTTTAACGAGGACGCTCGTTTGCGGTGCCGGACTCTCTTCATCATTCTCAGTGCCGGCGGGCTGCCTCACTCTGCCCTTATTCCTGCTACCTGGAACTTTTCCAGGCCTGGTTACCCACAGAGTCCCCTTTGTTGCATTTACACTAATAAGCCATTAAATAAAGGTAATTTACTGTATGCTTTTTACTCTGGAGAGAGGGAGTCTTTAAGGTAAGAGTCCCAATTAAATCCCCATCGCCATTCATCGCACATGCGATACGTGGAAAAAAGCAGGCAGCTTTAATTTAGCTCTCTGCAGGTCTGGCTGGCCGACCCACAGGAGACGTCCTTCATCTGATGTTATTGTTTATGGCGCCAAATCCCACGAGCCGAGTGGCCGAGCTGGCGGCTCTGCCTCAGCACCACACACCCTTCCTAATGCCGCACTGCATATGTATACACACACACACACACACACACACACACACACACACACACACATGGTTAATTTTCATTTTTTTATTCTGGTTTGGCTGCTGCAGTTAGTTTGGCTCATGAACTTAGTCTAATTGCGCAGTGAGGCTGACTGTGCAACTGATTTGACTCGTACTGTTAGTGCAGCTTGTGCAGTTAATCCTGATCATGCCGTTAGTTTGGCTCCTGTGGTTAGTCTGGCTCATGCAAGTAGTTTGGTTTGTGCAGTTAGTGTAACGCGCGCGCTGTGAGTGTAACGCGCGCTGTGAGTGTTAACTCTGTTATGTGGTTATATAGGCAATAATCTTTATACATTCATTATCAACTTTAATCGTAGAATCGAGCAACACTGATGAATGGGTCCATGATTCTCACAAGCGGCATGTGGGCCAGTAGTGAAAGTCGGGCTGGGCAGTATGAAGATGAACTTGTGCGTGTGCGTGTGCGTGTGCGCGTGCGCGTGCGCGCCCCTGCGTGTGTGTGCGCGCGTGTGCCCCTGCGTGTGTGTGTGCGAGAGCGGGTATTCCTTAGCTTATGGGGACACAATATCCTCACAACATGATGAACCCATTTCTTTCCCTTATGGGAAAATGCAGTTCAATAGAAATCTGTGACTGCATTGAAAAAACTAAAAATGCAAAATGTATGTATTTTGCTTGGTTACTTATGGTTATGGTTATGGTTAGGGCTGGGTAGGGGTTAAGGTCGTCATAGTTAGCATTAGCATTTTTCCCATAGTAATGAATGAGCGGTCTCCATGAAGATATGTTTACCTGATGTGTGTGTGTGTGTGTGTGTACACACATGGACAACTACTGGGTCACACCCCTTAATCACTGAATTCAGATATTTCACAGTTCCATTGCCAAAGGTGAATAAGATCAAGCACCCAGCCATTCAGTGAGCTTTAGAAACATTTATGAAAGACTGGTTCATTCTGAAGAGCTCAGTGAATTCAAGCGTGGTGCTGTCATATTATGCCACCTTTGCAATAAGTCAGTTTGTGACATTTCTTCCCTGTTACAAATTCCACAGTCAACTGTAATTGGGATTATTGCAAAGTACAAGTGTTCAGGAACAACAGAAACTGAGGCACAAAGCGGCCGACCGCGTGCCGACGCTCCATTGACTCAATAACTATAAAACTAGAGGAAGCTCCTGACTTCCTCTGGCATTGACTGCAGCACAAAAACGGTGCAGCAGGAGCTGCGTGGAACGGGCTTCCACAGCCGAGCAGCTGCGCGCAGGCCTCACATCACCAAGTGCAATGGTAAGCGTCAGATGGAGTGGTGTAAAGCACACTGCCACTGCACTCAGTGTGCACTGTGCAGTGACGAATCACACTTCTCTGTCGGCCAGTCTGATGGAAGAGTCTGGGTTTGGCAGATGCCAGGAAAACGAAACCTGCCTGACTGCACTGTGCCAGCTGTAAAGTTTGGTGGAGGGGGGATAATGGTATGGGGGTGTTTTTCAGGGGGTGGACTAGGCCCCTTAGTTTCAGTGAAGAGAACTCTTAATGCTTCAGCATCGCAAAACATTTTGGACAGTTCTGTGCTTCCAACTTTGTGGAAACACTTTGGGGACGGCGGGCCTTTTCTGCTCCAGCATGACTCCAGTGCACAAAGCAAGGTCCATAACGACATGGTTGGGTGAGTTTGGTGTGGAAGATCTTGACTGCACAGAGCCCTGACCTCAACACCATCACACACCTTTGGGATGGACTAGAATGGAGATTGGGAGCCAGGCCTTCACGTCCAACGTCTGTGCCTGACCTCACAAATGCTTCTCAGGATGAATGGGCAGAAGTTCCCACAGACACACTCCAAAATCTTGAGGAAAGCCTCCCAGAAGAGTGGCAGCTGTTATAGCTGCATGGGGGGGGGGCGGTGCGGGGGCAACTCCACACTGATTCCTATGGATTTATAATGGGATGTCATAAACATTAATGTAGGTGTAATGCCCAGGTGTCCCAATATGTTTGTCCATATAGTTTGTATATGTGTGTTTACATACATATAAGGTTTTTTTTTCTATGATGTGGGCTACATGATTGATTTTAAGTCAAAGCCACATGTCAGATGTCACAAACACTTATATTTAAAAATCGTGGTCAAAATGAAATGTTAATAGTAATTACAACTTTATTGATCCTTGTGGGGAATTTTTTTTTTATGCCCCCTCAACTTGCTCGTTGTAGAGCAAGCTGTCCGTGAAGGCCAGCCACCTGCTGGGGCGCCCCCGAATACAGGGTTCCTTCCCGTTTTGCAAATATACGAACGTTCAATGTAGCCATTTCCATTACTGCAATCAGAAATCTCAAAATAAAGACAAGATAAATGATGCCTGAATGGATCCAATAAAGCAGCCTCAAGCTAAAACCCTCTCACTCCACTGTCTACCAATGTAAGACATTGCTTTTCAAACAGAAGGTGTATGAACAAAACAAGTGAAACCTCAGTCTGAAACCTATTTGGGAAATGGCTCTAAGACCAGAACCAGTGAAAGGTCTCTTATTAACTGGAACGACTTTTGTTTTAAGTTATAACTCAATAAAAAAATAACCTGATGACTAATGTCTGCATCATGTCTACTTAGCTAACTGTGCGTAACATTACAAAACTAGTTTTACTAGGAGAAAAACAGGCTGTAGACAACTGATAATCTGAACAGACACAATTACCTGTACCGGGGTATTGTTAAACTAGCTGGTTAGTTAGTGGTTCCAATCAGATTGTACGGATTGCTGTGTCGTAAAGCACGGAGGACCCACGGGACGGCAGTGTGCAGTGTGTATGTACACTTACTCCGAGGTGGATATGGAGGTTAGCGTGAGGTGGGTTGCCACTGTCCTCTGTCACAGCCCTGTCCTTCCTCCTGCTGTGCCCTGTCCCCCGAGTTGAGATCTAGGTTTCTGTCACTGTGAAGCAGGAGGTCCGGAAGAGATGGGGAGAGTATTTCACGGTATGGAGCACTAGTGTATGTGACACTGTGACTTTCGTGGCATAAATAAACTGAAAATCCTGCTATAATGAAGTGAACAAACACCTGTCAGTCATTTCAGCTATGTTTGTATTTTTAATTACTCTCATTTTCACTGTAATTGGTTTGCGAGCTGCTTTTAGCTCTCCTGTCTGTAGTGCAGGAATCTGCAATCGGGTTGAAGTTCTTATTGCTGGTATACTGGATTACTTTCCCTCACAGCTCAATACTGGTGATTTGGTATTGAATTGGACTGGTGTCAGTGTGTTAAGGTACTGAGTATATAAAGAAGACTGTTGTCAGTGTGTTAATGTACTGAGTATGTAAGGTGGACTTATTTTAGCGTGTTAAGGGACTGCATATATAAAGAAGACTGGTGTCAGTGTGTTAATGTACTGAGTATATAAAGAAGACTTTTGTCAGTGTGTTAAGGGACTGCGTATATAAAGAAGACTGGTTTCAGTGTATTAATGTACTGAGTATATAAGGAGGAACCTGGTAAAAGTGTGTTAAAGAACTGGAGTATCCAACTGTATACCTGAGAATTGTGTTAATTGTTAGGTTATTTAGTTTGCATTATTTTTCATGGGTCATTGAATAACAAAGTAAAATAATCAGAAAATTCCAGCATACATATTAGTGATTTAACAATGAGTGACTTTTTAAATGAAATTGAAATTCCTGCCTGGAATCGGGAAGTTGCAGTATTGTCAGTCTTCCATACTGATTTTTGTTTTGTATAGAGCTAACTCTCCTGTAAATTTCCTTTCTGAAAGAGCGCCCTCTCCAGTCACCTGTATTCGACACTTTCTACGCAGGACTCCTCGACTGCGAAGGTCCGGCCTCCTCCCTCCATGGGCTGCCTTTCTAGGGTTTTTCCTGGTTGGAATCAGCCAGTCACAGTCTGCCCCTCACAATCGGACCTGGCCCAGCCACCGTCCAGGACCTTTAGTTGTTGTACCTATTTGATGAAGACTTTAGCTATAACCGCTATTTGACCCCCCAGCACCGTCCTTTGTCACACCGAAAGTGGACTTAGAAAGGGGGGGGGGGGGCATGTTTTTATTAATGAAGAGTGAACCTGAAAGGGAAGCCAAGTTCAGCGAGCATCTGAGCTGCCCAAAGCCAGTGACCTCAGCCATTCGGGTTGCCCCAGTCTGCCGCCATCTTCACTGGCATCTTCACACGTCTCTTTTGAAGCTAAACATTTAAGCTTTTTCTGTAGGTATTATTGTTTTGTCACCCTCAGTACTGAGAGCAGTAGCGTCACTCAGCATAGTTGCAGTTTTGTCAGATTGCCTCACCTCTCGGGGCCCCCCTGTCACGTCATGCCAAGGGGTCTCTGAGAAAGTTTGCCGGCAGCCCAAAGTGAGGGGGGGGTTAGGTTTCGGCCCCGCCATCCTCTCTGCTTAGGTCGCTCGCTTTATCTGAAGTGAACAGAGAGCAGCGTGTACAGATGCGTCCAGGGCTGGTGGAGGAGGCCTTCAATGTGACGGCGCGTGGAATGGAGAGGCGAGGCGAGGCACATTCAGCGGAGCTGAACCCTTCAAAGGCTCCGTTTGCCGCTGCGTTTCTAGGAAAACGATGTGGGGTTCTCAGACAGGGCGGCCAGGGGAGGGGGTGAGATCGAGCGGCCTTTTCACCTGGGAGAGGTTATGTGTGAGCGTGCCTCTCATGGGGAGGGGGTGTGTCTTGCTTTTGCAGAGTGAAGACAGATGTGAGCAGGACCTTGCGATGGAGGAGAGGTGTCCCAGTAGCGTCCCCCTGCGTCGAGTGGGCCGTCCTGGGCGAAAGCGCAAGCTGCTGGCGGTGAGTTTGCCCCCCCATTCTGTGTGTGTGTGTGTGTGTGTGTATGTGTGTGTGGCGGACAGACCCCAGGGATTGTTATTCATGGAGGGGAGGAATATCAAGGATACCAGACCTGATTACCCTGTGGTGTGTGATTCCTGACCCGGAAACCTGCCTCTCTGGGGTGCAAACTGAGTCAGGTGTAAAGCCGGGATGTTCTTCTGTGCTTAGCGGTGCTTTTTTGGGTTTGTGGTCCTTATTCAGGAATCGCAGAGAAAAGGCTGGGGCTTAGTGGCCTGCTATTGGCTGCTCTCCTGTGACACACATGGCGTCACTGCCATTGGACGAGCTGTAACAAGCGCGCATTGTTCCGGTGTGCTTGCGGACCCTGTGGCCGGGGGGCTGTGCGAGAGTCACGTGAGGCTGCGCGGCCCGTCACATTCACGCGCGCCGCACTGTACTGCGTTGCCATTTAAGGAAATGTCAGCCCCGTTCACTGCCGCCATTCTGCTTTTTCGCGGAGAACAGCGCATAGATGAGGCTCTGAGTGCGACCGCAGCGTCATGGAGATCCCAGCATCCCCATAGCAACTGCTGCTCGCCTTGGCACGGCAATTAAATGCTCATAACATCATAACAAATGAACACTTTATGAAAAATACGTGGCCAGTTGCCATGGGGCGACGTTAGGGATGCCTTAAATGGCCGTATGTTTATATATATATGTGTGTGTGTCTGTGTGTGTGTCTGAGTGTGTTTGTGTGTGTCTGAGTGTGTGAGTGTGTGTCTGAGTATGTGTGTTTGTGTGTGTGTGTGTGTCTGTGTCATGTCTGTGTTACTCATCTTTACACTGATAACTGCGAACCGCTTCAATATGTTGCAGTGTGTGGATCAGAGCACATGGCGAATGAGATGCCAGGAGGTGCGGCTTTTTCTGTTACTCTGTGAAAACTGTGAAAGTAACGTACTGGATGCCTCCCAGCCATGAAGGCGACACGCATGAACGTCAGGCGGCCAGCGTGACGCTTCTGCACGTTTGTTCTGTACGAATGCGTGAGCGTATTTAATAAAAATATGTTTTTATTTTAAGGGTTTTCTTTCTGATCGCACCTCCTGGTTTGGTTACATTCCCGTGGTAAGCGCGCAAACCGTCAGGCGACTCGCTCGGCCTGCATGTTACACCGCACTCTGTTGTGGCGGTTTGGCATAACCTCACAGCAGCCTGGCCGGTGCAGTTACTCGTGTAGCTGCCTTAATGGCGAACTCGCCGCTAACTGAAGCTTTCCTGCCTGACGCACAGAGAGTCCTGTACGTAGGTGTAGCTCTTGGTGCCCTGGGCTGAAGTCAGGCGAGGAGAAAATGGTGAAATGATGAGTGTGTCTCTTGTTTGTTCCGTGTACAGCTTTGCGTGTGGGTGGTTAAAATGCTGCATATTTTCTAGAAGTTGGTGTTCTCTCTAATAAACTACTCATATTCGGAACACGGTTAAGGTTGTTTGCATGTTTTGCATGTTCTGTATATGTATATTTAAACTATCTGAAATATGTCATTGTGACGACTTAATGTGAGCGTGGATTGTGGACTGATTGAATCATTTGGACTTTTGTCTCTGTTGGCAGCTGTCTCGGTCTCCTCTGGGGGGGGGGGGGGGGGGGGGGGGGGGGGGGGGGGGGGGGGGGGGGGGGGGGGGGGGGGGGGGGGGGGGGG
>JAABNX020000045.1:17105101-17125371 GCA_015163995.2 Mormyrus lacerda
GTGTCTGTATCAGTGTGTGTATCACTGTGTGTGTATCAGTGTGTCTATCACTGTGTGTGTATCACTGTGTCTGTATCGGTGTGTGTGTGTATCAGTGTGTGTGTATCACTGTGTGTGTATCAGTGTGTCTGTATCACTGTGTCTGTATCGGTGTGTGTGTGTATGACTGTGTGTGTATCAGTGTGTGTGTATCACTGTGTGTGTGTCACTGTGTCTGTATCAGTGTGTGTGTATCAGCGTGTGCGTAGGACTGTGTGTATGCCCGTGTGATTTTACCGTGTGTGTATACCTGTATGTGTTTCACTGTATGTGCACAAGTGTGTGTGTTTCCTGTGTGTGTATGACTGTGCAGAACCAGCTGGATGCTAGCTGGCTGGACACTCCCTGACATTTGCACAACTGATGGTGCCATAATAGTGCCTGATAACTATTGGCACCAAAGAAACCCCCTGACAGCAGCCCTACGGTGAGGTGTTCCTCTGCCCTTCCCACCCCAGCATGCAGAAACCCCCTGACAGCAGCCCTACGGTGAGGTGTTCCTCTGCCCTTCCCACCCCAGCATGCAGAAACCCCCTGACAGCAGCCCTACGGTGAGGTGTTCCTCTGCCCTTCCCACCCCAGCATGCAGAAATCCGCTGCCGCTTCCTGCAATTAACATGCTCTGGCCGCGGGTGCGGCCTTGTGGAGGGTGTGTGGAGGGCGGCCCCTTTGCTCACAGGGAGCTCTGGCTTAGGCTCCCACAGATGGATGCCCGTCCTCAGGAAACCTCCCAGCCTGTTTTCAGAGCATCGTCATCACATCCCACTCTGTGCCTCCCTCCCTCACATCAGCAAATACCTGTAGAGCAGAGACCCCCGCGTGTCCTCCTGTGGTTGGGCAGAGCAGAGTACCGATAGGGGGGTGGGGTGGGTGTCGGCTAAATATTTTCAGAAAACAAGGAACCCGCAATGGGCATTTTCTGATTTAAATGTTGAGGATCCAGTTGAATGAGTTGAGTCCCTCACTCTATCTTTGTTACGTATTTGGTCTTCGAAACATAATAATTGTGAAATGTGTAATAAAAATACTTTTAAATGTAAAAATGTAAGAAATTTTAATTTGGCCTCATTTCCGTGGATTTGGATGCTGTGTCTGTGATCGGAAAGTCGCACGTTCGCATCTCAGGGGTGGGGGAGTGATTTCAGCATTCCCCCACCCCCCCACAATTGCTCCAATGTGTCACTTTGGATAAAAGCATGTGCTAAATAAATGTGAAGTTGATGTTTTCCGAATCTAATACTCATGATGATTGATCAGTATTATTAACGTTTGCGAAGCTGATCCTCTCTGAGGAATCGCTCGGGGGGGGTGGGGGGGTAGGGCTTGACAGAGCTCTCAGTGTCCTGTTTTCACTGCACGCGAGGCACGCATACCCGTGAGCTCAGCGCGTCAGTCGGCAGAGGCTAAAGCCAGGACCTGGGACATGGTGAAGACGCTGAGGCTGGTTCCTTTCTCTCTGAGCCGGCTCGCGTTCCTAGCTGAAGCCTGTCTCTGGGTGGGGATCCGCTCCACCTGTGGGAGACCCTCCCCAGGGCCCCTTGTGGCTGTGTGGTTGGCGTCATTCCTAAACACACATTGCTGTTAAACACGCCACACTTGGGTAGCCCTCCATGCTGACGGATGTGTGAGTTACGAGTCCTGGATGCTGATCGGTTAAAACCGGGTTCCCTGTTCAGAGTATCTCTTGTAATTTTCTACGTTATTACAATTCCTTGTGAAATATTACCACTTAGATGACAGATTTCAGTGTCCATTCACTGCTGACGTCGGGATACGCCGTGACCCTCCGACAGCAGCAAATATGACCAGTGACGTCTACAGCCGGAACAAATTCTTCCTTGGGAGGCCACTCTCTCACTTTCTGTGCAAGGCAGGTAATGTGGGGGCCTCAGGCTGCTGTCCATTCCGCCTGTAGAGCTGGCCGTGTTTCCGCCTGTGCAAAAACATTTTAGCTCGATGTATATGGGCTTTATTTTGTGCAATTTAAATATTTTGCGTAATTATTCTTATTTACAAATATATAAATATTCTATACTGTAATATATAAATATAATATACTATATATATATTTCTTTTTTATGATTTTGTCTGGTCAACCTTGTGACAATCAGGCCCTAGACAGCTGCTTGATGTTCTTAAGCCCGAGTCTCCCTCAGTGAGAGAGGAAAGGGACTTAAATTAATGCTCATCGGGGTGTTTCCCCATCCAGTTTTAAATTGATTAGTAAGCACGAGAGAGGACTTCCTGTTAAAGGACAATTACTTCCTGTCTGGTCCCTGCGTTTTTGCTAAAATATTCAATAGTTGTGATTTTTTTTAAAAGTAGGGAGACCCACTGCAGCATGCAGTGTTCTTTAGTAAAGCCACCATTGACTGTTTCACTGGCACTCTGCTGTTCATTGAACCTGAATAAGGACCTTTACAAAAAACATTTGACTTTATCCATAGAGGAAGCCCAGGGCCTTAGACATTAGTCCAAATGCGGCATTGGTAAGCAGCCTGCGAGGCCACACTGCGCGTCAGCTTCGCGGTTGCAGAACCGTTCTGAATGTATATGGGCCTGGTGTTTAACTCCTATCTGCCAGATATTTTGGCTGCGCGGCTGCCATTTGTCTCCCCGACAAAGCCCTGGCGACCAGCCGTGTGGGAATAGCCCTGAGATAGAGTGCTGGTATGTCAGGGTGTTCGTGCTGGGACTTGAGTGAAACCCCGGCATTACTCAGATCGTGAAAAGTCAACAGAGCGAGTGCTGCGGTGTAGTAATCCACACAACTGCACAGTGTCAGGCAGAGCAGGCGGTCTGCGGATCCACACAACTGCACAGTGTCAGGCAGAGCAGGCGGTCTGCGGTTCCACACAACTGCACAGTGTCGGGCAGAGCAGGCGGTCTGCGGATCCACACAACTGCACAGTGTCGGGCAGAGCAGGCGGTCTGCGGATCCACACAACTGCACAGTGTCGGGCAGAGCAGGCGGTCTGCGGATCCACACAAATGCACAGTGTCAGGCAGAGCAGGCGGTCTGTGGATGTCTGTGCAGTGATGTCACTGCTTCTTGTGGTGGACATGAACTTCCCGATGGCGAGGCTGAAGACGCGTCCCTTGTTTCGTATGTGGCGTGTCACCTGTGGATGGTGCTTACTCCCACTGTGATAGGAGAAATGGTTGGAATGTGATTTTGGGATCGGAATGACACGCCCTGTTTCGTGACCCCGCGCAGGAAGATGACCATTTATAGAGTGGTGATACTTTATTGATTCCTGTTTGTGATGAACGTGATGACGTAGGGGTTGCGTGAGAGAGAGCGAAAAGAGAAAATGGAGGATGGAAAAGAAGCCACGTGTGTACGGTGCTCCGTGCGATAAACCGATCCCGCTGATGGTTCCCTGAAACTGTGTCCGTCTTTTTATTTATGTAATACGGACATCTCCGTGATGACCCTGCCAGGTTGTGTGTGACGGTGAATTAGTCCTCACCGAGGAGGATAAGTTTTTTACATATTGAGGGGGGGGGTTTGTCTGCTTCATATAGCTCTCCAAGAGACATACGCACACAGGTGGGCACATGTGTGGTGGGGCATGGTGGTTAAGTTGGGGGTTAGGGGCCTTGTTCAGGGGGCCATCAGACATGTGACCTTTCTAGTGCAGAGGCAAAGCTCACTGAGCCATACCACCTATATGGTTTCTGAATGTATAACATGGGTAATGATGTCACAGAAAGCACAAGTGTGACGTCAGTGAATTTAATGTTTCTATAATTTTCCACATTTGCTGGCATAGCGCTTGAGGACATCAGGAATCTGAACCACAAGTCCTGCCAAGCATCCTGACCACTTGACTTTTGGTTTTGGTGTTGTTTGTTCCTGGGACCAGGCCCGTCTCCCAGAATCACCTGTGGTGCCTGAAGGACAGGTTTATTGTGCTGGGTTCCTTCTGGCTGGGGGAGCCGTTCTCATTTCCTCACTGGTACATGCTGCTTCTCTGCCTCGGTGGACGCCATCTTTGCGGTGGGTGGACAGACACCTAGGTGTGAATCTGACTCCGCTCTCGCTCATTCCCTGAACCCCGGCTACATATGCACACTTCTGGGGGCCGGGTGGAGTCTCTAACCCCTTTTTAATGTGACCATCTGCAGGAGTCACATTAAGGCAGCGAATGAGGTCAGAGGAGGGGCGGTGCTACTTCACGGGTTAAAGGTTAAAGGTTAAGTTAAGGTTACAGTGTTATGGTGAAGCAGAAGTCAGCTCCATCCGCTATACAGCCTTCCATGACATTCCAGCTCCCAGCACCTGCATTTATATAAGATGGTTTTAGTTAATGGTTTCTGCTCCGTTCTTAGAATTTGGAATCAAGGAGAGGAGGGATTTTTCCCAAGAGAATGCAGTGCTGGTCTCGCTGGTCTCGTTGACTGAAACAGCCATAACACAAACCTGTTAACTGTGGCATCTCTTGTAAGTGAATCTGCTCATAATGCTGTAATGTTCTGGAACTGTACTGTTGATTAATTTTGTAGTTTCTCTAATGAGGGCAACAGAGGCATAACGTTCATCTTATATGCAATTTTTGGGATTGAAATTTAAAGGATTTATAACAGACGGTAAATCCTCAGAAAAAAGCGGAAAGAATGAAGACTGGCACTGGGACTTGCGATGAAACATGAAACCTTTACTCTGCACAGAGTTAATCGTAAACTCATGTCTTTACTCTGGGACAGTGCAGCAGACAGAGGTGTGATCGGACTCATAATCTACAGTATAAGGATTCTTCAGTGATGGACCAACAGGACCAGTCAAAAGTTTAAGTACATTTGCTATTTGAAACTATAGTTTTCCAGGGTTTAAACTGTGGATGTCAGTTTGATTGCATAATAAGTGAGTATATTTTTTTTATAAGACACAGAAGCATATGAGCTCTGAATGTGTTTCCTGCTGTCAAACTCTTATCTGCTTTGCTGGTGATTCTTACTAAATCTCAAGTAGCATTGGCTGATTGGGCAGTCAACTCTTCAGCAAGATCACAGCCCTAAGCACGAGTCCCAGTTGTGCAAGAACTGTCTGGTGTTGAAGAAAAGTCAAGGTCAACTAAAACTGTTTACCTGCCTCCAAACCTCTGTGTCACAGAGCTTGTGGGGGACGAATTGAACAGAAGAGTTAAAGACAAGCATCCCACACGCCCCCACCTTCTCTGGGGATTGCTGAAGGAGAGCCAGGAGTGTTCTCATGACTAATGGTACCACTTTTGAGGAACACAAGATATAGAGAAAAGCTTTGCTCCTACCTATGTTATTTATAGAGAAATAAATGCTGTAAAACATCAAGTGTACTCTTAGAGTATGACCGTGTGTAAAAGATGATAACTGGCCAATGTAATGATCCCGTCACTGGTGTTCTTGTGGCTGAATTCATTGTAGACGCCATGCCTCAGTCTGCGCTTCCAAAGCACCCTTCTTGTTTATTAGATGTGGTGTTTAGCTCCCGCTTTGCCTGGGAATGCTACGCAGTCATCAAATGTATAACTTGGAGAGACGCCACCACCTCGGGCCCCTTTAAACACAGCCATAATGTTTGAGATGTTGGTTTACAGTATGTTAGACTGTTTAACTGGCTGTCCAGTTGACGTCAGCTCACTACAGAGTTCTCAGGCTCAGGCAGCTCGGGATTGGTATCTAAGCACGGTTCGGACCCGCTTCAGGTTGTTCTCTGTAGGGGAGGGGGTGCTGGCTGTGAAGTTAATTACTGAAGGAAATCAGCATTTAGACCTGTTAAAGTGTCCCTTTTCCACGCACCAATGCTAGCTGTTCACTATGAGCCTGTTAAAACGTGTCATTTTAACATGCTTATGCTAGCTGTTCACCGTGGGCCTCATTTTTACACGCTATTGCTAGCTGTTCGCTTTTTCGTGTTCGTGTATTTGCAGCCATTACAGTCTTGGTTGTGGGTTTGTTGGGCATTTCAGGTCGCTGACAACACGGCCCTGGATGGATGTGTGCAGTAACCCCAGAATGTGTCTGTGGTGGCATAATGGCCGACCTCAGGCATGTTGCAGAGGACCACTGATGGGTTATTTAGCGTGCAGGGCGCTCTCTGCTTCACCCTGCCTTCTCTGAGTGACAGGTTTACAGCCTGGGGTTTAGCTAAGATGGCGGCCTCCTCTCTCTGCCCTTGGCCCCCTATCAGACTGTTATTCATGAGGTTCACAGCGCTGAGTGGGCAGTCAGACAGGGATGGCATTTAGCATAAGTAAACGCCGTGGGTGGGTAATGTGTAATTAACCAATGAGAATCGCAGCGTGTGTGTGTGCGTGTGTGTGTGCGTGCGTATGTGCGTGCGTGTGTGTGTGCGTGTGTGTTCACGCCAGTGGGACACTGTGTGAGCTTTTCACTCTCATGTGACTGAAATATGACCAAAATAGCAGAATAATCAGTGGCTGAGCTGAGCATCTGAGTGTTCCCTGTTAGATGTGCTGCTCTGGACCTGCCTGCTTCTTTTGCCTGTTTGTAACGCGGCAGGTCTTTCTGTTTGGATCCATGGCTTAGTGTCGGTTTTAGGGCGGCCATTTTGTGCTCTGCCTCCCTCCTCTGCTCTCATGTGGTTTTTCATGCTTAGCTCAGTCGGCTGCTCTCTGTCTGCATGCTGTAGATAACGAGGCTGCGTTTCCCTTCTAAGCTCCTCTGTGATTTTAAGTTCCGGACGTCTCCGTCCATCATGGGGTTTTCCTCGGTTCTGCTCTGCCGGTGTCCATTGTTGTGCGAATTGAGCGCCGTGTCCCAGCGCAGCCTCAGTAAATGTCAGGAAATGCAGCACTGGCAGGAGATGATGAGTGATGCATTAACATGTAATGTGTAACATAATGTGTACAAGTCAAAAGCTAACCAGCGTCCACATTGAGGATGCGACCCTGTGACTTTGGGAGACAGTCACAGTATGCTGTTAATTATCAAGCTCGTCAGAGCACAGGGGCGCTCAGCTGCAGACTGGGACCCCCCTGCAGAATAAGCGCACTGGCCAGTGTGCCGCATGCCAAAAGACGCTGTAGCAATACGGCACTCGGCCCCAGCCTGGTGCATTTAGAAAGTAACTCTAATAGAGTATCTTTAATGGCAGTGTGGGAAAGTCTGAGGAATGGACTCATGTGAGACGGGGAACTTCCAAATATATAGGCACCCTGTGACCAGGGACTGGTGGAACCAATCAATTCAAACCGTCACGGTCACCTGACCCCCCCGAGCCCCTCTCCACCTCACAAGCACCTTTTTGTCCAGAGCTGACATAGCTATTATCAGAATCAGAAAACTTTATTAACCCCGAAGGAAATTGCTTTTTTTATTATGGTAATCATAGAGCATAGAGGCTGTTGAGTGTTTATAGTGGTGTAAATAGTTTGGTCTGTTGCTAATCATTTGCATGGTAAAATGCCCCCCCCCCCTCCAGACGTGAGGCATCGCAGACCAACAGCAACCTGGGCGTCTGGAAGGCCGGGGACAGGCTGTCTGCCCCGTGTGCAGCTCCGCGGGTGACACAGCCTGTGCTGGCTGGTGGCCCTGCGTCTGTCATCCCATGCAGCACAGTGCTGCGTTAACGCACTCCTCTTCTCATGTCGCAGCTAAACATGCAGGACAGGTTCACTTAAGGGACGGGGGCTCGACACCTACAGGACAGGAAAGCGCTTAAGATGTTTGTGCATCTACCCACGCTGCGACGCACTCTATCTGCATGTGACAGTGCTACCCACGCTGCGACGCACTCTATCTGCATATGACAGTGCTCCGGTGTTCTGTCAAGTTGAGCTACTTTGTCGAGTTTGGCTACCGTAGTGCTAATCGATAGCCCTAACCCTTACCCTAACCCTAATCCCCAAAAAACCCCTAAACCCCTTACCCTAACCCAAACCCCTAAAACCTAACCCCCAAACGGTGGAACTGCACATGCACAAAAAGGCTCGATAATACATCTCTATAGGTAGCTCAACTTGCCAGAACACCAGCTCCCAGTCACAGTGCGCCACCAGGTGCGGTCGGCTAACGAGGTCGTTCCAGCATGGCGCCAATGTGAATGAATGAATGAATGAATTGGAGACTGTGCGGGAATAAATCTGCTGCCACTGGCAGGTGCCCGAGATCTGCGCTGGTCCCCTTCTCATGCCAGTCTGCCACAGGAAGTCGACCAATGGCACATAACCAAGGCTGATAGCAAAGTACTGGAAGGATGGATTCTGCCTTTAAAAAAAAATACAATTTCAAACGAAACAATTGATCAGCTCTTACTAGTGTTCATTTTGTTGATGAAAAATTTTCGTCATAGATATTGTCAATGACGTTTATTTTCAGACTAAGACGAGATGATACCTATATAAAAATGATTTTGTGAGGCCTAAGACTACGACGAAGTGTATGGACAATTTCGTAAAGGAATAAAAACGAGACAAACATGTTTTCCAAAGAAGTCAGAACTAACGTAGTTCGCGTACGGCAGTTAGAGAAAATTTCTTGAAGCAAAGGTTCGGAAGATCATAATGTCTAACTATTTAGTGTGATATATATTTAAGTAGCCTATTAGTTGTATCAACATCTACTAAATAAAGGTAGGGCTGCATTTAAAAATAAGAGAAAATAAATAAAAATGTGAAAATTGTACATGTTTAAATAAAGTGCTTAACTTGAGCCATAAAACCCTAATACAGTCGTATCTATGGCATATATTTTAGTGTTCATGGATTTAAGTATTGGTTTTCTATAATCCCACACCGGTAATAAAGTTAAAGTCTCGTTTTAATATAAATACACACTTTATTATCACTTTAATTGCTGTTACAGTACGATATGGACGGTCTAAATTATTTCGAAAAGATATAAAACGTGACATTTGTATTTGGGGGCAGCATGTGGCTCAGTGGGCTAAGCCTGTGTACCATAATCACAAGGTTCAAACCCAGCCTCAGCATGTCTGCGGGTCCTTGAGCAAGGCCCTCAACCCCCAGCTCCCTGAGCGCCTCTACAGGTGGCTGCCGTTCGCGGACAGCTTGCTCTACCAAAAAAAAAAAAAAAAGAACAAGTTGAGGGAGCCGTAAAAAAAAATTTCCCCACGGGGATCAATAAAGTTCCATTATTAAATTAAAATTATTTGTCGGAGTAACAACGCAAACGGAAGGACAAGCCATTTCAAGCGGAAACAGTGCATTTTACTCTTCATTTCAAATAAAACGTGGGTTTGCCAACTTCGGCTAGCTGGCTGGAGTAAGATTTTCAATTAGAGATGTCTGCACACATATGTTACAGTTCTTGCCTTGTAAATTGTCTACTTCCGAACTTTTACCGTGTGGACGTAGCTATAGGTCTATAATGGAATAATATAGATTTGCCGTAAGATTTCCTGCGTGAGTCTGAAAACGTGTGTCGCATGCCAGATTCTTGAAATTTGGCAACTCTGAAAAGTTGATTTATATAACAAATAACATTACTTTATACAGTTGTTAAAAGCGGAAATTTCAACGAACATGAAATCAAGTACATCTACAAATATTTATTTTAATATTTTTATTTTAATATTCAGAGAGAGCTGGCCTGGTGGCATTATAGCCTGTGCACTTTGAAGTGATTTTATTTTTGCACTAAAGGCACTACTGATTTTACAGGACTCAGTTTCCGGGTAAATAAACATAAGTTTGTGTTTCAACTAAGAGTGAAATCTGTGTCTTTGTGTACTGCACAGTCAGACCTTAATACCATCCCTTAACATTGGTTTCATTTCATTTTGTTAACATAATGAATCTCTGAAGGGAAACTTGCCGTTCCATGACATTAACCCTCATCCACCCACCTCTTGCTAACGCTAACCCTGCAACCTCTAACCCGCCTGCTTATGATACTGATTGTTTCTATAAATTCCCTAGTTCAGCCTAATTATTACTTGAAATTTGGTTTCACAGTGAACTTTAGTTCACATATGCAGTAGTTGCACATAGTTGCATCAGTCTAAAGTGCTCGTCCGTCATCTTCTAGAATTGGTCTGACGACATCTTCACTGTGTAAGTCATTTCCCATTGAACAACCTGCTGTGAATTGTAACACGTTTCCAGAGCTGCTTTCTGCATCCCTGTGCATGACATTCCACATGTGTGTGCATATTCTCTAAAATGATGATGTCATTAATGAGTGGCAGCTGTGTATTTATTCACAAGCGCTGAGCAGAGCCAGGACCTGATGCAGAGACACACTAAGCTTTTATCAGGGAGGGTGTAATTAACCAAAGGTTCGATATCCCTGTTACGAGGATGCCGGCTCCCTGCTACAGGGCCGCGAGGACACCAGCTCCATCTACATTGTTGGCCTATATGTATCCAGTGCCAAACATATATACAGAGATATACTGACACTTATAGTCAGGCATACACGTGTAACACATGTAGAAATACATAAATACCAAGTGGATGAAGGTGATAAACTTCTCCAGTATCATCTTATACATTTAAAGGATCTGAGAAGGAGTGTAACCCAGGAACACCCACATAAAAAAGGACTACAATTATGGAGTAGGGGACATTTACCCAATTAAGATAAAATCGGGTCCCCAAATAGAGAAGAATTTATCCCTAGACCCCCTAAGTGAATATTTGATCTTTTCTAATTGTATGAATTTACACAAATCGGTTAACCAGAAGGACATCTGGGAGGGTTTGCTGGTTTCCAGTGGGCCAACCGCCTTTTACCGAGTCTCAAGGAAGCTGGCCTTCCATTACAGCACCTGATACAGTGTTTATTAGCGTCTTCTCCTTGTAGTCAATCTGCACAGCCTTATAAACTCCTCTCTTGGAGCGCGGTAACCTTCAATGCACCCGAGACAGGAGCAGGTGACACACGGGCCAGTTCCGGGGGCTGTGTTGTGAGCCTGAGCAGGAAGTGCAGGGCGTCCGTCGCATGTGGAAGAGCAATGTGGAGCGCGCTTGCTCAGCTGTGCGTCGACACGTGCAGCTCTCTCGCCCTGTAATCAGAGCACTCTGGACTTCTGCATTCTCTCTTCATCATGGTATGTCCAGCCCGCTGACGCCGTTGTTTTAGAATCTCGGGGGGGGGGGGGGGGTTTGATTGTCTTCTGCATGGGCTATGGCCGCTAGTTCTTCGGTGTTCTTCAGAGCGTAAAGGCCGGCGCTGTTGTGAGTCTTCATGACGTAAATATTGCATGCGTCGCCACACGGGAAGGGCATGGCACCTTTAGCTGCTGGACTACGTCCAAAACATTGCGGTCTTCAGACAGACAGACAGACAGACAGACTTCGCGTTGTATGAACGGCCATCTCTGTACTTTTCCTGTGAATAGTTTCTGTTTCTGGCCTGCTTCTGCTTTTCATGGCTTTCATCCTCTGATTCTGTCTGTGTGCCTTACGCTGCCCATACTCGCCCGTGCCTCTGTTTGGTCCCAGTTGTTTAGTACGGCACTTGTACACAAAGGTAATTAAGACGGCGGGTGGCTTTGCCGTGCGGCACTTTTTCATGAATGAAAGCTTAAGAGGAATGTGAGGCCGGGGGAAACCCTGACATGAGCCCTGATAAGAATCGAGCCCAAAAATGTGAGATGTAAATCGGCAGCAGAATTAAACAGGCCCTTCTTCTGGCTGTGATATTTAATTTCCCCATGGTCTCAGCCTTGACTTAAAATCTTGGTCGTTTAAGTGTTTCTGAGCTTCTGTGGGGTTTAACAGGCTCATGATTTAAACCTGCTTCTACCTGCTTTTCCTGCCACCTCCTCCTCCCCCCCGAAAGCCACCCCGTCCAAAGCAAGCTTCCGCTGTTTTAAATTTGATAGCCCCGGTCGTGCATCTGCTGCTGCCCCCTGACGGGCCCCACCCTACCCTGGAATGTGTGTTATTAAGCTGTTCATTAAGAGACTGCAGGTATCAGCTTTTAATCACAAGCCAAACGCAGTTCCCTAACGACGCGCCAGCCTCCCACTCTCCTGGCAGGGAAGCCTCGCCGTGTTACCGTGCGCCGTACCCAGCAAGTGTGTCCGGTGCCCCGGCCGCCATCGTCTCTCTTTGGGGCCTCTGTAGGGGGGCGTGTGATCTGCAGCGACGCACTGAAACACCCCGCCATCTGGGGGTCGCAGGTCCTACGAGCCGCACACGAGGCCGAGGCCCGTCACACTCCGTCATGCCAGCGGATCCATCGTTATCCTGTTTCTATGGCAACATGGCTTTTAAAATTGCGTGACAGGTATATCAACGCAATGTTGTAGACAAAAGCAACGGGCACTATTCTCCGTTAAATCAAGTCTTTTAATGCACTTTATATTGATGCATGTTTACATATGTTTGCTCCAGGGTGATGCAGCTTCTCTCTGTGTCGGCCTGCAGCAAACATCTTGCCAATAAGAATTCCCGCATGAGTATAAACCCTGTGATGCCCATGGAGGCTGTCCACCGTGAATGCTTTGTGCGGACCGGTTTGGCCTCCTCATAGCTTCAGGCGGCTGTTAGAAAGTGTCGCGCGCCTGTTACGGCGCGTTCCTGAAACCTGGCCCATTTAACCAGGTCTAGAATGGTGCCGTACAGCTTCTCGTGAGCCCCGTTAAGGCGGGGGGGCAGGCTCGGGAGCTGAGCTCGCTGTTCATTTGCAGATACCCAGGGGGTCAGAAGAAGCTGGGACCGGGTGGGGCGTTGCTGGGGCGTGTTAGCACCTGTCGAGCTCCTGGCAGGATGGCGAGGCACCTGACTGCAGGGCTGGCCGTAAGGGAGGCGGGGCCAGAGAGAACGGCTTATCTGCTGTGCAAATCAGGTGTGTTACAATGCGACTGTTGTGTTTTATGATAGAAATGGTCTCCAGCTGAGGTTGAAGACCTTCCTGGTTACGTCACGCAAATGAATTAGACCAATGCATCCTGTTTCACCTAAGCAGTTATACCTCTTTTCATTTATCTGGATAAATCTGACATTAAATAAGGTAGCATTTTATTTCCTGTATGGCCACCACTGTGTGATGTCACATTTAGGCCTGATTCCTATCTTCCTGGAGTCTTTGGTGTTGTGCCCCTGGCTTTCGGGTCCACGAGCAAATGCCCCCTAAGACACTGAAGCCTGTCAGTTCTTGCAGCAGCCTCCGAGAGGAGCTGAGCCTCCCCGCATAGTCTTGCTAACAGGTGGATACTTTCACGCTGAAGAAACACCAATTGTAACAGATGGTGCGCTTTAGCTTTCTGCTAATCCAGTTTGAACTTTTGCTCTCTGTAACACATAATGTGTGTTTTTATTGCTGTTCTGAAGATGGTGTAGTCTTCCTCTTTTTTATGTTCGTGCTCTGGACAGTTATGGATCTGTTTTTGTATTTCACCACCGGTGAATTTGCAGCGTGTATCATCCTCTGTACTGGATCGAATGTGGTTTGCGTCTGACGGAATACAGAAAGGCTCCCATGGTAACCCTTTGCTGGTTGTTTCATCATGCGGGTCACAGAGTGGGCGAGCCCTCCTGCTAACATATGATGTAAGTGTATGCGTGGGGCAGTGTGGAGTCTGTGCAGACTCATGTATGAGTCAAAGTGATTCTTGGCACAGTGATGAGGATGGGGGGGGGTGTATGTAAATTAAAGCCTTGTATATGAAAAGGTACTGGATCCCCACTCGAGATGAGCCCCTGTTCAGAACTGAGCTGGGTTGGTCCTGAGAGCCCAATTAAGCAGTTCTGCGCTGGGTCCTTGGAAAGGCTGTGTAGCGCAGGGTTTCCCAACCCAGTCCTCAGGGCCCCCCAGACAATCCATGTTTTTGAGCAAAAATGTAGTCAGGCAGGGAGGTGGGAGGGAGCAAAATCATGGACTGTCTGGGGCTCCCTGAGGACCGGGTTGGGAAATACTGGTGTAGATGCTCAGGGTGAACCTTGAGACCCCCCAACCCCACGATTGAGAGAGGTGAGACCCCAGTCCTGTAAGTCTCAACCTGACCTGCTGCAATTCCTGTTGAGATGTTACCAGTCGAGCAAGCAGGCTGACTCAACACACTGCAAGTGGCAAGGACGGCAAGAGGAAGCTGGCGGTGGCTGTCGGGCAGTGCCAAGCCGCGTCGCCCCCTGCAGGCCAGCTCCGCCATCTTCCTCTCGTTCTCAGCTGTGATTTTCCCACGTTGTTATTAGAAACCTGCCCCTGGGCGGCATGTTAACGCCCCCGCTTTGATGGAGCCTTAGACATTTTCCAGAGAGGGACAAGGAGTGGGGGCTGTTGCCGCAGTGTCTCACCTTCCGGAACATTCTGCATGTGCTCCGCCCTCGGGTCGGCCACTCATCGCGTGGGGCGGCCTCAACCTTCCAGTATGCATGATAAAATGAGAAGCAAGTCTGCGCTTAATTAAGTGGCATTGTGTCAACACGTGCAGTTATTTAATACGAGCGTAGGAGCATTGAGGCACTGATTAGCAGACCCATCAGCTGGCACTGCGGTGTTCTGGGCGGGGCGGGGGCAGCTGCCTCTGTCCCATGATGCTGACAGAGAGTCCGAGGCAGGATACTCACAGTGCACAGTGTTTACTGGCTATTTCTCATTTTACATGGGAAGGCAAATAGTTAAGAAAAATCAGGAGGCAGCATTTTGTCACCCTCGTCATCTGGTGTGTATAAGACGGCGTGTGACATGGGGGACAGTGTCATGCACCCTCTGAGCCGTACACTGCAACCATCCCACAGAGCCAGTGTGGGTCCAGGCTGTGCCCCACCCCCCAGACCACTTACCCCTTTAATGACACCAGCTTCATGTGACCTCTCGGCACGCTGACCATGGGAATCCTTCCCAGTACCTTTAAGTATCAACCGGTGTTTCCTCTCCCTGCTCCACGGCTCTCTGTAGCACCTGTGGCTCCAGAAGCACAGGGCGACAGGTGACATCACTGCCCTGACTGTTTCTGGGAAGCTGTCTGTGCTGAACATGGCAGTGAGATGCGGGTATAAAATGGCAAATAAAAGAAAGACATCAAAGAGGCAGAGGAAAGGGGGTTGAAGGGAAACAAAAAAAGAGGTGCGAGGGTGGGAGGACAGACAGCATAGACAGAAAGGAGGGAGAGGATAGAGAAAGATGGAGCAGACAAAAAGAGTAAAGAGAATGGAGAGACAGAAAGAGGGGGAGGAAAGAGAATGGAGACATAGAAAGGAGGGAGAGGAAAGAGAATGAAGAGATAGAAAGGAGGGAGAGGATAGAGAATGGAGAGACAGAAAGAGGGGGAGAAAAGAGAAAGAGATAGAAAGGAGGAAGAGGAAAGAGAATGGAGAGACAGAAAGAGGGGGAGGAAAGAGAATGGAGAGATAGAAAGGAGGGAGAGGAAAGAGAATGAAGAGATAGAAAGGAGGGAGAGGATAGAGAAAGAGGGAGCAGACAGAAAGAGTAAAGAGAATGGAGAGACAGAAAGAGGGGGAGAAAAGAGAACGAGATAGAAAGGAGGAAGAGGAAAGAGAATGGAGAGATAGAAAGGAGGGAGAGTATGCAGGGCTGTATGCTGTGAGCGCCATGCCTCGTCGGAGCCGACCTGCTGCGGGGAAGCTTGTCGTTCCACGTTACAGCCAGGCTGGGGCGTAATGTACGGCGCTTTTCCGTTGCAGGTGGCCAGGTGTGATGAAGCCAAGGACACTGTGCTGGGGCCCAAAAGTCACCCGTCTGCAGAGCAGGTCCACAACGGGGAGCTGGCCGGCCACCAGGGCGGCGCCCCCGAGAACAGCACCGACCGCCCCGAGGGCCTTCCGGATCCCGGCTCCACAAGGAGGAGCCGCCCAGACTCCTCTGTGGAGAATGGACTGCTGGGCCTCATGAACGAGCGAGAGCAAGATGCGGAGCGGGACAGGGAGCAGGCTCCTCCCACACCTCGCAAGAGGCGCGGCCGGCGGAAACTGGAGCACCCAGAGAAACGTGAGTCTCCCCGCTGTTCTGGTGGAGCTGTTTGGAGGTGGAGGTGAGGGTGGGAGTGAGGGGCAGCTCTCAGAAATAGTGGTTTTTCAGCACTTTTTAAGCAGTGACGTTTCTGACCTTTCAGATTGCTTCATCCTAACAAAAATCATTAATTATGACATAAGCCAACATATTATTATGATATTATAACATTATTTTATTTATTATATATTTATATACATATATTACATTATATTGTATTATTTTTTTATCAATTTACACTGCTTACTAATCTATAGAGGTTATAGTTTAGGGGAAGTTCCCTTGTCAGTTTGCAGAAAAATATTCTTAAAATACGGGGACTGGGTCCGTTTCATCGGCTTCAACTTTATTACATTTTATTCAAGGAATATTATATTTTATCGATTAGTTTGCAAACCTTTCGGTAGGTCTGGGCATGCACTTGCTGGGCTGTGTTTTGCGATTCTCCAAGCGTTCTCTTTCTCTTTAAGACTGATGGGTAAGACATTGGCCTGCAAAGTCAGTAGCTGTGGGTTCGGGTCCCATTTGGAGGTCTGAAGTGTATCCCTCTGGGATGAATAAATGTTTGTCCTACAGCTAGGGAAAATTATAATTGCTTGTGGCTGGTTTGTGGCTCTGTGGGTTAGGATGCCTATCTTTGGAAGGTCAAATCCCGAGTTATTTCACCCCTGAAAAAGGCCCTTAACCGCTCTCAAAAACACGCATTGCTTTGGATAGAACTGTCTGCTTATGTAAATACAATGTGCAGTATAACAGAGCAGCATTGTGTTTCACTACCAGGGTGACCCGGCCTCTTAGAGTCATGGGGCAGACTTAAGAGCATCACTTCATAGCTTCCACTGCATCATCTGTGTCTTGTGCTCATGTCGTCTCTGATAAACCACCCCCGCGAGGCCAGATTCCGTGTGTGGGCTTCTCCAGCAGCAGCTAGGACACCCCTACATGTCTCCGTCAGCTTCTGCTGCAAACTGGACTTGTGCCTTCACTGCGTTGAGGGTTCATGGGAAACTGTAACCGTTGGGGGGGGGGGACTTCCCTTCTCATAGAAATGTCACACTTCAGGCAGCCGCTTTAGCGAGCTGAACACGTGGCTGACTGAACACACCCCGGAAAACGTGTATTGGGTGTCGATACTGAGATTATGATCATACTGGCGACTTTCACGGCTACCGACGAAGTACAAACTGCTTATTCTTTAAGATGAGCTAGGGCTCATTTTACTGCGGAAATGCCCTAACTGGCACTGCATTAGCACAGAGGAGGTGAGGAACAAATCCTACAAGCAGCAATCCGCTCTTTGGCCTTTTTCTGGGTACAGATTTTTAACAGAATAACATCAAAGCCACAAGCTGGTCTCGTGCTGTCGTTTCTGTTAATGTACTGCAGGGCGCTACACTCAGATATACCTCCTAAACTTGTTAAATAGCTGATTAAAATGTCTTTGCGCAGCAACATCTGCAAACTGTGTTGGATTCTGGCTCTCCAAGACTGGAATTGAGGAACTCTGATATAGCGAAATCCTACAGTCATATAAAAAGCAGAATTCCCATTTAAGATGACATCCACATTGACTGCCTTGTAGTAATTAGGCAGATATTTGACATGTAGGTCATGTGCTAATTAAAAGCAACATGACATGAACTAAAACTCCCGTCAGACCCCTCTGTCCCCAGGTGAATGTAGTGACTGATTTATTCCAGGATTAGTCAAATTTATGCTCTGTGTTAACACATGCAGCATGTCTGTGCTGTATCCCGCATGGTTGTCACAGAGAGGCATAATTGGCGACTTCTGAAGGATTCCTCGTAAATTTGCCGCATTAAACAAGCTTAAGATCACATGGTGTCTCTGTGTAAGTGGCTGCTATGTCTGGACCATGTACACTGGGAAAAGTGTATTAGGTGACATGAAGACACTCACAGATGGACAGGCAGGGAGACAGACAAGCAGACAGGCAATCAGGAAGAAAGGTAGATAGACAGAATGGCAGACAGACTGAGTGAGAAAGACAGGCAGGTGGATAGAGAGACAGACAGACAGACAGGCAGAGAGAAATGCAGGCAGATAGAGGGACTGACAAGCAGACAGACAGACAGGAAGGGAGAAAGGCAGGCAGGTAGATGGAGAGATAGACAAAGACAGAGCAGAAAGACAGATAGGCAGTCAAAGATAATGAGATCAGATCACCAGCACAGAGGGCCCTGCTAGGATGGGTGAGTTTCACTTTTCTGTGGTGTTGTGTGTAAGCCTGAATGGCTGTGTGATTGGAGGAAATCCCCCATCACGGAGATCTCAGGCTGGTGCCAGAGGCCGCGGCAGCCGATTGATTGTGGCGACATTGAGCCGGAGTCTGTCTCATACTCGGAATGGCCAGGCCGTGTAACGTGACAATATCGCCGATTGACTGCAGTCGGAAAGGATTGTCCTGTTTTAAAGGCTGGTTCATCCACGGGAGTCATCGCGGGTCACCGAGGCTCTTCATCCGGGGAGTCAGCAAAACTGAGCGAGACCCTTTCCAAAGGCAGGCGGGACTGCCGCCTTCACTTGGGGACTGCCGCCTTCACATGGGGACTGCCGCCTTCACATGGGGACTGCAGCCTTCACTTGCCTTCTCTGAACCTTTTTTACATGCCGCCGTGAAGCTCCTTTGGAACATCCCCCATCTCTGGAATAAAACAGTAAAAATAACAATATAATGCATATGTAGTAAAAAAGGAACTGCAAGTTATACTGAGAAAAAGGAAAGCCGGAGTTAAAAAGCAGAGAGTGAGGGATTCACTGGAGGAATCCCGACATCCAGCCGTTTTACCAAAAGACCCCAGTTACAGCAGCTGGCATTAAGGGTGCCCTTATCCGCGGGGACAGGCGTGCCGTGGGGTCCGGCTCTCAGACCGTCGTCTGACCCGGCCCTGGGAGCCGTGCCGAGAGGTCGGTCTCCTGTAGACAGGCCGCTTGGACCGACTCTCTCTGATCTTTGGCTCTTTGAATGTACAGTGTAGTGCAAATGGCATTCGTCCCTTCAGCAAAATCACATGCAGCAACTGGGTCATCTAATGCCTTCAGCCACCCTGATGGGTCTCTTTGGGACCGACCAATAGCAGGCAGCCGTCTGCATTCAGGACGTCCAATCATGCCGTGTTTTGTCATGCGGTACTATGAGTATAATTCATGACAAGGTTGTACCTATTGTAGGAAACGTCAGTGCTAAAATCAGTCTGGCATGGTGGTTTCCTCTCATTACCTTTGCAAATTAACAGGGGCAGATATTTTTAGGGCACTTTCGTCCGCTCAGTTAATGAATGCTGGCAGTCAGGTGGCAAAGAGACCAGGATAGTTTCTGTTTGAATGATATTCAGGTTGTCTGATGGGTGGGAGAGGAAGAAGATCTTAAAATGTGCTGCAGGATTAAGGTATTAAGGTTTGATCATGTGATGGTTATTGTTTATCTTTAAAGATTCTTCTGGGATTTCACTGGTGTTCTGACTGCAGATAAAGTCCAAGGGGTGTTTTCCAGTTAGAGCCAGAGTAAGTTAAGAGTTAAATGGAGTGAGACTCACTGTGGGTCTTGCTGCTGCGCTTTGGGCACAGGTGGGGGACAGACCTGCTGAGGAGGAGCACCGGCGTGTCCACTGGGAACGCAGCCCCTAGGCATGCTGGGAATCTGGTGGGGGTGGGAGGCTCAGGCGGTGGTTCTGGCCGAGGGGTCAGGAATGTGCGAGAACATTACTGAGAGCTACAGACAACAGATGGACCTCAGAGTGCCGCTGGGGGCAGGGAGGACGGGCGACTGTGTTGACTGTTTAGCGTGTTAATGTGGCATCTTTGTTTAATCACGATGACAAATGTGCATCTTGACACTTTTGCATCCAAATGAGCAGATTCCTTTAGCTCGAACAAAAATAGATGTATCTGAATGTTCACGCCCCCCCCCACCCCCCCAGGTGTAATTTTTACTGGAAAACCGTCTGTCTTTCTGCCTCTGTGCATGTGCGTCTGATTCATGGCTCCGCCTGTCTCTGTGTGTAGATGAAAATCCTGCCCAGGTTCATTTAAAGTGTTAATGGAGTGTTTGGGGGGGGGGGGGGACACTTGCGCACACCTGCACTGCAGGTGTTTCACGTTGGCGCTCGCTTTAGTGACCCTTCAGTGCCAACGCAACGAAACCTTCTGCCGTTCCCGTCACGAGAACAACATGTTTGCATGAGCGTGCAAATAAAGCACACGCTTAAGGGGTGATTCGTGTGGCGAGACTGCGACTTGTGGGTGACAGCGACTTGTGGGTGACAGCTGGAGGGAGGGGCGCCCGGCCAAGCAGAATGACATCGAAGGGTAGGTGAGGTCACAGA
>JAABNX020000045.1:17137870-17150317 GCA_015163995.2 Mormyrus lacerda
ATAATATGCGGCCCGTGAGACTTGAACTTGGACATAGTGCGGCCCACTGCAAAAAAAGGTTGAGAACCACTGGGTTAGCCCATTCTTGGGTCAATCAGGGTTCCAATGTCCCAGGCAGTGACGGGGACACTGTGCTGTAAAAATGGCTCTGTCCTTTGGATGAAATCATAAAAGATCGCTGGGCATCTTTCAAAATAGCAGGAGTGGTTCCCTGATGTCCTGGGTCCTGGCTAAAGTTGCAACTTGTGGCACTTTTAAAATCTGGCCTCTGAATCATCCCCTACAACTAACTGGTGAACTCTTTCCTGCCCCTTCACCACCTTAGGTACACTGTAGTGAGCTTACTGGTGCAGAATGTCTGCCGTTGTATCATCCAGGGAGGGGCCGCACTGCAGAGGTGGGGACTCAAGTCACTGACTCTTGTCTACTAAGTTACAAATTTGATTACTTGTGACTCGACTTGGCAATACTGATGGAGAAATATAAACTTGAGGGCAAATGACCCGATACTTGGGCCCAGCTTTGACCATATAAGTCAAGAAGGCAATGTTATAGTGTTCCCTCTGGATAGCATAACTTAAATTTTATATATTTTCAATGTATAGTAAGTCTCTGCTTTCTGCAATTTCAGTTTGTTGGAACGATCACTCTTTGCATACACACTTATGTAAAAACTGTAAGGACCTCTAATCTATAAAGAACATATCCTATGATGAACTGTGTCACTGAAGGTAAAAGATATTGACACATGTAGGGACTCAAGTTACTGTACATGACTCATAGCTCAACTTGGACTCGAGTCACAAATCTGATGGCTTGTGACTTAACTGCATTAACGATGGAAAGTCTTGGACTCAATTTGATATTGAGGGCAAATGACACGAGACTTGACTCAGACTGCGATGGTTTGACTTGTGCATTGACTCTGACTTGCCAAGGAATTACTTGTTCCCATCCCTGCTGCACCGTGGTGCTTGGAATAGCTCCTCATTGCTTCTGTAACATTTATTCATTCACCTGCAGTTCTTTTGTGCTGCTCCCAGTTTTCCTGGAGTGTGTTGTTCATTATCTCATGCAGTCACTGGGCCGCTGCTCCAGACCCTGTTGGTCAGGTGATTGCCTTGTCATGTCACACTTTCTTGACTCTTTTGTTCTCTTTCAGATG
Organism: Mormyrus lacerda; assembly: GCA_015163995.2. Classification (NCBI taxonomy): domain Eukaryota; kingdom Metazoa; phylum Chordata; class Actinopteri; order Osteoglossiformes; family Mormyridae; genus Mormyrus; species Mormyrus lacerda. The sequence continues at coordinate 17,139,036 of JAABNX020000045.1, forward strand.
TGGAGGTGAGGGACGAAGTCGGCAGTGTTGCAAGCCAGACGGAGGTAAGGGTTGAGTTTTACTGCAAGTTCCATATGGCTAGACCTTCTGGACAGACTCTGCTAATGTCCTGTTACTAAATTTATTCATATTGTTACCACTCAGTCCAAATAATCATATCTACTTGTTTTGTCTATTTAATTCATTAGTATCTCGTCAGACTTAAATGATCCCTGCAGCCTCTTACATCTGGTAGCAACAGACCAAAACGTTCCTCAGTCGACAGCAGTTTGGCACTTCGGAGCTGAAAGTCCCCGAAAGAATGTTCACGCATCTCTTGTTCTTGTTCGGCACCACAAGCAGATTGTCTTTGGTTGGGATCACGACGACTCAGGGCACCCATGCCTGTATTTACCGTCTGCGCTCCTTATCTGTGACACCTTGGTCTGTTTCCTCATTTGAAAGGGCCACAGGCTTGTTTTCACACAAATGCAGATCATTCTTGTTCTGCTGTATTCATTGGAGAATGTTTACTTGATCTCATCTGACCCAAGCTCGACTGTAATCATGTAATAAATGCAACAACCATCTTACCTAAACTTTTCTCTCCTCCTCTGTAATAAGTTATTTCGAAGCTCTAATTTTCACCCAGAGAAATGGATTTGTCTCCCTCGGACACGTAATTTTTTAAAGACCCTTTCCTTGTCTGCATGTTGATCGCTCCATGAGGGCTCTTTACTCTCTTTTTTTCTGAGAACGTTCTAGGCCTGAGGGATTCTCTGTTATTCCCTCTCTTTTTCAGTAGATCACTTTCGTCTTCACTGCTGCCAGAAGGCGGTTACCCTCCACCATGTGAAACTGTCAGCTTATAAGAAGATTTTAGTCTAACTTTGGCATTTCCTTCATGACCAAAGATTTCTGGTATTGGGTATTGACCAGTTATTCATTTTGCATATATACATTAAGGGAGACAAGAAATGGTCTGAGTCTGCTCTTGAGTATATTTTCATAAAAATTATATCTTAAAAAGGCAGGAAACGAGTTTTAATGGACTGGAACTCGCTTTCTTCAGTTAATCATGAACCGTTGTTGATTTCGGCAGCTGCTGACATGACTGCCATGTTGTTTACCTCAGGTGGAGTAAACGCTGAGGTCAAGTTAATAGAATACAGCATAATAATATAATGGACATGATAGCCGATAACCATGTCCGTGTTGAACAATGTGTCCTTTATGTTTTATCTTCAGCCTAAAGTAATGTAAATATCCCCTTTCTCTAACAGAAAACAAAAGCCTTAAATATAATCATTTTGATCCAAAGGCTTTGTTCTACTTGTGCTATAATTTTTAGAGTTAATTAATCTGCATGTCTCTTTAAGACTGAATTCCTTGGTTATAATTTCACTCTGTTTTTAATTATGCATTTCTACATCGGCAGATTTTTATTGCTGCCTCCCTAGAGCCACTCCATCAGGTTCTCTGTGTTTGCAGAGCGCCTTTTACACTCTAACTGTTGCCACACTGACATAAATCACATATTAATCTTGACCTCGGGGGTCTTTGTTTCCCAAGACATGACTGCTCCTGTCAGTGAAACCATAGCAAGGCCCTCATACCAGGGGGAAAGTCTGCCTTTGTTTGCGACTCGATGCATGGGGCTGGTGTTTTTCCTCTTTTTTGACTGTTGAATTCCTAGGGTGACTCACCTCTCCCTCAGTCAGAGCACCAAGACTCGCAGGTAGGAGACAGGCTGGCTTTCACATGACAAGACAGGCAGAGAACACCATCGCCGGATCTGTGGGGGAAAGGGCCCCAGGAAGTACTATAGGCAGTGGGGGTTGGTAATACTGCCCTCGGGGTGATGTTGTTTGAAGTTACACCTGAACAGTCAAGGAGCAGGAGGTGGCTTTTTCTCACCTGCTTCCTGTGAACCCAAGACTTCAATCCACAGGTCTGGACAGCACCTGCAGTCGCAAAGGAGACGGGAAAACACACAGGGTTTCGCTTCCCGAGGGCCTCACTGCGGGGCCTTCTCCCGCTCCGGAGCCCGATGCCTCGAGTGGCTGAGATGCTCGTCTCAGGAAAGCCGCGCTCAGTGCCGCGGGGCCTTAGCTTTCTGATAAATGGTACCGATTGGTATATAAATTGAAAGTATCAAATACACTTGGTTTTCATTGGAAGACGTCCTCCATGCATGAGGAGAGCGAGTTAGCCAAGACCACTAGAGGGTGTGCTGGGAAAGGAAGCCGGCTGACCTGGGCGTGCGGGGAGCTTCGCCACGATGCTCGTAAAGACAGCGCCCCCACCCCCTCGCAGTGGATCCCTCGTAAAGATGCTCCACTCTGCAGCTAGCCCTGCACGCTTTAGCACCTAAACTTTAGCATTAGCTTCCTGCTTTCTGGGAAGGGGAAAACAATCAAAAAGACGAATCAGTTAATTACTCTTGTTTTCCCGTCTTCTTTTTATCCCTTTTAGCGGGGAGATCGGGCGAAGCTTCGAGGGGCGCTGGGCTGGGAAATCAGCCTTCGTCAGAATCCTATGCAGAGAATTGCCTTCCAGGCCGGCGACCCTTATTACATTAGCAAGAGGAAGAGAGATGAGTGGCTGGCCAAGTGGAAGTTTGAGGTGAGTACCGGGTACCAGGCAGCCCCCAGGACGGCGTCGTCACGGCCGCCAGGGACAGCGTAGGCCCCCAGCACCGGGGCTGAACGTCCAAAGCCAAGTGTATTTGATGGGTCAGTTGATATTTCATGAAGGTACCATTTATTTCGTGTTCAGGAGTGTCGTTCCCGCCGAATGTTAAAGTGCAGGGCTCTCACTGACGTGGGGGGGGATCCTGCTCGAACCCCCCATCTGCCCGCCGGCCCACCTGAAGTTCATCATTTGTGAATAGACATCGTTCTCCTGACGGCCCCCATCCACTTTAGGGGACTTTGCTAGCCTCTTTGCTAACGGTGGCGGGACGGCAGTTCTAATGTAACGCCTCAATCATAACTCCTTCTTCAGGACGTGACGTGGATGTCCGGTGTGTTTTACTGCAGTCGCTCAGCATTCGCCTGGACTTGTGATGGAGATTTTACATGAAGCATAAAGCATTTTAAGAACATAAGAAATTTATAAAGGAGAGGAGGCCATTCGGCCCGTCAAGGCAGAATGTTTAACGTCATAAAAAATGGTCAGCAGAGATGATCTCCTCCGGTGAGAGGGGAGCTGTTCCCGTTGCGCCGAAGACCTTTAGACCTTGTGATGGACATGGAGAAGGTGCCCTGTGACTTAGGAGCACGTCTCCCCATTTCATATCAACTGTTTCACCGTGATGCTGAGTGTAAAGGAACCTTATGACCAACGGTTTTCCCAAAAGCCCCTTATGTGTTGGCTTTTATTTATATTCACCTCCTAAGTTAATTGGCATCTTGCCAAGTGCTGATCTGTACAGCTGATAGTTACAGCTACAAGCTGCAGATTCCTGAAGGACAATATCATCGCTGTCACCTTCATTCTGCAGGAAATTCAGGTTCCACTTAATTACAATGTCATTTTGTTCTGGGTCTATGAATTGTCACATAGTCCATAAATGGATTTGTGTTATTACTTTAAGGAGTTTTAAACTGTTCATGTAAAAAAAAAAATACAAATTCACTACAGATTGAGACCTTTTTTAATATGAGTTTAGCAATGTCCAAAGTACAATATATAGCAAAGCGTTGAATTCTTCAGGGGTGCTTGTGCAGAAGGCCTCAGACAGACAAGCCACATTATAGGTTTTCTCTGTCAGTGTTGTTTGCTCTTGTAGCTGCTCCTCTGCCCCTTTTTAAAAATTCTTTGAAAGATTTTGTTTGTGGAAGCATGGAGAGTCAGCTTGTGTCCTTCTTAGCCACCGCATTTGCTGCCTGAAAAGCCGAGGGCCACGAGGCCCTTCGGCCCGCGACGAAACAGAGCCGTAAACCATTCTTATCGGCGCACGCAGCTGCCGCTATGTGCCGCAGCAGAGAAGAGTCCGGGGGTCGCGCGGGACATGCTACGTCGCCGCCCCCTGGCAGGGATCCTCCTTCTCTGGGTCCTAATGCCATCCATGTTCTCAGCCTGCTGGGTTTAAGATGATTTGTCATAAACGTCTATCTGTCGACCTGCTAGGGGACGCCCCCCCCGTATACCGAACAATGTGCCTCTTTGACATGATTTAATTACGGGACCGGGTCATGCAGCACGGAAGAACTCCGCCCCTCCCCCCCACACACACGCGCTGCAGTGTCTGGTCACCTTCAGCGCCAGCTGCAGGCCATATCCTCCTTCCTTCTGTTTCTTTTTCAGCAGGCAGAGCAGGTTTTAGCCGTTTTAGGTGAAGGCAACTACACAACATTAAAATGGTCAGTCTGCCTGCTGACTCAGTAACCCCCCCCCCACCCCCCCAAAAAAAATATGGATATTAGTTTCTGACCGATAATTGTGTTACAACTCGAGTTAGGAAACTTATCATCATTTTAATGCATATTTCTTTGATCAAATTAATGCTTGCAGCTTGGGGCAATAGTATGAGCTAAGGTTTTTAAATTTTATGTATTAAGACACACACACAAACACACACACACATACTGTATATATATACATACACACATATATGCATACAAATACACTGTTTGTTTCAATGTCTGTCTGTGTGGACATTGCTCTGGGTGCACATTTTGTTTAGTGCAGTGCTTTTGCAGAAAATAGTGATGAATGTGCAGTCAGCAAATTCCAGTTGTTAAGTCAGATAAATATCAGAGCATTTTGTAGTCCTTTTCAAAAAATACTTGCAGTGACATGTGCCGCCTTCTTTAAGGAGAGACTGGGTCAAATGTAAGGGTTAAGGCAATTGAAACAGACCATTAAATGCACTTTCCTTTTAAGAATTCACTGCTTTAAGTTTAAAGATTACATAAATGGAAACAGGCCTAAACGTGCCTTTCCCTTCAATTAAAAATTAGGTAAATTGAGAGAGACTGAAATATTTGCCTTCCCCTTTAAGGAGCCACTGAGTTTAACTGATGAGATGAAAAAAGGAAATAGACCTGAACATGTGCTTTCCCCTTTAAGGAGTCACTCACTTTAACTTAAGGGTTAAGAAAATGGAAACAGAGCTGGGGGTGCTGACTTGCAGCCATGGAAATTTGACACAGTTGCTGTCGAGAGGTCTGTCTGAAGCATGGCTGAAAGGTAGTTTCAAAATACTAGCAGACGTTTCTGCTGAGATCCCCGCAAGACAGCGCTGCAATGTTCTTACACTGCAATGTTCTTACACTGCAACGTTCTCAGAACATCCATATCAGAACGTTTTTGTGTCCCCCCATGGTATCCCCGCATGGCATCCTCAGCGATATCCCCGCATGGTGTCCCCACAGAGCGTCCTCGGTGTCCCCGCATCATGTCCTCAGAGAGCAGTGTCCCCAAATGGCGTCCTTAGACAGCGGTGTCTCCGCACAGTGTCTTCAGACGGTGGTGTCCCCACACAACCTCCTTAGACGGCATGCCGACATCCGCACTGCAAAGTTCTGATATGCTGGTGTCCTCACAAGGCACCCTCCTCACACGGTAGCAAGGCCACATGGTGACCTCACTGCCGCACTGCAGTGTCCTTATATGACGCCAGCATCCCTTAAATTAGGGTCAAATGGAGTGGCCCAGTGACACCAGTCACTAGAACCCGCCGGGCCTGCTGGACCTCCAAGAAGGTGACAGAAAAGAAAAGGCTTCACTAGCACTCAAGCTGTGTCAAGTGATGCCAGGAGTGTGGTTTTCTTTGAAGAAGACGTAACCCTAACCTTAAACACTGCTGAAATTTAAGTACCATCTCCCCTCCCCACCTGAATGGGAGCTTCCAGAGGTATGTAGAGGGGATATGAGGACACAGGGACCCTGGGGGATGTGCGCTAGGTCATGGACAGTCTGTCCCGCTTCAGTGCAATGCAGTATGGGGAAGGTGTTAAATTCAGTTCGACCAATAAAATGGCCTCACTTTACATACCAACTCTTTTTCATGCCTTTCTGAGAAAGGTACAGAGATGGCCAGGATGTCTGGCTACTTACGGAAACAGCTGCATCTGAGAGACAGTGTGTGCGTGCACTGCACACACGCATTCTGCACTAAATTAGATTCAGCTGTACTAAGTACTAATTTAAAAGTATGGACACCAATAGCTGGTTCACGCTTCTTTTAGAATAAGATCGTTGATTTAGAGATGGATCAAGAGCAGCAGTATTAACTGTGGATAAGGTCCCATCATCTGTCCCCCCCCCACCCCCACCCCCACCCTGAAGGCCTTGACACATGCATTCACACATATCACCATACGAGGAAAGCGGGGTTCTCTTGTGAAGCACTGCAGTGATGAAAACATTCGGCGTGGAGGATGCCATGTTTTCTTTGCTGTCTAGTTTTCTCTGCCTGCGTGATGTCAGGGACACACAAACTCTGTCACTGTCTGCTAATTAGCAACATCCTCTACTAAGTAACCCACGAGTCGGGTGTGAGGATGTTACAGGACACAGTGGTTCCTAAGCCCTGGTCCGGGTTTCCACTGGGCCACAGGGCACAAATGGCTTTTGGGGGAGGGGTAGGTTCCTATTCCTGTTTCAAGCCACGCCTTATTTTTATTTTATTTTTTTACAACCCCTGACAATTGCATGTTTTTTTTTGCATCTAAAGAAAAAAGCAAACATTAAATTTTACCTGCTGCTTGATCCAAGTGTTCCCGTGAAATGTTTGTGCAGCATAAGCTGGTGGTTGGTTGGTCCACAGTGGTGGTTCCGAGTCGCAGAGTGAGACACGAGTATGAGCCTCAGATTGGCTCGGCAGCTGGACCCTGTCCCGGCTTTCGGGTAAAGATCGCACCATGTAAACGAAACCTGGTGTATCTAGGCCTGCGTTCAGTCACAGATTAATGCGCGGCCACCCTGACGACATGAGCTCGCCTGCAGGCACTCTGCGGTTACGTGCTCCTCTTTGTCCCTGTCACTCTGGAACTCATTACACTCCCTAAGTGCTAGCATGGTCGCCCGGAGATCTGTGGAGAGTCAGAAGAGGAACGGCTCTTTATGTCCCGAGGTTTCAGGCTCCAAAGATTCTCTAGATTAAATTCCAGTAGATTACATTTACTGAGTGAAATCTGACAAATACTTTGGTCTGATGGGCCGTCTCTGATGTTCCTCTGATATCCCTCAGACAGGCTGGGTCTCTTGAAATACACAAAAGAAAATGTCTCAGACAGTGGTGGCTTTAAAATGTATTTGGTTAATGTGATGTTTCTCCTTTATGCTTGAATTAGCGTTATGTAAACCTTGTACAGGCCTGGCTAGGTTCATCTTTGCGTGCTGCTTTTTTCCGGCTGTTTCCAAATAAGCAGCCTCTCTTGAACCTCTTTTACACAATATGCCGTAATATTAGGGAATATCATTTTGCAGCCTTTACAAATTGATGAAGATAATAATAGAGGAAGGTTAGGGCATTTTCGTGGTTCGATGGCATGCGCCGGGGTTATTGTGTCACAACTGCAGGGTCAGATCAGGTGTATCACAGCTGATCTCATTCTTAAACAAATGTCTAATTGCAGGACGTTAAACAGTGACTCGGTCCATAATTAACTCAGTTTGCAACAAGGAATGATGATTCCTGGATGGAGGTGAATCGCTGGTTAATCGTCAGCAGAGGCAGGCTGCCTTTCAGATGTCCACGCTCAGAGTGTAAGAGACGTGCCTGAGGATCGATGAAGAACACATTGTTTCAGACGAACGAATCGCAAACAGCTGCTCCTTCTCAGCATCCGCGGTCGTCAGTCGTAGAATGAAGACATGTGACTGAAAAAAAGAAACAATGGTCTCTTTGAAAAGGATGAATTGCAGTTAAACACTGCAAGGGCCGGTTCGCTCTCCCCAAAGGATCAAAACAGAAGCCGGCCTGTACAGTGTATGACTGGGATTGAAAGCAATTTTCACCTTCTAACCTCTGATTTCAGTGTGGCGGCTCATTCTAGGCTCCAGAAGGACTGCTGTGATCTGGGAGGTATTTTGCTTGGAAGTGAAGGGAGGTTATCAAAAATAAAGATAAAGTTAAGTTATGATAGATGCTTTATTGTCATTGTAAGTACAATGAGATTTAGTTTGGAACACGCCAGGAGGTGCACAGTATATCTACAATTAAATAGATTCGAGGCATAAATAGAATGGGAGAGTATGTAACATACGCTGTAGTCCTTTTCTCTATGGGGCCCAGAATGCACTGGTAATTTGTTATGGCTCTATAAATTGGCCTGAAATTTTAGAAGGTTTAGGTTGTAGGACTGTTGTAGAGGTTCTGAGAAACATCTAGTGTGATGTGTATGATGACTGATGTGACAGTTGGGGCTGATCCTACAAAGTTTATGTTTCTCTTATTAGAGAAAATAACAGGGTTAGGCATCATGTAGACATAGTGGAAGTTGGTGGCCATACAGTAAATATGGCTACTTCTTCTCAAACAGTCCTTGAAACTAACACTCTCTTTTATCATATGTATAAAAGGTACATTTCTGCAGCATTTTTAATTGGAGTGCTGTTTCTCCACACATACCTGTATAGCTTTTTCTGATATGGATTCAAGGCTGCTGTGTAAGGCTCAATGCAATGGGAGATGTTTGGAGTGATTAAAGGCACCTTTGATGGCCCACTGTGGTCCCCAGTAAACAGACGGTTGTTTTGTCCCAGTACTTCCTGTTCAGGAGGGATGGTTTTCTCTTTAGCAGGAAGTGCTTGAAGCTGCGTCCTCCTGTGGCTATGAAGTGCTTTATTGTAATGCTTTGTGTTTGCCTGTTACTCTCAGAGTGACAGAAATGTGCTCGTGTATATTTATAGAACTACGGCAGGAGCAGAGGGACACGAAGCACAGCTTCCTCTCACCTCGTTGAGATGCGTCTCAGCTGGGATCAGTTAAAAATCATCTCACTTAAGCTATAGATAAAATATCTAATGATTTGTCTGCTGATTGTAATGATTTCCTTCATCTGAAACAGGATTGAAACTGTTCTCAGAGACCCGAGTCGCTGCCAGCCAGAACAAGCCCTGCCTGCTATTTAAACTTCCTTCCTGCTTTCACAAATAGAGATTTCTCATGGAAGAGGGCGTTTTAAACCAGGTGCTCAGCAGCTGCACACACGCTTCAGATCATACGTGTCCCGGAGCTGTGAATCTCTGACCCCAGAGACCAGCTCTTTAGCCTTCGCAGAGGACTGCAGGTTCATTCAGACACATGTGTGTCTTCGCATGAAAACACGGCCGGCGTACGAGTTCCAGCCGGCAAGGCGGAGGGAAGCCGTCAGATCTAGTCCTCTTTCTTAAATGCAGCTCTGACAGATCTATAGGTGTTTCTCTAGAAGGAAAGGTAAGCATTTTATAAAGGGGAATCGGCTTGTGTGTTTGAAGGAAGGAGACAGGCTGTGTTGTCCTCAGCTCACCCCGGGCGGGCCAACAGACAGGGGGGGGTTGTGTCTCTGAGGCAGCGTCATCCAATCCTAGGCTGGAACGTGGTGCTGAGAACTCCCCCTCCCACAGGATATGACTCGAGAGCTGATTACTAACACATGTGTAACGGCCAAACCCTGAACGTCGTATCCCCTCTGGTGGCCAGCCTGGGACCTGCAGGTCCAAATGTGCCTCGGGAAAGAGGGCATTGAGTTCAAGTGTCAGGTTTCCAGTTTATCCTCAGATGTAATTCATACAATGACATGCTTTGCTGGTATGACTGCTGCAGACTGTTCGTTAAAGAATAACTGTAAGTATGAGCTTCAGATAATGAGGACACGGGAACAATAATTACCGCAGACAATAAATAGCAGGAAGCCATAACAGAGTCATAAATAACACTGAATGACACCAAACAAATAGCAGGTGACTGCTGGTGATTAATAGTGTGTGCTGATGCCCATTAGTTTGATCTACAGTGCACTTTACATTTCATACCTCACAGCTGTGCACTGGCCTTTTAGCTTGTAGGTAGGAACCGTTTCTAAACATTCTTGTAGCTGGCGCTTATATGCCAGTAGGTTGGGGGTTGTCTATGTGTCGTAAATGGAGTCTTTAGAGGGACGTTTGACTGCATTGTCCACTGTGGTATTACTGTGAGATTACTTTTCTCCACAGTATGGGTTATGTTTACAGGAATGGTTATTGACTTGCTGTGAGTGTGTGTGAGAAACCAGCAGTGGGCAGGTAACATCCGTGGGCGCTGGAGGGGGGGGGACTGGAAAAGGGCCAACCTGGTCTCTTTTAGTGCCCGTCCCTGGCTGGAGTTGGTCGGTGGGCCCTGTCATTTCTCAGTGCTCATTTCTCAGATCTGGCTGGGCCCGTGAGCGCCCTCTGTTGGTTCCCTGAAACCCGTGTCAGCCTCGCCAGACCTCTCCTCCACTCCAGGTTCATGGGAGCCCACAGGTCTCCAGCTACTTGTTTTCATCCCTCCGGGTCAGTGGGGGTTCCTTGTCCTTTCATCTCTAGACCCCCCCCCCACCCCGTGTTACCGTGTGCTGCCTGTTGTGATGTTTTTGTGCTTTTTCTGCTCCGCTTTGATGCCAGATCCCCCAGCCCAGGCCGCCACACATCATCGCCGGTGTGCCCTGTGCCGTCGATCGAGACGTGGCTGCGTGTGACTCTGTAGTGTTTCACACAAGCTCATCACAGTGCCTGCTGTTGCTTCTTAGGCTCTCTGTGGCTTTTTAGTAAATGATTTACTGGAGAATGACTGCTGTGAGTCGCCCAGCCGGCGTCCCCAGTGACGGTGACGTCAGCACCAGTTTAATGGGGTTTATGGCTCTGACACTGCCGGGGTTGGGCAGCCTTCCCAGGCACCCCTGCAGGACTGATTAAAGCTCGTCAAAGGTCCCCTTTCTGCCGCCATTTTCTGTTTTTTGGCGCTTCCGCATTCATTTTTTCAGTGCCTAGAATATTCTGGTATTTTTACCTAGAGCGTATGAACACATGGTGAATATTTAGAGTTAATGATTATCTGTATTGCTATTGTGTGCCACACATGAGGTCTTCCAGTTGCCGTGACGCTCTGCCAGACTGGGGACCGATGATCCTGTCATTTTCATCTTTAGATTTTTTTAAATCTTTGTATTTGTCTATATCTGTGCACCGTCGGTCCATTTCCCCCTTATGTGTTCTGTGATATCAGAAAGCCTCCTTGAAATTAATATGAAGTGATGAACATGTCCGTGCACCATAATGAGTGGTCACCATGGAAACGTGAGTGAGGCCTGTGAATGTCGCCTGCTTCAGCCCCCCAGCCCTCAGATCGG
>JAABNX020000045.1:17176681-17194815 GCA_015163995.2 Mormyrus lacerda
CCACGGGGGACGCAGCCGTGTTTTTTTATCTACCACAGCTTTTGTACACAAACTTACTGGTGCTCTCTCCGAACCCTTTGGCCTTGTCCTTCTCAGGCCTCATTGCCTGTGGCAGCACAAAACCGGGAAAAAAAAAACACACAATAAATCTAAGCCAGCCGAGTGAGCGGTGATGTTTTTGTCATCCAAAACGTTTGAGATCACAGACTGTGGTAAACTACTTTTCTAGTTACAACCAGGACATTGTCATTTTACTGTACAACTGTGTGGGGGCCAGGGGCCACAGGCGGGCACGTTACAGCTGGCTCCCCAGAAGCCCTTGTGGCCCCGTGCCCACGCAATCTATTCAGTCAGGTGCAAATCTGTAACGTTATGGTGCAGCTTCCCTCGTCGCAGCCCCTCTTGCCTTTTTATACCCCTTAAAACTCACTCTCTGATGTCTGTGCTTTTCCCCTCGTTATCCGTTATATTATCGTCCTCCCTTTCTTTTTAAATGTGTGCTTCTAATCTGTTTTCGCTTTATGATGTGAACTGTACGAATTGCAGTACTTGACCATTCTAGGGCTGTGCCAACAAGTCTAAAAAAGAGGGGGGGTGTATTCTGAACGATGGAGGCTTTTCAGTTTATCCATCTGCCGGAAATGAGCGATACACATAAGCTCCCGCCTCTGCTTTTCCCTCCGTTTTACTATGGGGGGTGGGGTGAGAATGTCACCATGTTATGCTTCTGTGGGGCACGGCCTGCAGGTTAATATGTGAACTGCACACCTCTGTGAATTCAGGTGGGACTGTGCTCCCCCCTGACTCCGCGTCTCTTGCATACCGTCGAGATGGTTCACTGTTCACTGGCCGATCCCTGCTCCCAGGGCGGTTAGCTAAGGTGCTTCGCTGACTTCAGCAAAGAAAAGGGAAAAAGGTGCATTAACTTTAGTCACATTTTCCTTTGAGTCCAACTTAACAGGAAACTACTTATATTTTACCAAGCAAATGTGATAAAAGCCCAGCCACAAGTCAATGGATAATACTGTAATAGCCACCATTGCACTGGATGTATGTCACTCCTTCAGTTTTTGATAATACCCAGACGATCCCCTCTCCTTCAGTTCAACTGAAATAGGTAATAACAATGCCTGCGTTTTACTGTACATACTTTGCCTGGTGCTTATTTTTTGGTCATGTCTTTTTAAATTGCCTATGGGATGTACAAATATGATTCTTTGCTAATATATATCATGAAATTAGTAACGCTTCGATGAGAGGGAGGAAAGCGAGCTGGTGAATCTGTGTGAAAATATGCTACAATGCAGCTGGCTTCCGAGGGTCTCCAAGCGCGACTACCGCGTGTATTTATGAACCGTTTACCTGTGTGTTACGTAAGCGGCCAGTGCAGACCCGACGATGCGCCTCTTAGCGTCTCGACAGCTTTAAGAAGGAAAAGGCTCGGCTCTGGCGCGCAGCCCTACATGCGCTATTCAGTTATTGGTTTTTTGTTTTTTTGCATTTTCTTTTATAAAAAACAAAACGTAAAAAGAGGGACTGTAGGTGTTTCATAAGGTGCTACACAATTTTATCTAAAAATGAAAAATATATTGTTAGGAAAAAAATCAACTTGTCTTGACAATGACTGTTTTTAAGTTCTCGTAGTAATGAAAAAGCACTATTATTTTACTCTTATACAAATATATTAACAAAGGCATTTTAACTTTGTACTTGAAAAAAATAAAATAAAAAAATGAAAATGGACAGATTCATGTGTTTTAGCCTAGACATTGCTGTAGTTGGTGCTTATCTGTGGGAAATCATGTATTCATATTGGAGATTAGAGAGACCTTTGGTAACTTTTACTGTTACATATTGTATTTGCTCATTGCCTGGCGACGACGCTCCTGCGCTCTCCATTCCATACAGCCAGACCCTCCGTACTTTATAATGTTTGTTTTACTTTCATCAGACTAATTTCTACTGTCGCTTTGATATTTATTGACAACAATAATGTACATTTCACAGACTTACAGGTCAACTCTCTGTATATCTCTCAGTGATACTATTGTACTCCTGTGTAACTATTTTTCGTGACATAGCTGTTGATGGATTATAATATAAAGGTCAGTGCGTGCCTCCATGTAGCGATCACACTCGCTCCACCTTCGTCCCGTTTTTTCAGTGCCCAGAAATAAGTAAAAGACCCCTTTCTTATGTACTTGTGCTGGAGAACACTTGAATAAATGTACTGTTTTTGTGCAAAAAAAAATTTAAATCGCCTGTGTCTTTCCTTTTCCACTACATGTGCTTTGACGTATTACATGCTGTGTATACAATGGATAGTCCTGTGGTATTTGTACCGGTACGAACGCGTGTTTTTATTCCTCCAGTACCCATAATTAAAAAGCATTATAGAAACACATTTGCTTTTACCCTAAAAATCACATTTGCTTTTACCTAAAAACTGGACACTACGTTAAGATGAAGGATCAGATGTGTCCTCCTTCAGAAATGAGCCTCTTGATGGACGGACGGGCAGGGATGTGGCTCCACGGTCCGGACAGTCCTGCTGTACTGGGCGGATGCCGTTTCCCTATATGACACTGGGACCTTTTCCTCATCCCCCCCTACATTCCGAATACCGAGGTCTTCTCCATCCCCCAGCCCGTGTTTAGGACCCTGTCTCCTTCAGCTGAAGTTCTCCACCCTCCAGTGAGAGTGGCTCAGGGCGGCGGCGGCACCGCCCCAGCTGCCCGTGCATTGGTCCCGGCTCCTCTGCCTCGGCGTCGTCTCCCCGTTATTGGTGCATCCGGCCGCCGCCTGCGCTGGATGCTGCTGCCTCGGCATCCGTGCGCTACATCTACATAGGAGCTCCGGCTGTCGTTGGCTTGCGGGCTGCGCTTAAACGTGGCGGAGAACAGCATTTCGGAGCGGATTAAGGTAGGTATTCGCCGTTGATCGGGGCAGCTTGACGAGGCATCTTCAGCCTTGTGACTGTGGCGCGGCCGCCGTACCGGTTCTTTATCCATTAAGCGGATCTGCAATGGGAAGCTTTATTTTGCGCGTTTTGTCTCATCGGATTAAAGGGCCCGGCTAGTGTAGATGTCTCATCGGGGGATGCCAGTATGCACCTTCCCCGCGGTAAGCGCATACCACCGGGCCCCTTTGTCGCGATCTGTCGCGTCCCGGGATGAGTACAGGCGTGATGCTGTCCAGCCGCATTTTAAACGCCTTTCCGGAGACACACGGCAGCGATGAGGTCGCTAAACGTCTGTATTTAATTTTCCATTCTCCAGTTGACCCATCGAACCGGGGATACGTTCTTTTCTGGCTTATTTGCGGCCGAAAGGCGAATTTGCGTGTAGCTGTAAAGCTGTCACACCCATAGCTCGGATAACAAAGATCCGGGCTGAAGATCCGCATGTTTCTGTGCTTCGATTACATAGAGGTACATGGATGTGAAACGCGGTGTAATGGGTTACGAGCGTCTGTTTGTTAACGAAATGGTAAAAAAAAATCATTTCGATATGACGGATTTGTGTTTCCGTTTTGCGGACTCCACCTTAAAGCTTGGGCTGGTTTGCTGGAGCCACACGAATTCGCCCCAATTTCCCTAATGATTTATTCATGATCGGATGCGCCGGGACAGGCGCTCTCTAAGGCACAAAGAGGGCACATTTTTCACTGAATCATTTGGCTTTTGTGGGCAAAAATCTTTGGATGTGTAGTAAATATGCATTTTTTTATTTATCCAGTGATGGGCACACTATGGGAAGGAAGGGATCAGGCGCCTTCCTTTGGCACTCTGACTGACACCCTCGCCCCCCAAAAGCTGTAATTAGGTGAAATGTCTGCGGGCAGCTGTCCGCTCCCATCACCGCTTATTTGAAGACATACTTGGGCTGTCGCCCGTGTTCAGCCTTTGCGGTGCTGGCCTGCTGTTTGCTGCTGCTTCCTGCTCTATATCTGAATCGCACGGGTACCAAAGCAGACGAAGGACTGTGCCAGACTCACGGGAGTGTGATGGTGCATCCCAAACAGGCGGTGGGGCCAAAGAAGTGGCTTTCCTTAATGTCAGTAAATCTGCCCCACCCTGCTTCATTAGCGTGTACCCCTCCCGAGAAGCTGGGCCGGTGTCTGGGCCCGAAGCCGCCCGCTGCGCTAATGGGTGTCACCGTGTTAAGCTGCGCTGGCTTGATTTTATTTTCGAACCGTTTCCGTGTGTTACTTTTCTCGGTTTTCCGTCTGCTGTGCTTCTTTTGTAATGCAATGATTGCTTTGCTTATACAGCAGTAATTGTCAGTAGTTGTGAAGGGTGTCTGACTGGTTGGAAGCGAATATTAATGCCCAGAATCAGAATAATGACGTCACCTGCAAACAGCTGCACCGCATTTTATCATTGCCAGTGACTGTCCCGCTCACTCCTGCGGTCTGGAGCATCGTCTGGAAGCTGGTGCTGGGGTAGGAGGGCAAGGGGGGCCTGGACCCCAAAGGCAGTGTGTGTGTGTGTGGGGGGGTGGCTTTAGTGGCTGGGAGGAAATCTGCCCAAAAACGATATATGTTCTGCTTTATCGGCAATATCAGCATTGTGTTTTTACCGTAATTACATATGGAAATCTCCATGTTAAATGCACTCCCACCTCATCCTGGTTGGATATTTGGGTTAATTTGCTACAGAGACACATTAAGAAGAACTGTACCTGAATTCATATATCAGATCCGTTTTTTTCACAGTCTGCCAGTGTTGTCTGTTACTGCACTTTTTCTGGATCATCTTTTATACATAGTCGTCATGTTTATCATTTCATGACCGTGGCGGTTGGTGTGCATTTAGGATCATCTTGAATTGTTCTTCTCCGAAGGCTACAGCAGTGACTCAGGGCTTTGGATCAGGCCGATTGGGAAGAGCCCTTTTACTGTCGAGCATCTAGTCATACAAAGCAGTGACGTGAGGCTTTCTCTGGGTTGGGTTGCAGCAGATCACGTTGATCCTGCATACAGGCCAGAGATGAGGCTCTGTTGCCGGAGTGGCCCTTGATCGTGGTGAATCGCGCGAGTAAACATTCCCGTGCTCTGCGTATGGCGAGGGTTAGGATTACTCCTCTTTTTGCACTGTAGGCTGCAGGAAGTGTGGTCGACCATGAACGTCTCTCAGTAATAGACGAGCAGCTAGTAAAGCGTCACAGTGAAACGGGGTATAATTAGTGGTGTTTCTGGCCTGACAAACACTGCAAAATCTGCAGACGTTTCTGCTTCGAAAATGATGCAAGCCTGATGAAAAAAAAGCTTGGAAAGTTGTCATCATGAAAGAGAGGTTTTTGCTGGGAGCAGATACTCCAGAACCACAAGGCTCATGGCTACCAGTGCATGTGCCAGGTAAAATAGGCAAGCAATGGCTCCCCTTTTAATCTGGCGGGGGCGTAACGAGGTCGCTTCAGCCAAATGGCTGAGGAGGAGATTCCGTAAAGCCAGTTAATGACCTCTAGCCATTCTAGACAGCATGTGCCCACTGCCATGTTAGTGATGATGGTCCAAAGACCACCGCACCGTGCTTTCTTCACTCAATCCCAAGGAAGGCTTGCATTCCAAACCCTGCCAGTCCAGCCCGTCGTCTGCTGTCCCATAATGCCATGCTTCCTCCAGGTGGACAGTGTGCTTGTCGCTGTCAGCCTGCTTCCATCCAGCAGAAACTGAAGGAAGTTCATGAGGAAGAACTGAGCCAAATTCCCGCAGACCGGCCCCAGGGTGCCGGTGGCTACATGCCATGAAGGTCCAGACTCCCCTGCCTGAATGTGACAGGCCGTGGGCCAAGGAGTGACATTTTCTTGGCCATTATTGCTGTCTCGTGTCCCTTTCCATCCAGCGTAGTGCCCATGACGGCCTTGTCACACCAACATGGTGAATGTGTGCACCTGTGTGTTAAGCATAACCCTGATCATCATCTCCCTGATTACAGTTTTTATCTGGTAAAATAGCTGGTACTGACTCTTTTTACAGCCAGCTGAAGCCCTATAAATTAACGTTTCCCAACCCAGTCTTCACGGACCCCCAGACAGAATACATGGTACAGGTGTGTAGGGAGCTGGGAGGGAGCAAAAATGTGGACTGTCTGGGGGTCCATGAGGCCTGGGTCGGGAACCACTGCTATGGATGACCCCACAAATCTATTCATATCCATGAGATTTCCAAGACGTGTGGTGTAGCGAAGAGGAAGACAGGAAGGTTGGTGAGAGGGTCAGAAGCGCCTTCAGCTCTTCTGGTTTAAGCTCTGCTGTAGCAGGAGGGCAGAGACACCGTGAGCTGCTACTTAGTGCTGTCTGCATTGCCTGGGTCTGGGCCAGATCTTCAGTCGGGTGCCTTTCATGTTTTTCATGTTTCGCTTGGTAACCTTGCAGGCTGTGATATCTGTCTGCTTCCTGATTGCCCAGCATTCTGTGTTTCTGCTTCCTGACCTGTCGCTCTGGATGTTATGTTTCTAGCATAGAATGCACATTTGTTGACTATTTGTAATCACCCACTAACCCGATGCTACATGCAGTATAGCCTCCAAAGAATTTATTTTTCTTTAATATGTATTTTATTAGTACATCCATTCAGCAGGTTTGTCTTTAATTATGAAGTCTTTACTTTGAAGGAGAAATTTCTTCTTGCTCTTTGACATGTTTGACATTGTATGAATCAATGCCCTACAGCAAGTATTTCATTTTTGTAATTAATAAAACGAACACATTTGAATGTTTAATAGAACGTGGATCGCTGTTCAAGCAGTTTTACACATTTCCCACTGTGACGCATCATATAAAATACTCTAGACAAGAAGGGTATAGATAATGAACTGAGAATGTACTCTGTAATATATTCTTAGCATATATTATAGTATAGTATGGTTATGATATACAAATATAATGTTTTGTTCTATGCTATACTATGATATATAATTTTAGGCTATATTTTTGCAGTAAATTTTTGAATTCATACATATACACAAATATGATGTATCTAGTACTGTGCAAAAGTCTTTGGCAAAGAAAATGTTTAAAGGTGTTTTTCTGGGAAGTAAGTGTATATTTGCTCGGAAAAAGACACAATTTAACATTAGGTTATATGCAAATGAGCAGTAAGCCAATTTCTTCTGTTCTACAAAAGCGACTGATTTCCTGTTGGATGGTCAGAAGATCTGCGCTTTGGTTCCCGGATCTCTCCTCAAGGGCATCTCAACCTTTCCATGTATTCATTAAATTTCACCTCTAGCTAAATTAATTAATTAACTTAACTCATTGGGCTATTTAACTAATTATTTATTATCCCATCATGGTATACTGCTGGTCAAGTCAACAAATCCATGGGTATATTGGACGGTTACTGCCTTTACTGACTTCATGAGAGATTTTGAAATGGCAAATGCTGACCTTACACCAAACCACTTTTGAAGCGGTTTTACTATCACAGAAAAATCTCCAATTTTAGAGTAAAATGACGTGAGTTTCGCTAGAATTGAGGCCCCCTCTTACTACCTCAGTCGTTTGTCATATTGTGGTCAGGATTGCTGTCTCATGTCTTATCTTGATGTTCCCATAAAATCAGCCATGTTTAGTATTATCATAGGTCGAAGTCTTGGCTCATGCAAATAATGATGAGGACATTGTCAGCAACCAATGGGTGAGCTCTCTGCAGTACCAAATATCGACTCTACAATATGCCCAGTCTTTGCAGAATCATACTTTGTGACAAAAAAACTCTGTGACTAATGACACATTATGTAGATGTGAGAGAGTGTCAGACTTTAGTCTTGAAAAGTCATCTCAAAGCCTTCTACTGTACTGTTAGCATAGTTGACTCATTTTGACAGACGTAATATCATAGTTTCACACCAGCATGAATATCATCAGTCATTTTCTTTGACTGCCTAAGACTTTTGCTCAGTACTGTATTTACACACCCTGCTTGGTTATGGGTTGTTTTGTCTTTTCTAACTTGGCATTATAAGATGTATTAATATATTAATAGCAGTTGATATACGATCAGTACTGATAAAACGACAAAAGCTACATTTTATGGAAAAAGCTATCCTGTCATCATATAGAAATTTCAAACGTGCTGTTGCCCGGGCGTCAGTAAGAGCGGCCATACGAGTGAAGACGTCTGTGCTGAACTGGGTCGTTCCGTGGGGTGGGTGTCTCCTGGGAACGCACGTCTCTGGTGAGAAGAAAACATTTCAGCGTCACTACATTACTCCAGAATGGTGCCCGTGTAGATGCCCACTGGTACGTCTGTGTTTCTCAGCCTCAGCAGATCTACGTACCCATTGACTGTTTTGGGCAGGAACAGAAGGTGCCGTACAACAACACAAACTACTCAGATGCTGCCAGTCTTATGCTTTTGCAGTTAAGTGGTGGAATTTGTGGAAGCAGCACTCATTTTAAAATTTTTGGGTGGAGGCCATGGCAGGTTTTTAATAAAGTCTCTTGCTACTGGTATAGATTAGAGGTACATCAATACTCATATTGGTATCAGGTCCGATACAGCACTCATGTACTCATACTCATCCTTGTGACAATGTACCGATACCTATAACCGATACCATGTAATGATACATCAGTGATGTTGTTAACAAACACAACAAACCAGACAATAAAATGGAAACACTTCAGAATGAATGTAAAAAGCCAAATCGTGTCAGACCACAAAATGTGCTCTGCTGAAATATCAAGAGGAGGTAAAAATCAAGTTCAAATAACCTAATTAAACATTTAAAAACTAGACAAAGTGTAGAGCACTAGTGGCAATCTGCAACAACCCTACGTGCGACACAGAGGGAAAATGTCAAATGAAAGTCCATTCAGTGGGAATAATCAAATTTCTTACCCAGCATATTGTTCTTGAGGAATTAACTTACTGTCGTAACAGAGAGTGTAGTACTTTCTGAGGTGTCATGTGGTACAAAATGTTTGTGAACCATTGTTTTAGATGGGCCATGACATGTTTTAAGTCATGATTAAATCCGTCCTGCCAGTTTATCATTTTCCATGAGCACCGCTAATCGTGTGTTTGTATGCTTGTGTGTGTAGAGTGGTAGGTTTCTATATTATTTTTTATCCAATTATTACATACTTTTTTTTTTTTGACAACCTGCTTTCTTAGCTGGTCTTGGTATTGGTGAGTACCAGACAGCGAAGATCAGTACTCATCCTCTCTTGAAAAGAATGGTATTGATGCATCCCTAATGTGAGTAGTTTGTGTTTGCCATGAACTCATCATTAGGATGATAAGCAGCAGCTTTTTCAGTAAAGCCTCTTCTGATTGGTAAGATCAGGAGCAGGTTTCTGAATATAATCTGTTACCATTGGAGTGATCAGTAGTGGGATTTGTAGTTTTGGACAGACACTTGTTACTGTTCTTAAACGTTTCCCTGCAACTACTGTTATTGCTGATGCAATTATCATCTTTATACATTCATAAAAACTACTTATAAACACTTTTGTCTTGTATTGACTGTATTAAATCATCCCAAACATCATGTGTTTTATTGTTGTCTTTGGTAACCATGAACACAACCTAGGACTTTTAGAAGTTGCTTAATAATTCATGTCTTTTATGCCTTTGTAAATTATTTAACACACACTGTCAAAAATGTGTAGAGGGTTATAAGGCCTAAAAGCTGCCCGATTTCATCTCTGCTGCAGTGCCAACTGATGCTTTTGTGTGTGTGACTTACTGTATATAGAGCATTTGTACAACTTAAACCCCCGAATGGCCAAGAGCAGATCAGTAGCTGTTAAGGAGGCATTTTTAAGGTGGTCGCATTCAGCTCTACGTCGGCACTTGGCAGGGACTCCGGTACAAATAAACATTGTGATCTGTCCCCACAGGACAATGGCTGCTAATTCGGCAACAGTGCGGATCCTGATCAAAGGCGGGAAGGTGGTCAATGATGACTTCACCCAGGAGGCGGACGTCTACATCGAGAACGGCATCATCCAGCAGGTGGGCCGCGAGCTGATGATTCCTGGCGGAGCGAAGGTCATCGATGCCACAGGCAAGCTGGTGATCCCGGGCGGCATCGACGCCAGCACACACCTACAGCAGACCTTCATGAATGCCACCTCTGTGGACGACTTCTACAGTGGCACCAAGGTAAGCATCCCCTGCTGGAGGAGGTCCGCCATTACAAGTTTCCTGGTCGACTCTTTCATTGTCTATAAAAAGAGCTTCTGCGTTATGCTCTTTGCATACAAATCAATGTGCTATTGCTCCTTTTACCAGGAAATGGATACTTCCAGAGTCAAGCATGTGCCCCACTAAGCATGAAATGGCAGGTTTGCAGTAAGTTGCTTTGAAAACACAACACCAGCCTTTAGCTGCCTTCTGAATCGCCGCCAGATTTGAAGAATATGGATGTGGTGGACCTGGTTGAGCTGGTCCAAGCCGTAGCTCTGTTGATAATGTTAGGCTTGCAGTTGGTGCAGCGGAATGGCCACATGGGTTTCCATGGAGCATTAAAAGATGCGTGTCAGGAATCCGCTTGCAGCTGTCAAAGGGGTTTCTCATGGGCGTGCCTGCAGGAATGTGGGAAGGGGGCACCCACAGTGCTGCCTTGCTGAAGTAGATGTTCCTCTCCCAGATGGCCTGGTCTCTACCTCGAGCCTCCCAGGGCTGGGACCTCCAAACGATGTTACGTGTTCGGTTAGCCAGAGTTTTCTCTGTAGCTCTGTGGTCTTGTCATAATGGCTTCTCATCTATACTTTGCAAATTCGTTCAGAGACTCCTTCAGCTGGATTTGACCCCTGTGATGCAATATGTACATTTTTTTACACATAAAAAGCTGAGCTTTAGCAGAAGACCTTCAAGGCTAAATATCCATCTGAAGTAGGTCTTATGCCAGGGTCCAAGGTCTGGAAGATATGGTGTGGTGAATCTTTTGTGGTTGTCTCTGAGGTGGGAGAAGGTGCTGGATTTGAAGGGTAGGGTTAGAAGGAGTAGGACGTTAGGAGCAGGAGCTGCTGATAAGGTGAACGTGTTGGGCTTTTAAAGTCTCCTGAGAAGATGGACACAGACTCAGAGCTCCTAAGAGACTCTGTCATGCCTCTCCTCGTCTACGGGCCCTCGCCAGTAACCCGACACTTGGGGGGGGCTGCTTCTGGGAATTTTAGCAGCCGGCAGATTGAGAGATGCCCCCCCCCCCCCAGTGTGTACTGGGTGCATAAACAATAGAGTCACATCATGGTCCTTTGGATTCGGGGGTGAGGAGAGGGGGTGGCTAAGCAACACAAAAGAAATCCGATCCCCTGTGAACTCCGCTTCCCGCTTCCGATGCTGCGCTGAGGGGGCTGGCCATCTGCCGCAGGCTGTCATGTGACCACGGCAGGCCGCACCCCTCTCCTACGGACTTCAGGAACTGGGTGCACTAGGAGTGACTGGGGAGTGGCCATTAGCCTGGCTACTATAACTTGTTTCCATAAGTCTTGCCTACGGAGCCTTCGTGATGGTGATCACGGTGGTGTCTTCGCAGCCTTTATGAGCCTCTGGACATGAGGCCGTTCCAGCTGCACAGGACGTTCCCTAGAACCATGCTCTGCTTACCTCTGACCTCTGAATGGCTTAATGTTAAGTCTTTTAATGAGTGATTCACAGCAATGGGAGATTTGGGGCGACAGCTTTCCCAACATGGGCGGGATAATCCTGCTTGACCAATCACCCACTGCAAAGCAATAAAGTAACTAGATGCAAGTGGATTAAAGCAATCAGTGACTGACAGCCCACGACAGCCCCGCCCACCGGGGGACTCCCCGGTGCATTAGAGCTCTGTGTATCATTCATTTAGTATTGATTCTGCCCGTTCTAAATGCGGCCGTGTTTCACCGAATCATGGGGCTGATGACATCATCATCCTCTCTGAGGTCTAAATGGGTTTTGAGCTTTTCTGTGGCGC
Source organism: Mormyrus lacerda (assembly GCA_015163995.2). Classification (NCBI taxonomy): domain Eukaryota; kingdom Metazoa; phylum Chordata; class Actinopteri; order Osteoglossiformes; family Mormyridae; genus Mormyrus; species Mormyrus lacerda. The sequence goes on from JAABNX020000045.1 coordinate 17,188,593, forward strand.
TAGTGTCGGAATACGATACGGAAGAGGGGACAGTCTGCAGAGTGGTTGTGCCAGCACAGCGCCAAGCTGCCGTTCGGTCTTTCTCGCCTCACCAGAGGCACCGGGGTGCCGATATCCTTTGGGGTTTCATCGATCTCCCGGCTGTGTGAATTGTCAAGGGTCGCACCTGCTGTGCGTGGGCTCCATGCCGCTCGGTGAGGGGCGGGGCCTGGGCCGTGTGACCGTGCCAGAATGAGGGCCGGCTTTCAGTCCCGAGGACCGCGGTTCAGCCCGGACGGCAGCCAAGCTTGGATTCTAAAGCCACATTGTCTTTGCCCCTCTCTCTCCGCGCTTGGGCAGATTACTGTCTGTTTCCATAGCAACCGCAGTGCCAGGGATGTGTCCCGTTTGTGCGTCGTGCCATTGTGTCAGAGAACAAAGATGCTTAAACGTGGGGCAGAGGGTGACACTGCATCACACCGCCTGGCCACGGCTGCCCGCAAGCCTCGAGGATGGTAGCGAGCTTCTGGACAGGACTCCCTCACAGCCATGTTTGCTGCGTCCCTCCGCATGGGGACCCGCAGCGCTGCGACGTTACCATGGCGATGGTGTCACCATGGTTCATGTCTCTCCGACGCTTGCATTCTCTGCTTTTCTGGGGTGACTGCGTGCCTCTTTTATATCATGTCTGTTGTAATTTGTTTCCTGATCCTGCACCCGTCTCGTCACGGTACAGGGTGACTGTGAATGCAGCCTGCAGGCTGCGCAGACGTGATCTCAGCACAGAGATGCGTCACGTGGGATATGCCTCGCAGCCGTGTCAGGCGCGGCTGTCATCACAGACCTTTCTGTCTCTCCTGCTTCAGCAGGCATCTACTAGGGGTTGTTGTTGTTCTCCACAGCCTCTGGCTGAGAAGGTTTGATGCGTGCGGGTTTATCGGCCAAAGCGCCACAGCATTTTCTGTGGTTTGAGATAAGATGGTATCTTATCAATATGGGCCCTTTTATTTACTCTGTGTCAGTAAACATGAGTAGGGTCAGCTGGGAGGCCTCAGCGTTAAAGACCAGCTTGGCCAGATTTAGGGTAGTGGTCTCTTGGATTTCATTCGGGATGTGAAGCAGGTCAGGGAGAGAGAGGTGTTGTGTATGTCCCATAATATTTAACATGCACACAGGTCTTTAGCTGTGCTACATACAAAGAGCAGGCAGAAGGTTGTGTCCATATTGGTATGATAGAAACCAGTGTGAACTGAAACTCAGGCCGCACCTCCAGGTCCTCGATTTCCCGCCAGCTGCGCTCACCCCGCCAGTTAAATTCTTCCCTGCAGAACAGCTGCGGAGCGTGAGGCCTCTCTCTGCTCGTGTACGGCGGCTTATGTCCAGTTCTAGCTGACATCCAGATTCATATCTATTTATTTATCAGATACTTTTATCCAAAGTGACACACATTTTTGAGAAAGCAGGGAGCATTCGGGGGGGGGGTCGTACTCAAGGGCCAAGCGACGTCGTCAGAGCGTCACTGTCCATCAGAGATACCCCCGAGCCTCATTATCTGAATGTCTCTTCAATATGCTTCATGTTTATTGACTGAAAACTGTTTAGTAGCAAAGTCTTTTGCGCACATATGATGGAATTTTAAATATTAATCATAATAATAAATAGGGTGAATTTACATAGACAAGGCGCAGACACTGTTAAAATATTAACAGGATGGACCGTGACATGAAGCCGGTCGAAGACGGGGGAGGCGCTGAGCCCCCGGTGTGAACGGCAGCACCCGTCCTGACCTCGTTTTTCTGTGCAGCGTTCATTCCGCTAAAAGTTACGGCCATAAAAATACATCCTGCTAATGTCCCGTCCGGACCAGCGCAGTGATTACTTAACAGCCAGGAAGTTGTGGTTTAAGTAGCTGTAATAAAAAATAAAACTCTGTAGGCCAGCATTTTCCTACGACAACCCAAACCGCCCCCCCGGGTCTCCCAGTCCTTCCAGTCCTCCCAATGCACAGCTGACTGGGATTTAATTAGCCGGGAGTGGGGGGCAGGGGCACCCCCGCAGACCTCCACTGGACCGTGAAATAATTCTGAAGACTCAGGCTTTGGGGTGCATGTCCATAAGCAGCAATCATGTGAAAAATCACAGCCGCTCATCTCTCAGCGAGTCACGTCTGCTGACGGCATTCCAGAGAGGCATGCGGCGGGATGGGGGCAACAAGGAAGGGGCGTGTCATCACAGGAAACGTGAGCAGAGGATCGCTTCAGCAGAGGCATGCTAGAGCGGTACCTGGTCCTCAAGGCCCCCCAGAGGGTCTACATTTTTTCAAAAATGTGTGTCTGGCAGGCAGCAAAAACATAGTTCGTCTGGGGCTCCCCGAGGACCAGGGTGGGAGACACTGCGCTACAGGGTGTGGCGGCGTGTCTCCCGACACAGTGAGCAGAATCGGAAGGGGGCCGGTGGGGGAGCTTTCCTGTTACAGGACAGATGGTGCACAAAAGGCGGGGCAGTGAAACCAGACACCACCCCCAGATGTGACTGGAAGCACCTCAGTTCAAGCTACAGGCTGTGGCATGAGGACAGAGGTCATTGAGCCTTATTGGACGAGAGCAATGGATGGGCGTGTGCTGCATTCAGAAGAGGGTGTCACTCTTGTCCTGTGGGTGTGTGTGTGTGTGTGTGTGTGTGTGTGTGTGTGTGTGTGTAAAACATGCAGGCAGAGACCTTCATAAATCTGTAGCCATGATTTCAGCCCTTCAGTGTTTTTCTTGGAAGAACCAAAGCAGCTTGGGGTCAATTTTCAATCATGGACTTTGCAAAAATGGGGATTCTTTTCTGTGTATGATCCAAGGGAATATGCAGATGATCCCCTGACCTCCAGTCATTAAGGTAAAAGGTCACTTTCAGGATGACATTGGCCCAGGCTCACGCCAGTCATTAAGGTAAAAGGTCACTTTCAGGATGACATTGGCCCAGGCTCACGCATTGCTTGTGCTGTTATTAGCTTTTCTCAGAAGACTTTCCTGGTTTATTCATTAGTGCCTCCAGTAACCTCGAGCAATAGACAGCCAGAGTTCACTGTCTCCAGCTCCTCGGAGAGCATTTCTCTAAATGAAGACTCGTTCCTGCTATGGTGGGGGCCTCCGGCTGCTAGTTTAAGCCACTTCCATCATTTTTCCTACAATCCTCTTGGGGGCTTTGACCACACCTTCTGGCTGTCTCCTTTCAAAGGGTTATGGGAGATACGAACAGCTTATTTACTGCCGCTAAATCCTCAGCGTGGTGGCATTAGACATCAGTGTCAGCTGCTCCGCACTGCCCCAGTAATAAGTCACACAGATGAATTGGTTGTTTTGCCAGCTCTTGTGTTGGTTGCTGAAAGATTAATGGTTTTAAAAGTCCTCTGGAGTCCTCTGTTGGTGCTCTGCTGGGGCGTCTGTGCTGCCGGTGACTCCTGGTTTTTTTTGTTTTCACAGTGTAAGAATCTTAATTCTATAAATGTTGACGGGGGAGTTGGAGATAGTACCTTTGAACTAAGACAGATCCCCCTGGATAGCTGAGTGGGCATCTTTGTCCTGTTAAAAAAAGGCTTTCCTGAGTGATGATAGACTCTCCAGTCTGCCGCCTGGCCTGACACACTCTGAGAGGTGCGTCTATGATGTCACTGATCCGACACGCAAACGGGGAGCAGACCATATCGATCATGCACACGCATAATGGGATCGATCGATTTTTACGCGCCTCGCTGTCTTTCTGTCACTTTCTGTTACGGAGGTAGTAAACAAATGGGGACCATGCTAGGCGGCATTCATGCGTTTCCTCTCAGCTGTGTGTGTTAGACACGGGATGGGTTGGAAATCTAGACCTGCGGTCAGAGCCTGGGTACGTCTGGGTCGACCGTGATTGTGTGTCATGACCAGTGGTCCATCATCCACGATGCCAGCGTTTGGGCTGACTGTGTTCACTACCCAATATTGCAGCCTTCCTGAAAAATTGAATGCACTGATGCGGAAATTTCAATCCATCCATCAATTTTCCATTTCTGCTTCTGCTATGCAGGGGTCACGGGGTCTGGAAAAGCTACGAGTTCAAACCCAGGATGGGAGTTGATCACAGCAATAACTGATATATCTTTGTCTAGCATCACCGATAATTGATACTAGCCAACTTGTGCCAGTGGTATAGTATGCTGGGGGGCGGGGGGCAGTTCTGAAACGTCATGGCACTGAGTTGTGCAATGGCGTTAAAGTATTTTTTATTCTCTGTGAAGAAATGCAAGATCAATCTGTGGGCCATAATTAATGAATTTAAAACATACCACAGGCTAGATAAAATCATTTTGCAGGCAAGATCTTACCCACTGGCTTACCCACGGCAAAAGGCCGGTGTGTGTGCAGGTTTTTGGGATAACCTGTAGGTCAGCTGTTCAGACCCAGGTGTGAGGACTCTTCAGCCAATCAGTCCTCTAATTAGTGATCTAGTTCAGGAGCTGCAGCGAAAACTCACACAAACCGCAGCCCTTTGCAGAAAAGATTGCCTCCCCTCCCCCCCGCATTACAGACAAATGAAAGAAAGAAAGACAGATTACAACAGAGGAGAGGAACCAAAAACTCCACAGTTGGGAGAAAAAAATGTCTAGGAGTCCAAGGCCTAGTGCTAATTATAGGAAAAGGAGGAATGGGCTTGCTGGCTAAAAGCACGGTGCAGACTGTGGTCAAGGGCAAAGTCCATCAGTGAGTCGGTTCTCCACGCCGGCCTGTGTAAGGTGGCAGATTGAAGGCTGCACCCACAATGTTACAGTTTGTAAGTCACATCTACAATGGGACTGAACCATCCGGACATGTGGGGAGGAAGGCAGAGAGCATGGGTGGTCAGAACATGTATTGACACATTAGCTGACAAGCAAAATGGATAGAAATTGCACAGCAGCACCGCAGCCATAGTTACTGTGTGTTATGTGTTAAACTGCGGGAAGCTATACTGAAGTAACAGGTCGTTGGTTGAGATTTATGGGAGGTAATTTTTGGCAGGTGAAATGAAAATGATGAAACGAAAATACAATTTCCACTTTGCCGTTTAGTTTTCAAAGTCTATGCGCAAAAATCCTGCACAGATGTGAAAAATTAAAAATCCTTTTTTCCTTTTCATTTTCCCTTTTGACTTTTAATTTCCTACTTTGCTTTTTCGTTTTCAAAGTTGACAACATGCAAATATATGTTAATAGGAGCGGACAGTGGGCGGAGCTATGGATCCCTGCGCTTTCTCAGTGCGGTTGCTGATTCCGCTGTCCTTGTGTTCCTTACGCATGGGTGCCCATGTTGCCCGAACTAATGACAAAGTCACACGTGGCCTAAGTTAGCTACTCATTTGCAGCTTCCCCCGATTCATTCAGCTCCTTCTTTGTAACGTCTTTTATTCCACGTTAGTCCCCGGCTTCCTTAGAGGGGAGTCTTTGTAGAGACACATGCTGTATCGTGTATCGATAAAATATTGTAAAGGAAACACTGAAATTAGCCTGGTCCAGACTGTCATGTTTGCAGCTAGGTAGCTATCTGGGCCAGGCTAATTTTAGTGTACTTAGAGTTGCATGCCTGCTGTTCACCATGCATTTCATATTTGCCTTACCCAAGATGAATAAGACCTCCGCATTCTATTTGACAATGTGGCTTCTAATTCAGATCAATATGTAAAATTGCTCAGTGTCATGTGACCAGTTTTACTGTTGTACTGTTACGAAAGAAAAATCACATTATGCCTGGGTAATTCCACCATTTTCATTACAGGGAGACTTCTTATATGAAATAAATGTACATGCTACAGCTTAAACCTTTTATTCATGCGTTATTTAATTTTTATATTGTGAAAATGTCTTATGTAAAAACTGCAGCATGTGCAGTGCAAACATTCCCTTGTAGTGAAGCTGCGAATAGGTAGCTAACTTAAGCCGCGTGTGAGTTTGCCATTGGTTTGGGTGACACGGGTGAGCATGTAAAACACATACAACGATAATGGAAACTGCAACACAGTGTGTGTGCACAGACACTGGGGGTGGGAATGTAATGTGTGTGCACAGACACTGGGGGTGGGGATGTAGTGCGTGTGTAAAGACACTGGGGGTGGGAATGTAATGTGTGTGCACAGACACTGGGGGTGGGGATGTAGTGCGTGTGTAAAGACACTGGGGGTGGGAATGTAATGTGTGTGCACAGACACTGGGGGTGGGGATGTAGTGCGTGTGTAAAGACACTGG
>JAABNX020000045.1:17240396-17259436 GCA_015163995.2 Mormyrus lacerda
TAAATGAAATGAAACGCTATGGCAGGAGAGCCAGGAGGACCCCACTGCTAACACAGAGACATAAAAAAGCAAGACTGTCGTTTTAAATGGAAAATATAAATACTATGTACTTAAAAAAAGCATGACTAATAACGCTAAAAATGAACGGTATGTACCTGTTGCGGTAAGACAGACTTAGGAACGAATCTCGTTAGTAACCGGGGGAGTGCATTATATTACGAAAGATAGCTAATTTGTACTGGCATATATGCATATTGCCAGGCTGACCACTTGGCCCCGTCACGTTGTAGGTAAATGATGGTGAAGTAATTGCATGCCCCGAGTTTCTTGGACGTCTTGTATAATTTTTTAAAGACGGAATCATAAAAATCATCGATTAAACAATTTACGGGTTACAGTTAGAGATATAACATAGCTTTAAATATAACAAGCAAAACCTTGGAGACCGTAAAAACAGGACAGTTGAAAAGGTGTAGCGGAAGCCTTCGATAGCTCAGTTGGTAGAGCGGAGGACTGTAGAGGAATATATCACTGACATCCTTAGGTCGCTGGTTCGAATCCGGCTCGAAGGACTCATCTTTTGTTTTTGAGCTTTTCTACTGAATTTTATATACATTATCTAGTCAGTAGCAACAAATACATACACCTACTGATAAACTAAAATGACACTCATAATGAAAAGATTAAGCGAAAATTAATACAATGTGAGAGAGCCATTTTCGCGAAGGGGGATTAGCTCAAATGGTAGAGCGCTCGCTTAGCATGCGAGAGGTAGCGGGATCGATGCCCGCATCCTCCAATGTATGTTTTTCGTTATGGAAAGTAGGTTTAATGAACCCCTCTCCACGTCAGTGTTCTCTAAAGGAATTATAATCATTGAGCAGCAATTCATCCGGCCGAAACGGTAGTGTCCCTCTTCACTCCGAAAGTCGTTTATAACAGAAAAAGCAGATGGCTGCCTTTCACAGCAGAAATTTCGTGGGTATGTTTACACTTTCCTTAAAAAGTCACTTGGTGAATATTGATTGTATGAAGAACAGCACAAAATATAAACAATCAATTCAATTAAGGTATTTCAATAGCGTGATAATAAACATAACATTTTTGCAAAATAAGCTGTGTCAGGACTGTGACAAACTAGGAATATAAAATTTTAAAACCAATAGTATTTCAATATGGAGCATTTTGCATTTTAAAAACACCTGGCTACATTTAATTCAGTCACTTCGCTCTTCAGCCAATCACGTTCTTTGTTACTCCTCCACCGATGGTCGTTTGGTCGTAGCCAATAGGGACGCGGTTTGCTTTGGTTCCGCAGAGACGGACAGCTCTATGGGTTTGTTTGGGTTTAAAGAGCAAGATGGTGATGAAGACCGAAGGCAGCTCGATTATAACGAAAACAATGGCTGCTGTATTCGATGTTACATGTTAAATTAAATTAATAAATGCACGTAGTGTTAAAATACTGCGATCCGAAATAGTTGGATGCGTTTGTCATGTCGTCGGGTGAGAATCCTTTTCTTGATGGGTGTTGTGTTTCGTGTGTTTAATTGGTTTAATTATTTTTATGCCTCAGTTTTTCGACGAAACTGTTGAGCGGAATTCAGTGGGGCGTTGTCTGGGACTAGAGTTAACGGGCTGTGAAGGTGAATTTGGGGGGGGGTCTGTGTAGTCTAAACGCTCCTCGGTGTGACAGATGTGTCGAGCTGTAAGATAAACACAACACGTAACCCTCGTGTCGTCTAGCTGCTACACTTTCTAATATATTTTATGTTATTGATGGTTCATGATCCGTTTCACTAAACAAACGGCAAGCAACCGTTTGTTTAATGAAACAGAAAAGTCCAGGAAAAAGGACGCGAAACGATCAGGTCGGGGAGGGAGATGGGCGTGGAGTCGATGGAGGCGGGGAGGGAGAAGAGCATGGGGATGGTCTGTACCGGAGGGGAGGCGGGCGTGGTGACGATGGGCATGGTCTGGATGGGGGAGATGACAGGCATGGGGACACTTGGGACAGTCACAGCAAAGTAAGCAGAACATTCAGAACTAAACTCCAGATTTCTCCAGATAAAATTCCAAACGCTAAATAGCCAAGCTACCTATGCAATGTTTTTGATATAAAAACGCATATATTTAAACGTATGTTGTGCTTATTCAACTTTCTGCTTTTCCATAACAGGCTTAAATGGTAAAGATGCACTTCCCCAAGAAAATTAACGGGGTTGAGGAAATAATTCCGAGTTGCCTCAGTAAGTAGAATTAAAAATGTTTAAATGAGCCAGGGTAGTGACTCTAAATTCAGCAGAGCAGCTTGTCCTAAGCACTGTCAGTGAGATGCATGAGATACATAGGAACTTATTCCTGCACCTGATCTATGTTGTATTCCTTCTAGGAGGTGGCTTGTTTGTGAGGAAAAGGATATGAGCGTGAGGATATTCTCCGGGCAGGAAGCACAGATATGGAGTTCCGCTTTGGAAACCTTATTTTCAGCTCCAAGTTTGACTCTGGGAACCTGGCCCAGGTTGAGAGGGTGGATCAGTGTCAGTCCGAGGGGGAACGTGCTGGATTGGGACCCAGCGTCACGGGGGAGCCTGGGGGGCTTCCTTCCCTGCTTCCGGACTACGAGTTCAATGTCTGGACTAAACCTGATTGTGCAGAAACAGAATTTGAAAATGGGAACAGGTAGATGTGTCCTGCAGTTCAGTGAAACTCGTTCCATTAGTCTGATAACGAAACATGCAGGCGATTCTCAATTTGCATAAAACCAAGTTATGCAAACATATGCAAATAATATTTGAGATACGAAGAGTTTACAAAAACATTAACAAAAAAGGTGGCATATGTCATAAGTAAATTTACATTTTTTCCTTTTCATTTTTTATGTGTTTAGTATGTATAACTAGTATATTTCTGATTTATGTATTTGTTGCTGTAAGGTTTTCAAAATGGCATGGAAAGGTAAATTTAATGTTTGTAAAGGTTTGCGGTACAAATTATGTATGTCAACCAGGAACTGCCTTTACTTACACTTCTTAAACTTGAAATTTGTTGAAAATATGAAAGTATAAAATTAGTATCTAACAAGTACCAAATATTCCTTGATAAACGTATCGAATGTCATTGTAGGTCCTGGTTCTACTTCAGTGTCCGGGGGGGAACCCCAGGGAAGCTGCTCAAGATTAACGTCATGAACATGAACAAGCAGAGCAGGCTGTACTCCCAGGGGATGGCTCCTCTGGTGAAGACACTGCCCGCAAGGCCGCGCTGGGAGCGGGTGCGGGACCGGCCCACGTTCGAGGTGCGTGGGCCCCCGGGCCCCCTTCGCCAGGCCGCCATGTGGGTTACGGTTGCCGCCGGCCTGGGTGCCTCTCCGGGAAGCTGTGGTCAAGTAAAGATTTATCCTCATGTCAGCCATGTTCGGTACAGAGTGAGACTGAATTTTTGGGATGATTTACGATGGTCTGAGTTACCATGTTTTTATTTTACAATGGGTAAATATTTTTCACAGCACCTTATTCAATAAATTATTTGTGATATCCAACATTTTATTATAAAATAGGGCTTTGTGTTAATGATTTTGCCTAGCTGTCGGCTAATGTAAACATTCTGGCCATGTTTAAGGTGGGCTAGGCTAGGCTGTGATGTTTGTTAGGTTAGGTGTACTGTATTAAAACGCATTTTTGCCTTATATTTTCGCCTTACAATAGGTTTATCAGAACATAACCCCATGGTCACCTGGGGAGAAGCTGTAATTTAAGGGGAGGGGAGACAGAATGAAATGACAAAAAGCAAAAGTTTGGTCTTTCCATTAACTCTCCCTTTTTGATTTTGCCACCTGGGAAGTGCGGGTACCATCTGTCTGACTTGCAGCCTTTAGCTTAGCCCCTCACCAAAGGATCCACGAGTTGCTGTTCGCTGCTTTTTAAAAAACATTTTACAAAACGAAATGCAAATCTTCCTGATGCCTTCTCATCTCAGATGCTTCCCTGGGACAGCGAACAGACCATGCCTAAAGCCCAAGGCTGAGGTCAATGACGGTATCTGCTGGCCTGCTTCTTCCCCGCCATGTGCAGTGTCATTTCCTCCTCAGGGCAGCACCCTCACCACCTGTAGAGGGTGCATTTGTGCCAAATACAAACTGATTACACTTGTAAACATACATTAAGTAACCTACCTATGGCTCCTACACAGGAGATAACATAACATACATGGCACATTAGACACGGCTAACGGGCAACGCTACGTAACTCTGAGGAATTAGTGCCTATCATTAAAGTGGCAGTGCAGCAGATATAAACAGACCTTCTCAGCAATTCAGCAGATGTGGGCAGCATGGTAGCATATTGGGCGAGTGGTTTCCATGGTGTTTGGGTGGTAGAGCCTGCGGCGAATAGGGGGTGCGTGAATGATGGGACAGCCCGCAGGAAGAATGCCCAGGGTGTGGGTGGTGATAAGGACGTTAATGTGCCTCTGATTGCTCTCTTAAAATCCTGTTCCCCATGCAGATGGTGGAGAGCCAGTTCATCCTGTCCTTCAGTCACCGGTTCCTGGAAGGGCGCGGCACAACCACCTACTTTGCGTTTTGTTACCCCTTTTCCTACAGCGAATGCCAGGACATGCTGCTCCAGCTGGACCAGAGGTTCAGCGGCTCTCTGCATCTGGGGCCCAATAGGTAGCACTAGCAAATCAGGCTTCTGTGTTGCATAAAACTAAATACACTGTTTTTATTGGCTCATAAGCCTTGTGCCGTGGCCACACGGGCCTTACACATGTAAACAGAAGGCTGTTTGTTCCAGTGTCTGATTGGCTTTTGGATCGACTGGTACATGTTTAGTAAGATGTCACAATGATCCTGGGACCTGAGCAGGATGCCAGTTCAGTGCAGGGCAAACCTGGACATTATGGGATGCCAGTCCAGTGCAGGGCAAACCTGCACATTATGGGATGCCAGTTCAGTGCAGGGCAAACCTGCACATTATGGGATGCCAGTTCAGTGCAGGGCAAACCTGCACATTATGGGCAGTCTAGAGATGCCAATTCACCCACCTGCATGTTTCCCGACAGGCTGTGCTGTCATCCCCTCTTACGTGATTAATATGTCCAGCTGGATAAATGAATTCAAATTAAAGATGAAGTATTTGTCCATGCTGATTTCATGCATGTTTTGCATATTTAGTGGGCTGAGGGCTTAGGGTTTGGGTTTCCTGCTTAGGGTTGGGGTTAACCAAGGAGCCACAGTGTGATGCCCGTGTCCCTCAGTCCCTTAGACTCTGTGTACTACCACCGTGAGCTGCTCTGCCACTCCCTCGATGGCCTCCGTGTCGACCTCATCACCGTCACCTCGTGCCACGGCATGATGGAGGAGCGGGAGGCCCGGCTGGACAAGCTGTTCCCAGATTGCGCTACTCCCCGACCGCACAGGTTCGCGGGGAAGAGGGTACGTGGCCCCCTCTCGCCGCCTGCCATCTGCACGGTGTCCCGACTCGGGCGGTGGCTAACCCTCGCGGCTCCCTCTCCCTGAAGGTGTTCTTCCTCAGCAGCCGAGTCCATCCCGGAGAGACACCGTCCAGCTTCGTCTTCAACGGCTTCCTGAACTTTATCCTGAAGCAGGATGACCCTCGCGCTCAAGCACTGCGCAGGATGTTCGTCTTTAAGCTGATCCCCATGCTGAATCCTGACGGAGTCATACGTGGACACTACAGGTGAAGCCCTCAGGCCGCCACGCCACGCTGTTACAGATCCTAAAAAGCCCTCAGGCCGCCACGCCACGCTGTTACAGATCCTAAAAAGCCCTCAGGCCGCCATGCCACGCTGTTACAGATACTAAAAAGCCCTCAGGCCGCCATGCCACGCTGTTACAGATCCTAAAAAGCCCTCAGGCCGCCATGCCACGCTGTTACAGATCCTAAAAAGTCTTCAGGCCGCCATGCCACGCTGTTACAGATCCTAAAAAGCCCTCAGGCCGCCACGCCACGCTGTTACAGATCCTAAAAAGCCCTCAGGTCGCCACGCCACGCTGTTACAGATCCTAAAAAGCCCTCAGGCCGCCACGCCACGCTGTTACAGATGTAGTACAATGGTAGCGTGCAGATCCTAAACGCGGCAGTTCATCCCAAAATCAAAAAAAACATACGTGCAGTGCTGACTTCTGTGCAGTGATACGGTTGGTGTGTGGAGATCCGTAGAAGAAAATAATTTGCATTAAACTAAAAAGGTCTGTGGATTATCTTGAGTAATCGGGTCATGATTTCTCTTAAGAGACATTGCTGCTGAATTTTTGAACTGTATTTTTTTTTCTGGCAATTAGTCACATTATATTCCAGAGAAGCCTGACAGTCCTATGGCGGACATCCCCAACACTAGGCAACTCCCAGCCGAACAACCTAGATGGATATATAGCTTTACAGCATATTTGAAACATTTGATTATTTTTGATTTTGGGGTGAAAATGTAAAATTTAAATCTCCCACTAGACCGCAGGGGGGTGAAGAGTTTTTGGCTGGGGTGGCAGGGGTTGGTGAATTGATTTGATGGATTTGGCTTATTGTGAAGTTCGACTCTTATCTGTATTAGCAAAGACTCTTCGCGTTTGTTTCTCCGTTCAGGACGGACTCCCGAGGGGTGAATCTGAACCGGCAGTACCTCAACCCCAGCTTTGAGCTTCATCCCTCCATCTACGCGGCCAAGGCCATCATACTGTACCACCACGTGCAGAACCGCGTCGGCCAGGGCCCCCCCGACTGCCGCAGCTTCACCACCCTCCTCTGCTCTAACCTGCTGGGCACAAAATCTTCCAATCATTCCAACACCAAATGCCTGAACACGTTTGACCTGGAGAGGAGTAACAACCTGAGGAATGACAGGGAACAGGGTACAGGGGACCTCTCCGCCGGCCTCCCCCTCTCCGCCGGTGGCTCAGCATCCCCAGACATCCCCGCATGCTCTGAGGAGAACGCCAGGCCCTGGCTGAGCGGGCTGGACCGTGAGGGACACTATGATGAAGAGGAGGGTCTGAAAAGCAGGTGTTCTGGGGAGCCGCTGCTGCCGTCAGACTCCATCCCGCCACAAGAGAGCGGGATGGCGTACTATGTGGACCTGCACGGCCACGCCTCCAAGAGAGGCTGCTTCATGTATGGGAACAGCCTGTCTGTGGAGAGTGATCAGGTGAGGAGAGCCTCCGGCATCCCATTAGCTCATCCCAGACATGCCGCTTTAATCCTGAGGGATCTGCCATCCTGATTGCGATATGGGGGCGGGGTTTGTGGTTGTGCTCAAGAGCCCTACAGTCATGTGACTGTTTCAAACTGGTGACCATCCAAGACACCTAACCCCCTGAGCCCCCCCGCCACCCCCCCCCCCCACTTTGTAGAAAAGGCATGTACATTTCACCCTTTCACGTTCTGCTGTGGGGTCGATTCCAGGTGGAGAACTTGCTTTACCCGAAGCTCATCTCTTTCAACTCGGCGCATTTCGACTTTGTGGGCTGCAATTTCTCCGAGAAGAACATGTACGCCAAAGACAAGCGAGACGGCCAGTCCAAAGAGGGCAGTGGGCGTGTGGCCATCCACAAAGCCATCGGCCTCGTGCACAGGTATGGCACGATGATGCGTCCCATGTGCACAGTGGTGGCCTTCCTATCACCATTCACTGTCTCCTCTGTCTGCAGCTACACGCTGGAGTGCAACTACAACACGGGCCGCTCTGTCAGCAGCATCCCCCCAGCTTGCCATGACAACGGGCGGGCTACCCCTCCCCCGCCTCCCGCCTTCCCTCCAAAGTACACGCCAGAGATCTTCGAGCAGGTGGGTGTCTAAGTGGTGCGAGCTCCCCGTTCCACCCGTCAGTGTGCAGCCGCCTGCCCATGCAGCACCTCCGTCTGTCAGGTGGGCAGGGCCGTCGCCGTGGCAGCCTTGGACATGGCAGAGTGCAATCCCTGGCCGCGTCTCATCCTGTCGGAGCACAGCTGTCTCACCAACCTGCGGGCCTGGATGCTGAGGCATGTGAGGAACAACAAAGCAGCCAATGGCTGCACCAGGAGGCATGGGACCAAAGCTCCCCCACCCAGGACCCTGTGAGTGCTCCCTGCAGCCCCGCTCTTCTGTCCCCACCCCCCGTCCCTCTCCTCGGCCGTGTCACATGACTCCGGCTCCTTGTACTCCAGGGGTTCGAGCAGTTCTGCCTCCGAGACTTCCCTCAACCGCACGCGCAGCAACAGCAGCGGGACCTGCAGTGGCGGCCAACAGACGCCTCCTCAGCTCAAGAGTTCCCCCAGTTTCACGTTCGGATGCAGCCAAATCCCACGGACTCCTGGTCCCACCACCGGCCTGCACAGGGGCGGCCACAAAGCCCTGGGACCGGTGCGAGGTAAGCCGGCCGACACGCCATGCCGGGAATCCGCCCGGGGTGGGGGGGGGCTGGGCATGACACAGGGTTTTGTGCTCCACCCAGACTTCTCCATTCTGTGTCCAGCCAATGATACGCGAGCTGTTGGATGCCCGCCTCTCTAGTAATGCTGTGTTTCCGTGGTAACCTGTGAATTCCCTGAATGCATAGTTACAGATACGCACCCGGATGCCTGTTGTTTTTTTAAGCTGCCAGCTGTTACACACGTCTCGCACAGTGCATGAGAAGGTCGCTCCCATGGAGAGAATCTCGTCCCCATCTCTCTGCTTTCCTCTGTAACACGCAAAGTGTGTCTCTCTCTGTGTAGAGTCGAAAGCTCAGGAGAAGAGGCGTCCGCAGCGGCTCTCTGGGGCCCGAGCTGCAGCCGGCGGCCCCCCAGCCCCCCCCACCTGCCCTCCTCCCTCCCACCCATCTGCCCCCACGGGCTTCCCTAAGGCAGCTGCCCTGGGTCCCTGCTCCATCCCCGCTTCCTTCAGCATGGCTGGCCTTTACTCCCTCCAACCTCCCAGCCTCTCCAAGCTGCTCCCCTCTCTGCAAGCCATGCCCAAGACCAACCTCCTGAACAAGGCACTGAGCCGGACACTCAGCCCCCTGTTGCAGCAGGCCCTGCCTCCCCTGGCCTTCCTCGGCGACGTCAGGGAGCGGCCCGGCTGCTCGGGCAGGGAGGAGCGCGAGCGTGTTCGGGCAGGGCAGCCCTGAGGGCGACAGGATGCCGAGCGCATGCCCCAGGTGCTAAGCAGCTTTTCTGTTAGAGCTCTGGGCTGAGGGTTGGTGCCAAGCCGGAGCCCTGTGTTTCCCAGAGGTGATTCTGATAGCTAATCTGACTCGTACAGCAGACGGAACACCTTGAAATAAAGATCATGGGGCCCATCCTGCTACCCAGTCCACTGCCATTCAACTGCATTTTAAACGGGCCGGTTCAGTCCACCTTAAGGCCTGCTCTGCTGAAACAGTCAGTACAGCGCAAGCGTGGCTGTCTGCGTAAAGGTGGCATGGGTATCTGTTTTTAAGGTGGAATCTTTCATGCTGAAGTGAGGCTACGTTATCGTGCCATCAGTCTCAGAGACCATGTCACTCCCCGAACCGTAAATATGTACATATCAGGGGGAATTCTTAAAAGCATTACTGGCTATATTTATGAAATGGTAAGACACCAGTTTAACTGTTATTATTATTATTATTTTTTTTAAAGTGTTTACCAAAACAGTTCAGCTTTGTTTAGCCACGTTGCACTTTTTAAGCATTTTGCAGACACCGTGTGTGCGGCTTGTCGATCGCACACCAGGCTGGTGCCGGGGCGCCAGGCCGTGTAACAGCCCTGCTTCAGAGCACAGCCATTGTCAGGCTCTCCTTAGGCCCACCCAGCAGTGAGTTATACACACTAAGTACATGTGACTGGTATTTTCTACACTGTGTGTGCACTTTTTTAAACAGTATTTTTAATAATCACGCGTGCTGGAACAAAACAGCCTAACACGTTACCAACTACAGGTACAAGTACATTAACACAGCATGTGACTATCTATCAGCAAACTGTCCACTTTTTTGTGGGTCTAAATTCAAAGCAGAAAAGGACTGTGGGAATGAAGCACATTTATCTGTTTTCTGTGTGTCAAAACACAAGGTCCCCTATGCACACTTTGGATTTGTTTCTGTGCCTGGGTTGTCATTGGCAGTCAGGTAGGGGTGAACATTCAAAGACGCTAGAGGCCAGTAACTGTGACGTGATGTGCTGTGTGGTTACGCTCTTACACAGACTCCCACAGCTCATAGCGATTCTCCACCTGAAAAAAAACGTCATGTTTCTCACTCCAGATGATTGACATTTCTGCTCCCTCCAGCTCCCCGGCAGACAGTCAGACAGTCCACATGTTTGTACCCTGCTTGCTCCTTACCGGGTTGAGAAACACTGACTTAGAGGATCTTTGAGCAGACCAGTGATGTACATACCTCCACCAGATGTATCGACAGTAGTGTCTGTTGTCCTGAGTGACGTTCATGTGTCATTCGGTATTGAAGTGTAGTAAAGTTTCCACAAACAGCTGGGTCACATCTCAGAAGGTCAGGTCATGTGATGTGATGTGAGATCCGTTTTGTGGATGTTGTACTGGAAGGCAAACCGCCAGCTTTCTGTCAGGACAGATTAAGAGCATGGATATCCCACTGTTTTATATGTGTATATATATGTACAGTATATATATACGACTAATGAAGACGGGGGAGGTGTATATGTATGGCTTTCGGCCTCGGTGTTGTGCCATAACTGTTTGTAAGGAGTTATACCTCATTTCTTAGAAGTGTGTGTTTGTTTTCTACACTAATTTGATTAATATCTGTCATGTGAACTCTGCTAAAGTTGCTGCGAGCCTCAGCCTATCATGTTTCTTAATCCCCCTGGCTGTGTGTTTCTGAAAGTAACAGTACAGGGTCTTTCTGTACCGATCCTGCTGGAGGCATAACCGGGCTCATATGTTCTTCCCGGGAACATAAAACAAGCCATGTACTGTGGAAGAAGTTAAGGGTTGTGCTTCAGGGATGGGCCCTGCGGTCACCTCTGCTTCCAGCAGACAGCACTCTCAGCATACCGTGGGACACTTTCAGCTCTAGGACTCTGACGTCATTTCTTCTGATGTCATCACAACTTTGCCTTCTTTTATACATGCTGTGGTCTGATATTTCTGATGATGTCTGGCCTTTTATGTAATAAATGTTCCCTTTCTGACTGAGAAAACTTTAACCTTTGCCCCTTTTCTGACCACTGTCTTCTGTTATCTTACCTCCCTCACTAACCTCTAGTAAATTTTTAATAAATGGATCCAAGATTTATATCGTGCAATATTTTGAAAACCTTTTACACGGCTGCTGTTTTTAGTCCATTCTGCAGAACACATTCAGGAATTATTGCTTGCTTAACATGGTACTGAAAAAGTCAGTATTTGGGTTTAGTATTTTCTCACATCATTTTGTACAGCTGTACTGTATGTATCCTCACTAAGAGATCCAGGTTTCTTAATCTAAAACTCCAAGCGGCCACTTTAAGGATAATTCAGAGTAAGGATAATTCAGAGTAAGGATAATTCGACTGAATTGTATCGCAAGTTCTGAAACATTTCCAGCAGCACCTTGTACCTCTGGGGCTCAGATATATTAATTATCTAATTTTCTTAGAGCTGAATTTAAACACACTGGGCTGATATGCCCAAAAGGTCAATGTATTACAACGTTGGGTGATCACAGAGTCAGTCTGTGTCTAATGGACAAGATGATGGGCAGTTTGCTCTGAATACCTGTATATTGACATCACAACAGCCAGCCTGCAGTGCATCACAGCGCTGCGATAGACATTCACAAGACATAAAACTATTTACATTAGAAACTGGACAGGTCCACTGGAGAGACTATGCCTGGTTTCACAGACATTGTTTTTGAAATAAGCCAAATGTCACATAGACAAATGTCTTGCCTCTGAGGGTTTGTCTTTTCCAGATGGTTCTGGGTGCTTCGTGATCTTGTGAGCTATGTGGCCTATATTTCCTCACTGCTTCATCTCCACCACGCAGGCTGCAGTTGTCCTAATCTTCATGCTGACCAGCAAACTAAGCAAGTTCCAGTGAGGAGGGGGAGGTTGGTCAGCCAGCAAGCACAGACCCGGAAGGTGGAAATGGCTTCCTCAGTGGTACGTAGTGAACGCCACTGCATGACATGCATTTCCTGAAGAGAGCAGGGTACTGTGTTCCAGCAATGCCAGCACTAATTCTGTTACTTTCCAGTGCTTCACTAAAGATGGCTCAGCAAGCACCCTGTGGTCCATCAAATACTCCAGGTACATTAACTGAGAAATTAGCAGACACCTGCATTTCTGTTGAACAGTCTAATTCTGGGCATATCAGTGGCTCTATTGAGTCTCCTAGCTAGAAACCCACAGCAACAAATCAGTGTTAAATTGTCAGTGTCTCCTTTTGGTAATCCAGCTGCTACCTCGTGTGAGTTCATGCTGCTTCCCTCCTTGGATTCGTACTTCCCATACTCATCTGGAATGTTCTTTTGCCTCACGGCAGGTGCGACCTGCAGCCGAGGCCGTCCCACCCACCCATCCAGGCACCCATCTGCTCTATAAGCACCAAGGAGCCCAGCAAAAAGAAGCCCATTGGAGGTAAAGAGCAGCTCCTGCTACTAGCCACCTTTTCTTCAGCTACCATAAATGTGAGGCCCGTTGGACGCGATCTTAAGAAAGTTTATATTTCTTTGTTCCTTTTACACAATGGCTGGCAAAGCAATGTCCACTTCAAGGGTCCTGATTAACAGCCTAGCCCAGCATGCTGTCTCCAAAGGAGACCCAGGCCTTCAATCTAGAGCTGTCTCAATGCAGGTAACACACCCAGACCTGGGCATTTCGCAACTAGTCTACGGTAGAATACGGCATCAGTAGATATTCCCCAAAACCATTTTTCTCTTTCCTTTTGTTTTTCCTTCAAGGCGTTTTCTGCTCCAGCATCCTTTCCCTTGTGCAGTGAGGCCTGACTAAACCTGGGACAGAGTTTGAGCAAACCACACTCTATTCCCCAGACCCTGGTGGAACAGCTTTATAGATGAAATAAGATATTGTTGGTAACAGCAGTAGATGTAGCCTTAGTTTAAAATGTAGAGAGATTCAGCCACTAAAATATGACTATGAACAAACAGTCCGGGTTTATTTGAGGCATGTTGCTGGATCTCAGTAGCCGTTTCACATGTACGATTCTATAATCACCCTAACTGCCATTTTTTAAATATTGTTAAAACACTTTAATTTCTCAAATTAAACTTTACACACATTTCTCAGTGCTTAATCATATTGATAATTCAGTTCTATTCCTTACAGGGCATTCTGCACCTTAACTTTTAAAATCAAGCTCTTATGTTGAGAATTATGCACCCTGTCAGACAAGTGTATCCTCTTAGTATCTAGACCCAACTATTTTTACATTAAGCAATAAAATACTCGACTAAAGTACCGTATATTGTGTGTGAATTGTTCGATCTGACTGGATTGTACAGCCGACTCATTTGAGCTACATATACACAATTAGCCAATGGATGGAACCTCAGGAGGCTGGCAGCATTAAAGGATACAAACTGGTGCAGTTCAACATGGGAAAAAAATTTACTGCTTCATAAAGCATTTAGTCAAAACAACTTTAATAAAGAAATTTACAGACTGGCTTAAACAGGTCTCCCCTCGAGGGAAGTCATCTTTCTACGATCATGGTCCCGATCTTCACCCTGGCAGTAAAAGAAGAAAAACACTTTTAAAAAAAAACAAAAACATGGATATTACGCGAAAGCCGCTGTTGATGCAAATCAGACAGATAGATAGCACTTCACGTAGGCCCTAGCGGTAAACACCTTCCAGGCATACAGCATCACTCCAATTTCTTCGGGTTGTTAACGGCCACGTAGTGGTAAAGAACCACCAGCAGGAAGAGTGAGACGCCGAGCATGTTGGCGAAAATGGCCAGCTGTACATCAGTCACCATCCTGTGGAGATGAGGGAACAGCAACACCACGGTATAAACCGGAACGTGCAGCCACCATTGCGCAAACGCGACTTTAAAAAATGATCATTATTGCAAACAAAATAAAATAAATCAAATGTAAAGAAACTCACTTTGTTGGCTGTCTGTGTATTATCTGTAATTAAAAGTAAACAACTCCTCAGTTCACTGCGTTTCCTCCACGTCTCATCAGGCGTCGGGAACCAATGGTATTCGTGCACATCCACTTCCGTCACGTCACTTCCGCAAACGCTCTGCCTGCAGAATTTTTATACGCTTAATGGATATCAGTTACGGTGAAATGAACGATTAATCAATGAATTAATGTAGGGAATTAAAAATTAATTTATAAAATACACGATTCTACTACCTGCCTTGGATATACGTCTTATTACTAAAATGACAAAGGTTTATTTCATGATTGTATCCGCATGAAAATTTGGAAAACTGCTTTTCCTACTATTTTTAAACTAGTTTAATTATAATACATTTATTCATTTATTTAGCCGGTATGACTTACAAATGGAGCAGATAGTACCTAAAAGTATGCAACTAACAGGGAGGCAAATTGTCAGAAGTGCAGTTAGGCTGAGTTTCCAGTGCAGGACTAGTATTATTTGCACTGGAGTAAGAGCTACACGATATGGAAAAAAAAAATTGCAAGAGCCTTATTATTATTAGTAGCAGTAGTAGTAATGCTTTCAGTTAAACAGACACTGGAAAACAACAATCTGACTAATAATGTCTACGTATGACAAAGTATAATTGTAAACAATAATCTAAATTTTATTACCCGGGGTCACAGCAAAAAGCCCCGACATACTCGCCCTGCTGAGGAGGGTGCACATATTTTTCTTTTGTATTCAGATAAGCCTTCACAGCAGGTCATATCTATGAGTATTTTTTGGTTTAAGCACATCACGGCCATGAGCATAAAAAACCCTGCGGAGGGTATAGAGCTGGTCCACTGTTCCACGGCCAGAACAAAAACCACACTGCTCCTCCTGAATCCGAGGTTTGACAATCCGGTGGACCCTCCTCTCCAGAACTCCTGAATAGACCTTACCAGGGAGGCTGAGGAGTGTGATCCCCCTATAGTTGGAGCGCACCCTCCAATCCCCCTTCTTAAAGAAGGGGACCATCACCCCGGTCTGCCAATCCAGAGGCACTGCCCCCGATGTCCACGCTATGCTGCAGATGCGTGTCAACCAGGACAGCCCCACAGCATTCAGAGCCTTAAGGAACTCCGGCCAGATCTCATCCAGCCCCGGGGCCCGGTCACTGAGGAGCGTTTTAACCACCTCAACAACCTCCGCCCCAGAGATAGGGGAATCCACACCCATGTCCCCATACTCTGCTTCCACGTTGGAAGGCGTGTTGGTGGGATTGAGGAGGTCTTCCAAGTACTCCCACCACCGACTGGATGGTGGACCAGAATCACCTCAAAGTCATTTTCCATGGCCTCACCAAGCTCCTTTTTGCCTCAGCGACTGCCGAAGCCGCAGCCCACTTGGCCTGCCGGTAGCCGTCAGCTGCCTCTGGAGTCCCACAGGCTAAAAAGGCTCGATAGGACTCCTTCTTCAGCTTGACGGCATCCCTCACCGGGTATTGCCACCGTGACAAGCACAGACCACCTTACAGCCACAGCTCTGGTCAGCCGCCTCCACAATGGAGGCACGGAACATGGTCCATTCGGACTCAATGTCCCCTGCCTCCCCTGGGACACGGGAGAAGTTCTGCCAGAGGTAGGAGTTGAAACTCCTCCTGACAGGGGATTCCGCCAGACGTTCCCGGCAGACCCTCACTATACGCTTGGGCCTGCCAGGCCTGGCCGGCTTCCGCCCCCACCAGCGGAGCCAACCCACCACCAGGTAGTGATCAGTTGACAGCTCCGCCCCTCTCTTCACCCGAGTGTCCAAGACATGCGGCCGCAAGTCCGATGACACGACTACAAAGTCGATCATCGAACTGCGGCCTAGGGTGTCCTGGTGCTAAGTGCACATGCGGACATCCTTATGCCTGAATGTGGTGTTCATTATAGAAAATCCATGACGAGCACAGAAGTCCAACAACAAAACACTGCTCAGGTTCAGATCGGGGGGGTCGTTCCTCCCAATCACGCCACTTCAGGTCTCACTGTCATTGCCCACGTGAGCATTGAAGTCCCCCAGCAGTACAAGAGAGTCCCCAGGAGGAGTGCTCTCCAACACCCCTTCTAAGGACTCTAAAAAGGGTGAGTATTCTGAACTGCCGCTTGGTGCATAAGCGCAAACAACAGTCAGGACCCGTCCCCTCACCTGAAGGCGAAGAGAGGCTACCCTCTCATCCACTGCGGTAAACCCCAATGTACAGGTGCCCAGTGAGGGGGTAATAAGTATGCCCACCCCAGCTCGGCACCTCTCTCCGTGAGCAACTCCAGAGTGGAAGAGGGTCCAACCCCCCTCGAAGAGACTGGTTCCAGAGCACGAGCCGTGCGTCGAGGTGAGCCCGATTATATCAAGCCGGAACTTCACAGCCTCGTGCACCAGCTCAGGCTCCTTCCCCATCAGAGAGGTGACATTCCATGTCCCCAGAGCTAGCTTCTGTAGCCACGGATCGGACCGCCAGGGTCCCCGCCTTTGGCCACTGCCCAGCTCACAGTGCACCCAACCCCTATGGACCCTCCTTTAGGTGGTGAGCTCATTGGAGGGGGGACCCACGTGCCTCTCCATCGAGCCCCACATCCAGGCCTGGCTCCAGGGGGGGTTTCTTGGGTGACCCTACCAGGGGTATAAAGCCCCCAGCAACTTAGCTTCTGGGATCAATGGAACACGCAAACCCCTCCACCACGATAAGGTGTTGGCTCCAGGAGGGGCATTTTCAATTCCTTTACTGTAATTGTACTCATTCTTGTGCAAATTGTAAAATAAAGCATCATCATCGTCATCATCATCAGGGTTAAAATCTCTAGGTGTATTCGATGTTCTCCCGCCAGCCGCTGGTGGCGCTGCGGCAAAAGCGCGGCAGAGTCACCCGAGGCCCGGAGGTGCTTCCGAGGGCGCGGCGGAGCGCAGTCACCACGGCGGCTTGTCGGCAGGAGGTGGAGCGCTGCTGCATTAGCCCGCTTCACTGGTTTCGCGTTTCTCTTTCGCCTCGCCGTTAGCACACCAAGTCGCCATGGCTCCTTATGAGTATGTCACCCCGGAGCAGCTCACCGGCTTTGACAAGTATAAGGTGACTGGACCCGCCGTCGGCTTCCCGATAGCTAGCAGTTAGCATGCGCCGAAATGTGATGACTAACTATCCAGTTGGAGTGGCAACCAGCGGATACCTCCTTTGAATGACAAGCCGGTTGGAGTGTTAACTAGTGGGTAAATTCTCTCACTAACCAGCGTGTTGGAGTGTTATCTAGCAGGGAGCTTTTCGACTAACTAGCGGATACATTTTCTGATTAACTATCCGACTGGATTGTTAACTTTCTGGTACCTTTTCTGAATGACCAGCAGGTTGAAGTATTAACTAGCTGGTACCTTCTCTGCTAGTTGGTATATTTTCTGACTAACAAGCCGGATACAGTGTTAACTAGCTGATAACTCCTCTGAATGACTGACTAGACGGTTGTGGTCTTAACTAGCGGTTACATTCTCTGCCTAACCAGCCATCTGGAATGTTTACTAGCTGGCGCCTTCTTTGAATAACTAGCCGGTTGGAGTGTTAACTGGCGGGTACATTTTCTGACTAGCCTGCTGGCTGAAGTGTTAACTGATGGGTACCTGGAATAACCGCTTCTGTATTCGGAATATCTACGTATTCAAAATCGCCCTGTAAGCGGTTGAGTCTCCTTTAACTCCCTGGTTTCATAGTGTCGGCCACGGTAACCGGTTAAAGGTTTTACCCGCACACTGGGCGGGGCCGTGCTCTCCTTGTGAGCGCCCTGGTGCGGCCCGTCTGCCCCCGCTTCGCCGCCGGCTGATTGACAGCAGGAGATTCCCAGTCCCGCGTGCTTCACGGTGTTTCTCCGCCTCTCCGGCTTCATTCCATCCGCAGCCATAACGCCCCCAGTCGCTCGTGCTACTTGGATATTTTCAGTTTATATTGGTTATCAGGGGTGTAAAGTGAAAAGTTTAGCATTAGAATTTAGTGGTCATTGTCAACACACCACAGCAAAGTACACAACAACGAAATGTGTCCTCTGCATTTAACCCATATGTGACATAGCAGCCTGGGGATTAGTGCTTGGGGACGGTACCTTGCTCAGGGCACCTCAGTGGTGACATGCTGGTGGGGGATTCGAACCTGCAATCTTTGAATTACAAGTGCGCTTCCCTAACCATCAAGCCACAGTTAAGGACAGGTTTTTAAAGGTAGCCAAGGTTAGGGGAGCCGTGGTAAAGTAAGGTTAGCCTTTTTTGTGGTGTTCAAGATTATTTGGGAGGCGGATCAGAGAAAGTGTCACATGTTAAGCTGTCAGATATGTAAATCTGCAGCCTTTTGTAAACCTCTTCTTGCCATTTACCGTTTGGTAAATGCAATACTTGCAAGGCAGCTACTCCATTTTCACCTTTTTCCCGGAAAAGGCAGTCGGATGGCCAAGAACTGAACACTTTCTCAACCACAGCTCTGACCACATTGGCCATTTCCATATAAACTAATTTAAAACCCATTAGAATGGGTGGGCGGGCGACGTATGGAGCATGCCTGCATTAGAAAGCATATCAGTAAAGCTTCTGTGTGTGCTCTAGACGCACTGGCTCTCGGGTCATGTGCCACAGCGGACAGCTGCAGGGGGGGGCCACGGTGCGGAGAGTGTTCTCTTCCCCCGTCTGTGAGCTGAGTTACTAGAGGAGGTAACATCAGGCTCCTTGAGCGGGGTGAGTTTCATGTCAGCAGGATGCTATGTCCTGGAAACAGACGGCCTGAGTGTCTCTTAATAGCTGGGCGTGCGTCAGAATGTGGCAGTAACTGACCCTGCTGCACACAGCACTCTGTATGTGTGAAGTCACTGAGATCCAGGGACAGGGATCCAGACCTTATTAATTTAAGATCGGCTCACACACGCGTTCCTTAACTATTCTGTGCCATTGCTTTTTCCACTCTCACCTCGTGTTTCGTCGCTGTCTGCTG
>JAABNX020000045.1:17266845-17281492 GCA_015163995.2 Mormyrus lacerda
TGTCTATACCCTGACTCTAAAATAACCTTCTATATCCTAACTGTCTATACCCTGACTCTAAAATAACCCTCTATACCATAACCGTCTACACCCTACCTTTCTACACCTTGACTCTGACCCTAAACTAACCTTCTAAACCCCAACTGTCTGCACCCTGACCCTAACCTAACCCTCTAACCATAACCATTCGCCTGCCTTTGCCACCTCACCCCACCCCACCCTGCAGTGCGAGCTGATTGTGTGCCAGATGAGTAACACACGCTGCCAGCCGCTCAGTTGGTTGCTGCTGCCCATGGCGCTGCTGGTTCTGCTGGTGGTGTCGGGCGTCCTGAAGCACAGCGAGGGCCTCGTGCTACACGTCTGGACCGGGATGGTGCTCCTGGCCCACATCCACTACGGCGTGTCCGTGGTGAGTTCCGCTGCTCTGCTCCTCCGTATCTGTCTCGCACCTCTGTCGTCTAGAAGTGCGTCTCGTTAAAAGCCACACTCCCTTTGATCCCGCCTCCCCAGGTGTGTCAACTCAGTGCACACTTCCACATCTTCCCCTTCTCGCTGAAAAAGCCCAGCACCGATTGACTAGAGGAGGAGAAGATGGCTCTACAGGTTGCGGAGGTCTAGCCAGCCTGTCCCTCCCCATGCTCCACACCACCCAAAAGGGGGTGCCATTTCCCCCAGGAGACACCCAGCCACTCAGCGACACGCAGCCCGGCCCAGTCCTCCCCCTAGCAGCCCCGCTTGGGGTTGGGGGGGGGGTGACTTTTCATTGTTTTCAGCAGTGAGGTTTGCTTGTTTCCTAAGGAAATGTGCTTCAGCATTGACGGCACACCAGAACCAGCCTGGTGCCTTTTTTACACACACTCTCATGAATGTAATGCAAGGCTTCGGACCAGCGGGCCTGCTCCTTTCATTTTGGTTGGCGTGCAGTCCTCTCTAACTTGGGACCTCAAAGCTACACGACTCTGTCCATCTCAGAACGATTGGGCGCATCAGACTGAGAAGATCAAGACTTGCTCAGTGTCTGATTGGTCCGGTTCGAGAGATACGAGCCGTTCACAGCTCCGGGGACGTTTGGCTCCGCTGTTTGTGACACTCTGTGTTTTCCCGTCTTGCGGGTGGTGATGTCAGCATGACCCCTTCCTCTCTTGCCTGGCTCTCTCTCTCTCTCTCTCTCTCTCTCTCTCTCTCTCCCTTTAGTTTGAGCTTGAATGAAGAGTGTACCTCAAACCCAGTTCTGGAACGGCTATACTCTGAAGGAACAAGCATGTGTTTTTTATTTTTTAAATTTTTTACAAAATGTAAGCACTAGTTTCTACTCGTATACATGTATAGTTATATGGTTATTTGTTGAGGTTTTCCGGTCAGTGAATGGTTCAGAGTGGTGGTGGTCGAGGTCGTTCATTTATGTGATGCCAGCATATCAGTCCTGAAACGACTCGACATTTTGTGTATGTATGTGTGGGGACAACATTGAGCAAAGCTGAATTTCAGATTTGATTTCTCCAATACTTTTTTTTTTTTTTAATTGTAACCTTTTTTTGAGAACTGTTCATATGCCATCTTGACGGTAGTCTGTAAGAAGTCTGAGTGTTTGCCCCCCCCCGCAGTGGATTTTGCCTGGTGCGTGAGTAAAGGCCATGTCTGTGTTTACGCAACGTGTCACCGTCACCAGTACTCGCTACGGCCATCTGTAAACGGTCACCTTCCGTCCTACGGAAGCACTCTGGCTTTCTATATGACATAATCTGTGTGTCCATCATGCTGGTTGAAGTATGGATGGGATGTGATCAGAAGCAGCCGACTGGTGTGTCTGTGCCATCATGTCACGTGCGGATCGCCGTCGTACTACATTATTCTGTGGCTTTGTTTTTTTCAGTCAGCCTTCTCCTTGTCATGATCTCACCTCAGACAAATGTTTATGCAAATAAGTGGTATGATTAGTATTATTCAAAATATTAACTCTATATAAATTGTTAATGCTATTATGATGTATATACAGGTTGACGAGATGGGGATAGACCACCTTCCTGTAAATATCATATACAAAGCTAATCTTGCTGTTTGCCTAATTTCTTAGAGCTGTTTCATTTGATGACCATCAATGTGTATGTATGTGAATACTTCAGTAAGATTTAAACTTACTGTTGTGGCAGATGGGCCTTCTCTTGCGAAGAAGCCATTTGCGTTTCGCGAATTTGTCACTCTCTAATAGATGGTGCCGTAATCACTTTTTGGCTGCTCTGTGTGACGAGTTAGATAAGGAATTCGCTGTAACTTCCTACCTCAGAGTATTGTAGTACAGGACTGAGACTCTGTCTTCATGACTTCATCCAGTACGGTTTGATCGACTGATATTTAAAAAATGGGTAGCAAGCAGGAACATTATTATGGTCTGGCTTTTGTGAGTTTGTGTGTGCAGATGTGTAATGTAGTGTCAGGTACACCTGACGCGTTTGTGATTTAAATCTGTGTACTGCTGTTGACAAACATCACCTAAATACATTATTGGCCTCTAGTGACTTAATGCTGTGACATTCAGTTTCCAACAGGACATTTCCAAAAATGGCCAGTGTCTAAAGTAGAAGGCCAGACACTACATATATATACACACACACACTAGTTCTGTTTGCCTAGTAAAGTAATAAGCTGTGCATTGCTCTAGTAATCAGACTGACGCCATTCTTGTTTCATTAAAACGTCTTACTATGTGATCTACTCCTATGTCGTCTGTTTCCTGTTACCCTACCAGTCTTGCTGCATCATGTGAGTTTCCTGTTCTTCAGATGAAGTATTTCAGAAGCCTTTGTCGGCTGGCCCTAGGCTGCATGTCTCTGGATATCCGTAACCGAACACCCCCCAGGTGCTGTGTTCAGCATCCCTACAGAAGACTGCCCCCCACCCACCGCGTGCGTCTTTCGGCGATTGTAAATTATGCAGCTCAAGGTAAATTTACAGCTCAGTGGGAACATAACCCAAGTGCAAAGCATGTGGATGGACTATTTGAACATTCATACTTCGGATTTTTAAACAAACCATTCTGTCTAACTTGGCCAAATTTTAAAACAAAGCTGGCTGCTTTTGTGTCCTATTATTCACCAGCATAGGCTATTCGTAGATCACTTTATACAGTTGTCTGCACATTGCCTCCTTTCCACGTGTAGAACAATTCGGGTGTCTGCCTGTGCGATTCATGCCATCTAGCTATTCTTTAACATGCAAAAAAAAAAAAAACTCAGCAGGAAAGTAGCTGCCAATTAGGCTGAAGACAAGTACTCGCTATACTCTATCCTGAATGCAATGATCAAATAAATTATACTAAACTGCAGTATAAGATGAAACGCTTATCCAAGATTACTCTTGCCTTTTTCCATACTAATGCTGCAAGACATTTCAAGCAGTCACAAATCAGATGACAGCAAGATGTCAGGAAACCGGAGCAGTGAGAACAGACGCGGCCTAAAAACACCACATCCAATTAGTATGTTTTTATCATTTATTTTCAGTTAATGCTTGTTGGATACAAAATGTATGTACTGCTATAGTTACAAAACAAAGTGAATAAATTAGCCACAAATTAGACAATGACTTATGTACAAAATTACAGGCAGTAAAGGCAACGTTTTAGTGTGTTGATGAAGGAGTAGATGGACGGATGGCCATGCTATTTGGCTGGGCTGATAAGGGACCAGAAAGGCATAAGATCAGCCCCTTTGTGTGATCACTATGGCAACCGCGTCATCCCACATCCTGCCGTGGTGGCCGCCGGGACCTACCCGCGTCATTCGTTTTAGGCTGTGTACACAGCGCACAGTGACTGTACAGAGAAGGCCAAGGGCCCAAACTAACCATGAGCCAGTCACCCAGCTTTACTTGTCAAACGGATACCAGCTCTTAGGATGGGGACCCGTCTCAAGCATGAGAACACATAATGCAGTGAACCCCACTGAGGCCCTCTGCAAGAGGGGGCGAAGCAGCAAAAGGCCGGTGCTGCGATATCATTTTCAGTGCCTCTGCATTCAGCTGTACAGGTGCGCGGTGTTTCGAAAGCTTTCCCCTAAATGTTAGGATTCAGAAGCTCGTCTAGAATCAGGCGGATTTGAAGTCACTGCTGCCAACAGCATAAGGACATGCTGACAATTAAAACCTGAACTAGCTACCACAAACTATTAAAAAGAAAAACTATTAAAAAAAAGATAAAATACTACGCATGAAAGGATGTTAGATGTGTAGAATGTCATGCATGTCGCCATGGAAGGTCAAGTCTTTCGCTTCACGCTTTCAAAATGCTTTGTCAGGGTTCAGTCTTTCCGGTAAAACGTTCTGGATGCACTCAGTGTTCCTGCCTGGTCTACGTAGGACACAGAACTGTGTAGAAAGAGAGAGAAGATGACAGGACTATGTAAAATCCACATACAGGTCCTGGGGTAGAATGCGTGAGAGAACGACCAGCTAGTGCTGACATCACCCCAAAAAGGCACACATCAACAAAGCAGGAAAATACCATTAACTACAAGCAGCACCTATGCAGGTCGGTCCCAATTTCGTTAGCAAACCTGGGTTATATGACAGAAATGATTATCCACACCACTGGAAATGAAATCTGCTCTGCCGACAAAAGTCAGAACTAGAGGAGAGAACAATGCTCTCTGTGTGGCGGCACAGCTAAAGGGACACAGTGCAGGAATGAAGCAGTGCAACACACAAACACCTACACACACACAAAGGCTGCACTACCACAGCCTGCCAGTAGGGGTGGAGGGGCATTCTAATAACAGGAACTCATAGTGCTGGTTAACAAACCTCTGACTCCACAGCCCTCAAACCAGAGCTAGTATGAGGAATGCAGGCAAAGAGAAAGGAAAATGAAATTCATGGATCAGTGGAGCCACAAACTGGGAACCGGCATCAGTGAAGGCTAAACAAATGGGAAATTCCCAGATAATTACGAAGAAGGGAGAGGGCTGAAGGATCAGGCTGGTCTGTAATACACCTAACCACCAGAGGGCAGCAGAGCTCATCTTCAGGTAAGGGCAAACACAGCTCTGCTGGAGCAGAAACAGGAACATTACCTTTGAGGATGTAATCTGTGAGGAGGCTCGGAACCTTATCGCTGTCCTCCCGCATGGCACGCAGAACTGAGGGGACGCAAACACGGTCGTGGAAGCTCAGTCAGTCACAAAGACAGGCAGGGATGGGCAAAAAGCCGGCCAGAGAAAGCAGCACTCACTCTTGGTGAGAATCTGCAGATCTTCCACTGAAGGAGGCCCCTCCTTCTTCTCATAGGGAATGACGGTGGTCAGGTACTAGAGAAACACAAAGGCAGGTGAGCACCAAGCCCCAAATGACGCCAAGTGCTGTGGAGGACAGGGAAAAGGGGGCACCTGTTTGTCCCCGAGCGCGCTGCCGAACGTGTGGCGGAAGCCATTCTGAATGGCGGTGGAGAGGACCTCCATGCTGAAGCGCTAGGGAGGGAGGCACGGAGGAGCACGGGAGCAGACAGGAGGAGAGGAGGGAGAGAGAGAGAGACAGAGCGTGTGAGACTTCAAATTCAGGGCAGGCAGATGGCCCCACTCAGCATCAGAATGGGAGGGGCAAAGAGCTCTGAAAAAGTGAGGTTTGGCGGGGAGGGGGGGGGGGGACACTGCATGCACTGCAAAACAACCAGGTAGCTGTGACATGGAGGACAGCGAGGCAGGAAGAAAGTATGGTAGGTGGGTCAGTGGTGGGGCGACCTGCTGCTGGCATCTGCCAATAGCCACTTGAGTAGGTGGGTAAAAGCTGACAGCTCCAAGGGACCCACTCACTGCAGCTTCCAAAGCCTCCCCGTCGGTTAACCCCCTGGGGTCTAGGGGTGAGGGACACACTTTCACTGACTGGGGCATGGTTACACATTTCATTCGGCATCATAAACTTAATTCACGGCAAATAAATTATTTCTTATGTATTTGGTTTGCCAACAAACTTATCTTAATGTTAGTGTACTTTGTAAATACGTCAGACTTATGTGAAGCTTGTAAGTACAGACATTTGTAAGTACAGACATTGCAAAACGCAGTTTGGAACACTTACAGAAGCATTATAAAAGTACATAGTAAGCAATGGTGAAAAATTGTTTTTAATCCCAGATATCTGATCAGTCTTGGTTACATGAAGATGACTAAATGATGTAGTTTCAACATTCAGTTGGATAAATAAATAAAAATGTAACTCGCATCAGTATTTCTGGCTCTTTTCATTGAATATGTAGCAGCTTTTATGTGTATGAATGAGCCAGTGTCACCTGGCCACGCCCCCCCCCCCCCTCTTTTATGGTGCTGATGGGGGTGTATCTGTATCGCGTTTCATGGTTGCACTGTTCATCAAAGATGTAAAGCAAAGATGACATGGTTTACTTTTTTGCCGATTTAACCTAATTTTAAAAACTAATACTTCTGGCAATAGACGTTTAGAAAAGAAGACCGATTACAGAGTTAGTCAACGTTTTTTTCATGTTTCTATAATAAGATTTCAGAGAGTTATGGACTGAAATACACGGGAAAGATATGCGGCATCGCCGACGACTCCAGAGGGTTAAGGGCACTGGGAGGGGTGAAACCATTATTCACAGGCTATGAGCCCCCCAGAGCCAGAGATGGTTTCCTCAGAAAAGCTGGAAGGTTCCAGCGCATGGCCCCATGTCAGCCACTGACCATGGAGCGAGAACACAGAAGATGGAGGAAATGAAGGAAAGTCCCTGAGGAGGAAAGCGGGGGGGGGGGATTCTGCAGCACCAGAGCAAGGCCCAGAGGAGGCGCCCTCCACTAGAGAGGCCCTCCACCGCCACCCCAGAATCCGTCGCTCTCACTCTCTTAGCCGAACACCCCCGCCAGCGCGCCAACAGCTATGCCACAAGCAGGTGCCTGCATCACATGCTTTGAGAGGAGTGTCATCTACAGCGTAGACACCGGGGGTGAGCCCACGACCCCTCACCCCTGCCATAGCACTGGATGCTCCTTCCACTACCCATTTTGGATCCACCCCTGTTTTTGTGCTCTCTCTCGCCGTTTCGGACCCCCAGCCCCCATAGGACTCACCGTCCCTGGTGCCTGTGCTCTCTCTGCCCGGCCCTGGTGGCCCCCCCCCCCACGCAGCCTCCTCTTCTTCCTCAGCAGCTCCCGATGCTCCTTCTGCCGGTTCTGCACCTCAATCAGCACGCTGATGAAGCTGTTCTTCACCTCCTTCTCAAAGTCCAGCTCGTCCCGCAGCGCCAGCTGCTGGATCAGCTCCTCCGAGTACTCCCTGATCTCCATCTCCACCTCCTCCAAGAGCTCGTTCAGCTCTGCCACTGACATGTGCTTCAGTCCTGTCAGGAGACACGCATATTGAGCGGGAAGCAGAAGAGAATGTGCATAGACACCCCAGAAGCACTGCATCTTATGGGAATAGCCTTAGAGAGAATAAAGCTGACCAGACCCATTCAGTCATTAAAAGGAAAGCAGCCAAAGCAGCACAAGGCAGGCTGGGGTTCAGACTGGGGCTGAAATGCAGAGACGTTACTCATGATACTGACCCTACATTAACATGACATACTGACGACGCATTTTTAAAACAAACAAACAAAGAACGAAAAATGCTGCTGACGAAGCAAATCAAAGACAGATGACTCAAGCAAACGGATTTCAGATGGAACAGCACACTTACGCTCCTCATAACTGCTTCTCGTACAGGACCTTTGGAGCGAGTGACCCTCTTGCGAGAGCAGGGACAGGTCTGACTGAGAAGGGTTCTCTTCCTCCTCGGGGTCTGGAGACTCCTGCATCATCTCCTCGATCTCCTCAATCACCTAGAAAAAGCCCAGATGTTTGTGTGTGACCCACATGCACAGAGGACATGTCCGCACCATCTGTACCCCATACCTGCTCGGCAGTGAAGAGGGGCTCGTCGGTGATGCAGGAGACGATGATGGAGTGCATGTCCAGCTGCTCCCGCAAGTCCTCATCATCAGACAGGTCCAGGTTCACGGATTCTGACTTCTGGGGTCCAGAGAGCAAAAGCAAACAAGTCCCTTATCAATAAATACTCCTTGAAAAGGTCCATCCATGACAGCATGGCGAGGGGGGGCTGTGCTTCCTACAGATAATCCCCCTGCATGTCATTCTGCATGTGCATGGCCCTTCCATTCCTTGACAGTCCCAAGTCTAAGCAGAGTGATGGGTCTGGGCTGAGGAATTATAGGGGACGTGAACAGTCTATCTTTCCACTGACATGCTATGAATCCATATCATGTTTCTTTGGAAAATGGTGCATATTTATCGAATTATTGTGTTTTAAGAAAATACCGGTATTCTAAGCAGCCATCTGCTCAGGCCAGACTGTGACAGGATCTTGCAAAATAAATGGCCTCGCTCACCCCCTTTTCCGTGAGGTTGAGGGTAGGCAGATGCAAGGACCGAGCGTGGGATGTCTTCCAGTCCACTGGCATCACGTTGCCATAGTTACCAGTCAGCGCATTCCAGATCCTGGAGGAAGTACAATTTGCAAAACAGAATCAGCATGCCGAAATTTCACAGATTCACTTTAATCATATTATCCTCCACACACAGGCAGACACCCGAGAAGGCTTTCCCCAACTCATCCTCATATTCCTATAGCTCACATCACCATAGCTGCCGTCTGTAGAACAATCACTCCTCACAGCATGCTGAAAGTTACCAACACGTAGGAGGAAAGTCACTCCACACCCAGACAAACTTATTCTCCGGTTTGTGTGTCAACTGATCCAAACTTAGCGCAAACTGAATCACAACATCCCTTGTCAACAAGCTTATTAATAACAGAGCAAGCTCCAATACAGACTTACACTTCACAATTAAACATGGAAGACAAGGACCGATAACGCCATCAACGACCAAACCCATCAGAATGAGACACGGGCAGGATAGAACACGACCCAGTCAGACAGCATTTTGAAGGAGTTTTTTCAAAAGTAATGACCAGCAAAACCAGATTTCGACGTCAGAATTCAGATTCTCAATAAATATATAACCAGTCAAATATGCAAACAATTTTAGTATCCATAAAAATTAAATATTTAATCACAAAAATATTAGGAGTAACAGACCAGACAGCTACTTTCTCGCCTTCTAGCTATAGGCCTATAACATCAGTAAGACTACATGGGTACATCTCAGATTCTTTGCTAGCGTTAGCCTTTAGCCTGACAGCTAGCTACGTATGACACGCTATATGAGATTGGACGGTCACCTCTCAGACTCTTTGCTAATGTTAGCCTTTAGCCTGCAATTATCAGCCTGTATAATTATTATTATTAGCCGTTAGCCCGCGGCCCCGCCACTCACTCGTCATCCTTCAGCATGCTGTCCTCCGTTATAGGGTTCACTGGGGCAATGTTCTCGGTGTTCGTGTTGTAATTTCGGAAACACACGGTGAGCTTCTCTTCGAAGCTGTTCACCAAATCCTCCATGGATTGAAAGCTGCCCGTGTCGCCCGAGAGGCCGCCCTCCAGCTCCGGAAAGTCCTCCAGCAGGGCCGGCACGTCGCCGGCGTCCCAGTTCACTGCATCCAGGCAGCTCTGCGGCTCCGACAACGGTCTGAACTCGTTGAAATCCTGCCAGTCCTCGTCAAACTGCGCCAGCGGAGCCGCCATAACTGCGGCAAAACAGCGAGCTTCCCCCCGAGTCGAACTTGTCTTTGCGGAGGTCTGTATAACAGAGCTTCCACCCGAATCCCCCCCAGTGGGCGGGAACAACGCGCGCTGTCAATCAGTGCTTCAGGCCAATGGGCAGCTTAGAGGAACAAACAAAGTGACGAAGAGGAAGTCTGTGATTTATATAGCGATAATCCCGCCCACCACGGAGTACTCACTTCCCTTTTCCTTCAGAGGTTTCTGCAAACGGGAAGGGGAGTGTAGTTCAGTAACTTATAATCAAACATAACCCTGTGGGTCAGGTTTAGGTATGCAACCTGCTTTAGTTTAATAGCTCCAGACCAGGGCTCTTTAAATCTGTACCTTGATTTCGAAATCTAGGCCTTGTTTTCAGTTCACCCAGGCAGTTTGTTTAATAATTATTGATTCTGACTAGCCACAGAGGCTTCGTGTCTGGTTCCCAGGTAAAGGAAGGCTGGAGAATCAGCAGGGCTTGGACTTTGAGGACCGTGATATGAACAGCCCTGGTATAGACTCTAGTCATACACATGTATTCTTTCAAGAGATCCTGATAATGACCCCAACTCTATGAAACTGAACAGTAAAAGGGTAGCAGGGTGTATTTGCTAATCTTTAATGAATTAGCAGTCTTTATTTATCTTTTGATAGATTATCGTGTTACTGACCTCCTAAATCATGAGCATGTCTCATTTGGCTGCTGTACTTTCTCTTGTGGTTCTGTGTTGCTTAATATACAGCCAGCCCCCATGTTCAATGCCAGGCTTCCTGCCCTCTCTAATGTTATTACAGTGGCAGCAGACTTTTGTCTCTTAAGCAAATATCATACCACCTCTTGTCTCTGAGCATTATCAGCCCAGTTGCATGGTTTTGCTGGATATTAGTAGTTGGTTATTCATTCTTGTCTGCCAGTTTTTTCCAAAATGACCTATTTGCAGACGAGACCATTTTGGACTGAGGGAGGCATTATAATGGTTGTAGGAGTGATAGCATCTTCAGCCAAAGAATAGATGGCAAATGATTAGAAACTCTGGTGGCTGAGGTCTGCCTGCTGGCCCTCCAAAGAGTCACCTGGCTCCACAGGTAAAGTGGCATGTTTGTGGCCTTTCTAGACTGACTGGGGCAATACGTTATGATAGGAAGATGTTCTGCAAAGTTCCCAGCCTACAAGAAATGCTGTCTGGTGATGCTCCGAGACACATGCCACCCCACACCATAGCAAACTTTTCAAATTGCGTTTCTTGGCTAACATGACGGACTCTTTCTGCCGTGTCTCATTGATAAGATGGTGTCTCAGATACTGGGTCCAATATCTCAATCATCAAGGTAAGCATACGGCTAGGAACACACGCGATCTATTCTGCAGGCAAGGTTGGCTTAAATTCAGCTCTGGACCACCTAAGCATTAATTTGTTAAACAGAGCAGGCCAGCAATTTGCAGTGATGCCACTTGGATATTATAATGTCCAGAGAGCTCTGAGCTCTTCTTGGAGCAGATACAGATATACTCAGCAAGACCCTGTTCAACCTTTACTTCCTTGTGAGGTTAATATCTTAAGAAGCAGTAAGATCTAAGAGCATGACCTCAGATCACAGTGGCCACATGTCACAGGACCTATGAGTTGTAGCTGTCCAGGGCTGGTGTTACACCACTACTGTTTTATCAGAGACTAGCAAGAGGAAGGGTCATGTCTGTAGTAATCATCCTGAGATATATCTTATGCATCCATCCTCCTGCCCTCTAGGCCTGAGTATTATTCTTTTACTCAGGAATAATTTATTACCAGCAGTAATATTTCAAACTTGAAATACACAATTCCACTCTATCTATATATCCTCACTTTTTATTTTCAGGCTCACCGGGAGTCCAGAGCCCATACCCAAAGTTATGGACACAAGGCAAGGAATGACCCAGGATGGGACGTCAGCCAATCACAGGGCGCACACACACACCTATGGACAAGTCATTAACTCCTGTTCACCTAAGCATATTATTGGGGGGAAAGCAGAGGAAAACCCATGACCACATGGGGCGAACATGCAAACTCCACACATGGAAATATGGTGGAGACCCAAACACTGGTCCCAGAGGTGCACAGCAAGCGTTAACCACTCTGCCACCCTACAATCCCAAACCCAATCCCCACTGTGATTTATTAACCACTGTCCCTTTGACATCAGTACCTTCATATGCTGCTTATATGTTATTGTATATTCTATGTATGTTGTATACTGCATATACACCGATGAGCTGAAACATTACAACCACCCCCATGTGAAGCAAATGATGTTGACTATCTTGTAAAAGCGATGCGTGTCAAGACCTGGATGAGTCCATACGGGATGCAGTGCTCCCGGACAATCCTGGTGGATTGTCTCATTTGTGATAGCCTTCGTTCACATCCCCCTTTGAGGAGTCCTGGCCACCCAACACCCATTTGGCGGTTCATGGTTTTTCCTTTTTCAGATCGCTCTCAGTAGGCACTCACCAAAGCTCTGTGAGCACTTCACAAGCCTAGCCATTTCGGATAGGCTGTGGCCCAGTTGTCTGGCCTTAATGATTTGGCCCTTGTTAAAGTCTCTCAGATTTTTATCCAGTTCTTCTGTATTCAACATACTGACTTTGAGCAGTAAATGCTAGCTTACAAGTATATCCCAGACTTTGACGTGCACCGTTTTCATGAAACAGTCAAATTCATTCACTTCACCTGAGGATACTCACAATGTTTTGAGTCATCAGTGTGTACAGCATAAATAGTATGAACGTTATTGTTTTTTATCGTTATTTGTTGTTTATGACCAGAAGAAACATTCAAACATTTCAGAAGCTTTTGAAACCTTGCTTTCTGTATGGGGTGAAAATCCTTCTGAAGGCCAGTCAAGCTTCATTGCCTTGACAAAGCCAAAGGTCCTGACTGGCAGGCACAGGCTGTCACACTGCAGTGTTGAGTTGAATAAGGTGCGGCAGCGTTACAGATTTCAATCTCAACACTGGATAGCCTTTTCAGCCAACAGCATATCCTAGACCAGTGTTTCCCAACCCAATCCTCAGGACCCTCAGGCAGTCCATGTTTTTGCTCCCTCCCAGCTCACATTTTTGCTTCCGGTGCTGGAAGGATGCAAAAACGCGGACTGTCTGGCAGTTCCTCAGGGCTGGGTTGGGAAACACTGATCTACACAACTGCAGGCACCACATATAACTGGAGAAGCAGCCGGACCCCACCTCCAAAGCTACCTGTAGTGTGGGTGAGACCAGCACATGAGCAGAAGGCTCCTTTCACATTGTCCAGGAAGGAACAGCTACATTCTCATTAGTTTAGTTCTGCACTAGTATGCAATAGCTGAGGGTTATTAGTATAGAACCCTGAATTACACTTCACTCTTCATAAAGCAAATATGCACAGTAGTCAACTTAAGTTCTGGGGCCACAGGCCTCATATTCTCCAACTGTTTTCTCAACTCTACGTAGTAACTTTCTCAGAAACTCAGATGAAAAGACAGCAGCTTTAAACCTCATTTTCTCCTAGTGCTTTTCTTGCCGTCCGTCAGTCTTTTCCTTTTTGAGATGCTTGCAACACCGCATGGGTCTTTTTCAAAACCCTGAATGCTTTATTGAAAATATGCATACATAACACTTCTCCTACACAACATTACAAAGAAACAATACAATCACTTTTGGAATAACACATTAATGCAAAGAGATCCTGGAACCGGGCCGGTACAATTTGCACATCCCAGACCATCCGACCCGGCACAATGCAGCACAATTGTGTTTAAGGACCATCAAAATAAGGAATCAGCTGAGAGCTCCTGCCCCTCCTGAACTGTGAATTGCCTTCAAGGTCCAGGGGCAGAGGAGAGGGGACAGGAGGGTGACTGTGAGTACTGATGGTTCTTTGTGTAGGATATGCATTAAGTGTCTGCACTCTTGGTCTCGCTAGTTGCCTCAGTCACACAGGGATCCAAAGGCAGGCCACTCCAACCCCAAGGGCCGACTCAGTGTTTCTGGCCTTTTGTCTACAACATTGTATAGTCCATCTTTCCCAGTCCTAGTGAGTACGTGTACAGGTCTCTCTCTCTCTCACACACACACACACACACACTCACACACACACACTCACACTCACACACACACACAAAGGGGGTGATGCAAAAAAATAAGAATGAGAACCAATGGAAGGTTATATTTTAATATAATGAAGGGAAGAAGGTCCAAGAAAAATGAACAAAAACAGTCAAAAAAAAAAAAAGAAAACCATAACAGACAGAAAAGCAGTCTTTTGAAACATTTAATATCAGTTCATAGCAAATAGTCATTACATATGGAAAACAAAGTAAAGAAAGTTGTATACGATACTGCCACCACTGCTGCAGGGTATTGGGGGTGGGGGGAGGGGGGGGCCCTGGAGCCTGCATTCAAACACACGAGAACTGCCCCTCCCGCTTCAGCAGCATCCACCTAGACATGCATGACAACGGGCTTCTTTAGATCCCGTCAATGAGGATGTCGAACCGCCACTTTCACAGATGCTCACAGGGCGAGAACAAGGCTGGTGTTCATGCAGGATGTATGTT
The DNA here is from genome assembly GCA_015163995.2 of Mormyrus lacerda. Taxonomy (NCBI): domain Eukaryota; kingdom Metazoa; phylum Chordata; class Actinopteri; order Osteoglossiformes; family Mormyridae; genus Mormyrus; species Mormyrus lacerda. Next base: position 17,281,082 of record JAABNX020000045.1, read on the forward strand.
CCTCCACCACCCACACACCCCCCACCAGAGTCCCCCTCACTCCAGCAACCTTCTCAAGTGTCATCTGCAACGAAAGGGTCTCCTCGGATGGCAAAGAACGAAAAGGAAAACGAGAGAAAGCCTTTGTTTAAAAAAATCTATACAAAGTGGGGCCTTCAGGTAACTAGGATTCGGTTAAAAGTCTCGCAGTTTAAAATCCTCTTAAAGTGAGGTGAAAGGAGGACATGATCCGTCACTAGTGAGAACGGTGCCGGGCGCATGGGGGCCTGAGGGGCAGTGGGGGCAATCTGAGTAGCAACACCGCAGCCACGACTCTGAACTCCACCGCAAATAAAGAACTAGGCAAGTGAAAAGCAACACAAGGCTGAAAGGGGAGTGGGCCTGGACAGGGGCGGGGCCTGGACGGGGGCG